>OX388313.1:24116740-24621172 GCA_947579605.1 Athripsodes cinereus | reverse complement strand
TTTTTTTTCATGGATATTGACCGACTTAAAAATTTTTTTTTTGATAAATTTCTTATATTTTCAAACCAAAAATCACTTCATGAACTTTATTTTTTGTATACTAAAAAAAGTTTACTAAAATTTATAGTATTTATATGCTTGATAGGATGAATAAAAGATATATATATTTTACAAATAATTTGTATTATGATATAACAAAGAGTACCTAAATAAATCTCTTCAGTCTGCGATCTATTTTTTTTTAGTAAAAAACTAATATTGGTAATAAATATTTGATTTTTTATTTTATCAAATCAATATGTTCGCAAGGGTCAACAAGTTTTGGCAGTTTTTCTATCAAATTTGTTGAAAATAGAAAATTTTACCATTTTTGCTAAACGGGGGCCTTAAACATCGATATGATTTTGTTAAAAGATGTCGCACTTATGCAGTAAACTATCTATTGCACGCTATAATGTATATCGTTTTATGTTAATTTTAGTCTAAATTTTAAACTATGAATATTTTTTTATTTATTAACGTTTATAAGAAAAACAAAATTTACAAATGATTATATTAACTGATCCAACAAATAAATTAAAACGAGTTTAAAAAATGGATGTAATAAATCTTGGTTCAAGACGACAAAAATAGTTTCTCCGTGTGGAGTCAGCCACTCACATGTATGTAACATATCTAGTATGTAGTGGGTATGTAGGTAAGAGGTAATACACTTGGGTGAAATATGTCTTCTAGATAATACGTCTGATATACTTTTCCACTTACACTCTCTGACGTATTCAAATATATACATATAATAACTACATACTATACACACCACATATATGCTACAAAACTAGGTATGCAGATAGTGTCTACCTACTGTATTATACTATACCATCACGGCATATACCACAAGTGGGGTAGCCAGCGGACTAACTGCAAGTAATAAACCTGCAGATTATCCTCTACGTGCCAACAAGTAATAAGACATTCAAGATAGTTAGCATCCTTCGTTGCTGAATTGTAGACGTTAATTATCTTATTCTTGAGGTTTATCAAATACCAGCCTTTTAAAGGACATTCGAAAACTTACAGAAAAGAATTTGAGACCTATTATTTTAGCAGAAACTCCACGGCACTGTATAACTTATTTAAGAAGTATGTCGTAGTTAAAATAACATTACAAAAATATTAGAGTATTTCCATATTAGATCTACATAGTCACAATTTGGCTTTTAAAAATAAAAGAATCCCGCTAATATAATATAGAACTTAACTTGACTTTTGTTTAAATCTCTTGGTTGACCATCTGTGGCCAACTTCACTCTCTTGTCTCTCGGCTCCCGTCTCCGGTGCTGGCCGGTGTTTTTACACCGGCTAGCACCCCAAATAAATAACAAAAAAACTTGGTAAATTGTGATAAAAATTAAATTGTAACCGTAAATGTGAACTACAAATAGTGACAGTGAATCATCATTAATTTAATATTAGAACCTGTTGAATAAATACTAACTCTTGTGAATATGTAAAAATCTGTGTGTGTGTGTTGTCGTTGAACCGGGCATTGTTAAAATTTAAACCATCAATAAATGTTTCTTTTAACTTAAACTGTGTTTTTTCTAAATATGAAACCAATCAAGTAACTTTACGATTATCCCTGATTGAGACTCTTGCCCTGCAGACTGAGATAGCTGGTGAATACAAGTGGAGATGGACTTGAGTCATACAAGGAGTGTGGGAAAAGTTATACATATAAACTATATAGTGAAGGAGAAGTTTATATTACAAGTATTAACAATATATTTTTTTGGAGATATACCTACTTATTATATTATTTATAAAAATGTGTTAGTGCCAATAAAATCAAACAAATATATTTCTTAAGATGCACGATCGCCTTATTATAAATACTTACGCCATTACTATGTTACGTATATGTGAGTTAAAGTAAGAAAACCATATTTTTTGACCAAAACTCCTTGCAGTCTGAAAGCTCTTTTTCACTATTCATCGTTTTAACACATGACAAAAATATCGCAACTTTTTGAATTTAGTGTAAAGATAGTATTTATATCGTCAAAACATCATCTAGTAGTAACGAAGTCGTACAACAATCATTTCACATTATCACTCGTATCTGAAAATAATAATTAGTTTACAAAATATTATAATCTGCAGCAGGGAGCTTATTTCAGAGCTTTGAAAATACATCATTTGAATTTTTTTGTAGGTGTGTATTAGTATTGATGGTAGTAGTAGGGTGTGTATCTGGTTGGCTGGTGGAGAAGCTAATTACTTGATTTGCAGTCACTGCTGCTGTCGTAGAGAGAGTGGAATGCTTCCATTTCCACCCTCTTGGGCCTCCTAGGGTTTGCGGATAAGCGAATAAGGGGGAGGTTTTTGAAGGTAATGCAATCTAAATTTTTCATTTGCCGTCACTGAACATGAGATTGATATTAAAATGGTAAATGTCTAAAATTAACAATTAAAAAAATATATAAAAAAAATTGTGTAATTAACAAGATTTTATTTTTCAAATATTTTCAAATTTTTGATATAAATTTTGATATGGAAATATATACGAATGCAAAAATAATTACTAAATTCTACTTATTCTATAAGGATATGGTTTTGAATAATAATTTTGTAAAATTCATTGGATCATTGTTTGGTTAATTAATTCAATTGATGAAAATAAAGGCATAAATATAACTACTCTTGTCGATTGAGGTAACATCTTAAAGTATTGGCAAGAAAAAGTTCATTTTATTATTCAAAGATATTCACAATAGTGCGCAAAAATTTATTTATAGAGTACATCAGTCTGTTCTGAATGTCTTAATTTTTAGGCAAAAAGACGATAGTCCCTTTGTCGATAGTATTATGTCCGGTCTATTCACTGGTTATCCAATTTAGGAGAGATATTGCGATGGTATAGATGTAAAGATATTAAATTTTTGCTATCCATGAACAGCATATTTATAGTGTGAAATAATAATATTTGAAAATTATCATTAAAATTATTTGACATTTTCATTTTATTCTATGAGACATGGACGCAAGACTAACAACGTTGTGGCTAGATTAAAAATTCGTCTTGAGAGGAGCCGTTTTTTGGTTTCGTCCATGCATTATTAATTATCATCTTGGCTGCCTGGCAATGTACTCACTGTACACAGTGTCCTGATTTAAGGACGACGACGTCGTGGACACAGCCTGCTTGCCTGCGTCGCGATGCACGAATTATTTATTAATCTAATTATTCTGTACCCTGTCAAGGGTTAGGTATTAACAACTAATCATATATTATTTATATATGAGTAATGGGTTATATTTTAATTTTTAGATATTGTGATTGCCTTTGTTTTATAGATTTCTACAATTATACCATCACGACATATCCCACAAGTGTTTAAACATGCAGATTGCTCTCTCCATGCCAAGAAAAATAAACATTCGAAATGGATTGCATGCCTCATCATTGAATTGTAAATATCAGTCATACGAGAGGTTTAACGAAAACTTGCCTTCAACAAACTTACCGAAGAGAGGGGAGACCTATTCTTAACCGAGGAATCCTTGAGTAGTATGGAGGTTAATATAACTTGTAATATTTTGTTTAACAATTATAAAAATATTGCAGTTCGATTAAGAACGAATATTGAAAATGATGTAACTTTTATTCAGATATTTTACCAAAGTCTTTAATAAAAAATGTGTAATTTCGTTTGTTTGAGAAAAACATTGGATATTTTTTATTATTCTCATTTGTTTTTAGTTTTGAAGAAGCGTATTAACAGTAAGTATTTAAAATTAATTTTAATTAACATTATACTTGAACCATTCCACATTAGAATATTACACAAAAGAAAGAATGAATAAATATAATTACGAAATGTATAAGCGTACAAAAAAAGAAGGAAATTGCATTACCTATTGCTGTCGTTCCTACATTCATAGGCAAGTGGGTTTAATATTTTAGAACTATATCCCTGTGGCCGCAATAAAAATCTTACATAATTGTTTTATTAGAAAAAATTCAAACGAACATTTTTTTCTTTGCTCAATAGGGGGGAAATTAAAAACAAAAAAAAACACCGAAATGTCTAAGGGGATAGAATATTGTTATTATATTGATTGCATATTTATGGCTTGTCCTTGTGTATTTCGTATAAGGGTGGGGGTGTGTTTTATTAAGATATTTTTTTAATATCCAATGCAGAATTGGTGATGCAAATTCTAATTTACAGTTTCAATTTTAATATAAAAGTTTTAATTAGTATCCAGCTATATTTTTTACAACAAAGCCAAATACACTTTTTATATCAAAATCCTCACATACTGAATGCCTTATTTTTAATTGTAAAAAAGGGCTACCTGAATGTTTATTGTATGCAATTTGTCCGCTTATTACCTCAAATGTGAAAGATATTGTATTTACACCTCATGCAGTGATAAGCGATTAAATTTCATACGAATTTGAGAAAAGTTTAGCTTTGTGTAGTTACATTATTTTCCAACAAAAATACATTCGATATTTATTAAATAGACCGTTACATGTCCCAAGATAAAATGTACGTCACTATTCTTATTATTTGACTAATGAGATTAACTAGGAAATTTGTATCATACTGAATCAAATAAAATAAAATAAAAATAACATGTAACACATAATATGCAATGATATTTCACAAAGTTTACAGTACACTGATAAACTTTTAATACTGTAGCAGATAGATTATACATATCGAGTATTTCTCGGATAAAGCTTCGGAAACTTATTGCATAGTGTATTCCCGGCATGCAAATAAAATACTAATCCGTTAAAAGCTACCGCCGAAAAGCTATGTAAAGTAAAACGTTCAATAAAATAAAAATACCTAGTATATTATGATATTCATTCCCCTTTGACGGGGTAACTCAAAACTCTGGAGTACAAGAATGTCGGAATGAGGAAATGAAAAATTAAAATAAATAATAAAAAAAAGTAAAGTAGTATTCTTAACACAAGTCAACTTCAACCCTTCATTCAACCGTCCCTGAGGGAGATGTAGGGTTTGGATTAAGGGTAGTTACATTTCCAAAGGACTCACGCTCCCTTAGCTGCTCATTTTTTCTTCATTTATACGATGTACAGTGGTATGTATAGTAGACAAGTATGGGAAAGAGTTATCGATATGGGAATATAAAGAGAAACGAGAAACAAATGTGTATATTATACTTAAATACTCGTATTTATATCTACTTGAAATTTCACTATGAAATACATGTTTCGATCGACAATCAAGTGCTGTGCTGTTAGAAAGAAAAAAGAAAATACTTATACATATGTTCTGACATACAAGTAGAATAAAAGTTTGTTGATTATGTCATTCGTATTTATTAACACGATGATAAAAAAATGTAGATTTTCATCCCAGTTAGTCCACCCGCTGCATTGACATAATATCTATATCTGTGAATACCATCAAGGCGTCCCTATTAAGCGGGGTAGCCAGTTTACTCGCTGTAAGAAACATACAGTTAATTTTATTGCTATTAAAGTGAGACATTATTAAAGTGAGGAAGTAATGACAGAAATTAAACATTTAAGATGATAGATAAGATTATGTGCTGTTGTGAGACAAAAATACTAGTACTATTTTTAAACTAGTTTAAAAAGTTGGAGACCTTTTCCATTCTGAGGATTCTACCAAAAGGAACTACTTTACAACCCTCAGTTGGTAAACTATATAAAGTGCAATAGAATATAACATTGTGTATATACTCTTTGTACTTTTACTTGAATTATTTTGGTCTCTCTTGTCGTTACTCACTAAGTAGTTACACTTTCATCAAAGGAAGAAGCAACCGGAAGTTGGTTGATTGTTTACCGCGTATAATAATAAAAGTATCATCAGAATAATCAAAAGGTGCAAAGTAATTGGAGTCTTAATGAGATTAAAATTAAGAAAAGAGTCTTAAGAGATGGATGGGGAGGGAGATGAAAAAATAATGGAAATTCCATCCAAGATCTGAAGAGCAAAATAATAAAAAAAAGAACACTGTATCTTACCATCAATTATAATTTAGAAAGATATTTTTTAATCACCAAGCTTGCTTTCTACAAAGAAATCACAGTGGATGGATGTGGGTGGGGATGTTCTTAGGACTAGGGTGGGTTGTCTAATGAAATTATCCAGTCTTGATGAGGAAGAAAAACAATGCAATGCACCCGTGGGACGTAGGATTCAGTAAGTACGCTCCACAGATATACCTACCTACTCTTTTTTTATTGTTTCACAATCGCACAAATTTTTATTTCATTGATGCACAGACCTTCGATTATTTTGTCTATTTATTTTTTCTTTTTTTTTAAATTACCATGTAGTACATTGATTTTACTTTATTTATATGTTGAATGGGCTGGTCATGTAGTTAGACGAAAAGATGGCAGATTGACTTCCAGAATTCTTGAATGGAGGCTATGAGAGGACAAAAGAAGCGTAGGAAGACTCCAAAAAAGATGGGTTGACGATATTGTCCAGATGATGGGAAAACAGTGCTATCGTGTTGCTCGAGATAGGAAAGGGTGGAAGAGTTTTGGAGAGGCTTATATCCAGCAGTGGAGAGAAGAGGGTTAGCAGTAAGTAAGTAAATATATGTTGAATAAAAGAAATTTAAGAATAAGTTATAAACATCGCACATGTAAAAACTATCATAATTAGAACTTTAATTCTTTTGAATTCTGACGTTTATATAATTCAATCACTTATTTCTTCTTTAGAGATCCTCTCTTAAACATCACACAGTGGATAAATCATGTTAAGAACACAAAAATTAATCAATCAATACACGAAAAAAAATCGACGTAGTATTTTAAGGATTACGTTATAAGGTTTTTATATTCACTTTTGTTACTTATTATTTTATTTACATTACAAGTTAGTAATATTTATTAAAGGTAAAGGCTTGCAGCATTTGAAATCATTTCTGTTGTTATAGATGTACAGAAATAGGTAGTATCCTTTAGGAAGCAGCAAGAGGTATGAGTTAGAACAACAGGTAGAGATGTACTCAGATTCTGTTTACCCCTAAGGTGGTCCTTTGTGAGTTCGATCAATTATTATCAACTCCAATAAATTCTCCGATTACTCTCTTCAGACTCAAGGCAAAAGGAAGGTGAGGTATTTATAAGAAGCAAAGACTTAGGTACTACCTCCTGTTGGAACTCATCTCCCACTGAGATAAAAGAAAAACCACCTTTCGTCTTTATTACTTAAATGCTATTATTATTAAGACGGTATTAGATTTTATTATCATTAAAGAGCCCGTGTAATGGGCAAATAAAAATTATATCAGTATTTAAGAATTAATGAAATGGATAACAATATTCAGGAATCATTGGGTTGGACTAATGAAACAGGTAGTGTAAAGACGATTAAATTATTAAAGGTAGATATCTAATAATTAAAGGTTTTTACATGCATATAATCGATAAATACTGTTCATAATTACATAAACATCATTCTTTGCAAGAACGTATAACCATAACTTTTGAAAACGACAACAGAGACAATGACGTAGGTATGTAAAAAATAAATATGATACAAAGTAATATTTTATTTTAATTACACAACACAGTTAATTTTTCCCTAAGCTTTATTAAAAATCTATTTAAAATAAATCTAAGATTTTAAATTAATCTAAGTGAAAAATTAACTGTGATTAAAATAAAATATCGTCAGTATGAATTTTCACTCTGTGAATGTACAAACCTTAGAATTATAATACAAAGTGATAATAATCTGAGAATTTTAAATTAAATCTTGAGTGTCGAAAAAACGAAATTTATAGAAATAAAGACTTCGCAAAAAAAAACAATATTTTTTTTTATTTGTATCCATATATTTTACTTTATAACTGGCCTTAATTTATTTTAAATAAACTCTGTTTTTGTTTCACAAAAGTGAATCCAATGTATACCCCAACACGCCAAGCGTTTCCCCAACGAATTGGCATCATCAGGGCTGAGAAATATTATTATGTTTTTAAATTATTTAGAATGTTGTTTTACAATATTGACAACACTGAAACATTTAATTCAACGTCTTTAACTATTTATACATTCACTTCTTCTTACAGAGACAAATAAAATGAAAAGATAAACAAAATAAAAATATTTGTTTCTCGTAAAAGCTTCGACTTTATAATGTTTGATAATCCTAAGATAAAAATTCCTTCTACGGGATGTGTGGATATGCTGACAGATACCACCTATTTACATATTTTATTATTATTATTTCTTCAAGGTGCATACAAGTGTGTAATTTTACAAAAGTTTCAATTTGTCAGCCTTCTTGTCTGAAGACTGACTGATGGATTGGTGATGTGTTGGGGTCTTATTTATAGTGATACTGCTAGATTTTATGCAAACATTGGGAAGCTTTTGTCACTTCGTATAGTTTTAATACGAAAATGTCCTAGTACAAGCAAAAGTATGTAAGTGAATATTGAAATTGTAAAATGTCTATAATAAAATATAATAAATATAATAAAAAAATTGTCATATTATGTGTTTCTCGGCATAGAATAGGTCTCCCATCCTTTTATGTAAGTTTTTGAGTGTCCTGTAAAAAACAGATTTTTATAAAATATCACATAAAAGACATTAAAGAAATCACTGATGAGATTTGCCATCCATCCTGAATGTGTTAGTTTATCGGTGCAAAGAGGACAAATTGTATTTTAATAACATACAGTTAATTTGCTGGCTTCTCCAATTTCACTATTCCATTCGTTTTATTTTGTTTATATGCCTAAAAAATATTAACTAATTTAATTTTTCGTAAGAATAAAACATAGAAAGTTCCAAAGTAAGGTAAAGTGGTGGTCGGTAGCCTGAATTGATTTCGGATTCAATTACATCCGTTGCTGATTTACTTCACCTTTACGACACAAGTATATTGCTTGTTGTGAGCGTGTACTAAGATCTCTATTTTGAAATATTTTAGTATACTACTACTATACCATCACGGCATATCCCACAAGTGGGGTAGCCAGCAAATCAGCTGCACGTAAGAAACACGCAAACTGTCCTCCTCGCACCAATATAAAATCAAGACATTCAGGATTGGAGGCAAACCTCATCGCTGAATTTAAGATGTAAAAAGTCTTAATTTTAGTATATATGTAATTAATTGTTTACCCATAGTACCCATAATACAAGATTCATCTTAGTTTGGGACTAGCTCGGTCTGTGTGAATTGTCTATACATGTTATGTTATGTTATGTTATTTTACACAAACACAACATTCTCCATCTACCGAGAAAGTGTCATACTATAATAATGTTTCAAAATGCCTTTTTGGTTTCTTTTATCGCATGGCAATTCGCTATGCGTCTTGCTGCCAACTTCAGTCATCGCGGATGCTAATGTCCTATTTAAATGCAAATTCAGTATTTGTCACCTCAGAAAAATGGGAGACTGTGTTGTGTTAAGAAGTTTTAGGTAAAAAAAATACATAGGTACAGTTTAAAAACATTGTGCACTTAACTTTTTATCTAGTACATAAATTTAGGCAAACGCTCAAGGTGTATGAATACACAAAATATATAAATAGTGAGCAAAAGGATGAGTTCATGAGTGTGTTAGTGAATAAGTTAGTGGGTGGGGGTGATATTTTAACTAGTTAAGTAATAGACTATGAATGTCAGTAGGTAAGTAAGTAAAATAGTTAGTAAATGGGTTAAAAAATGAGTAAATAGATAGGTTAGATTGTGAAGAAAGGTTTTATCAGTAAGAGAGTGAGTTAATAAGTTTGTTAGTGAATGAGTTAGGGGGTGGAGGTTTTATTTTGACTAGTAAAGTAACTAACCATGAATGCCAGTAGGTATGTTAGTGCATGGATTAAAAAATGAGTAAGTGGGTGGGTTAGTTTGTGAAGAAATATTTTATCAGTAAGGGAATGAGCTAGTGATTGAGTCTATAATATGATCCTTTTGCAATGTTCCTACGACAACAAAATCTGAGCATTGGAAATATTGTGGTGACAGAAAAAAAATTGAATGTTGGAGGTTTGTTTCTATCTTATGCTCTTAAGAGGAGTGTAGCAGGACAAATGACGTTGAAGAAAACATACATATTAAAAAAATGTTTTAATCTGGTCCTACGTCATATTTTCCGTTTTAATTACAAATAATTTCACTGCGAACGTTATAAAATAAATCAAGCGAAACAGATTATGAAGATATTTCTGAAATTAATGTCGGTAAGTTAATTTGTTAAAGACAAACATTTATTGCAGATTTAATAATAATAATAATAAATAATACCATAAATGAAACGTCTTTAAAACGTGACTCAAAGAACCCTTCACCCAAGAATTTATTTTCTTTATCGCTCTATTTGTGAATTTTAATTACAGTAATTATGAGCTAATGTCTACTTTGCAATGTTTGTAGTCCCTTTTTCTTATCCGAACCAAATGGCCCTAAGCACGCAATATGGTGGTAAGGTTTTGCCTTACAGCTTAAAGGAGAAATATGTTCTAATGTTTTTATATGTATGTATATTCAAAATCTGTGATTAATGACATTAAACACTCTATGAGAAAAAACACTCGCAATGCAATGCTTGGATTTCTAAGGAATATTAGTGTTCTTCTCACGCTTTCGAGTTTAATATTAGTTCCGGGAACACAGTGATGAAATAAGCGCGCAACTATTTTTTAATGTTGTTCTGTGCTTTTTTTGAATTCTCATTCCGATTTTTTAAAATTGGTAATCAATGATTAATAGATTAACTTAACTGCATTACGTTTACTCGAAACAAAACAACCCTAACATATTCACAATAAACAATATGCTAAAGTAAGTCAGCAGCGGGAGTTTGAAACTGGGATAATCTTAATTTCTACTACTACTACTATACCATCACGGCATATCCCACAAGTGGGGTAGCCAGCAGATCAGCTGCACGTAAGAAACATGCAAACTGTCCTCTTCGTGCCAATATAAAATCAAGACATTCAGGATGGGTGGCAAGCCTCATCGCTGAATTTAAGATACAAAATGTTTTAATTAATTTCTAGTTTTATATATTAGGCAACCGACTACTTCCTTCATATGTTTGTATGATTCCTTTACTAAACAGGTAGGAAGGAGACCCAGGATTAAGCTCAAACGCAGGTAATTGTATGTAGGTGTTTAGGTACGATGTGCAGGATTGTAATGTCACCCAGAACGAGAAACTGGACAGAACTAAAAACGTGAAACTTCACAACACGTGGGACCAATAATAATTGCTCTTTGAGAACCAAAATACTATCCTTGATTGTAAATCATCAGAAAATTTGAGGACAGATACCAGCATTTTATTTATTTACATATATCCACAGCGTGAGCCTTTTACATGTTAACACAATTGAATCAAGAAAAAAATTATAAGAGGTGAAGAACAAAGTACATTTGGGAATGAAATGGAATCGAATATCAATAAAATGTTTATAACAATTTATTTATTATAAAAAAACGCAATAGAATAATATATAAAGACGTGTTGTCAAAAGGTCAGATGGGATAAAAAAAAAGTTTACATTAGGCGTTTTCGTAAAACCACGAATTATTCCAGGGGACATAATGAACTGAGGGAAAATTTCATTATAAAGTCTCACCTACAGAGTAACAGAGAACCGCACATTTTAGACAGACAATCGCAATAGTACAAGAGAAAAAATAAAATATATATTTTAATACTACAGGAAAATTTTAATAACGCAGATATTAAAATGAATATTATCGTATGGAAGTTTTTATATAGATTATTATATATTAAAGTTTATAACTGTAATAAGATTTGTTCGTATGTGTGTATTTACGAATGCTGTAATAATAACTGAGTCAGAATTTATCGAAAATTTTAAGATGCACCTCTCAAACATAAATAACACTCAATAATGAAATATTCCGTGAAGAAAATAGGAAGTTATATGCATAAAAATTTTACCACACTCACACATGAGATGCGGGGAGTATAAAATTTTATTTATTATTAACAAAATCAATCGAAAGATCCGTGTTTGATTTCCCCCGTTGCTGACTTACTACACCTTCACGACACAAGCATATTATTAACTTTGAAGGTATTTTAGATATTATAGGTTTAAATTCTAGATTCGTCTTTGTAAAATAATGTAAAACAATTTTAAAAGCGATCAAAAAAAAATTTGCGAACAAAGTGCCATTTTTACTATACTACTATACTACTATACCATCACGGCATATCCCACAAGTGGGGTAGCCAGCAGACCAGCTGCATGTAAAAAACATGCAAGCTGTCCTCTTCGTGCCAATATAAAATCAAGACATTCAGGATGGGTGGCAAACCTCATCGCTGAATTTCAGATGTAAAATATCTTAATTTTTTCGAACACCTGCCTTTTACAGGACACTCGAAAACTTACAGAGAAGAGTGGGAGACCAATTCTTTACCGGGTGCTCCACGGGATTTTTCTTTTAGAATATATTTTTACTCCAGCATCAAAAATTATATACTTCTGTGATTATAAGGTTAAATTCCTTTTTTTTGTATTTTAAGGTTACATATTTATATAATTTTATTTAATAGGTAGGTACATATATTGATAGCAGCAGAATATTATTAATTTTATAAATTGGCCAACAAGAAAAAGTAAAGAAATGTGTTTTTTCTTTTACCATGTATTGTTATTTTCAGAACTGAAATTTAAAGTAAAAAAATCATAGTGCTATAAACCGTGTTCTTATTAATACAAACAATCCAAATATTTACATTGATAAAGATGAGCTGTTGGTGATATCGGGTGAATATGCCTAGTAAAGATAATATTATAATACATATATGTACATAATAATATATAGTGGTATAGAGATTCGAATAACCCTCTTTTAAACCTCAAAACCAAAATCCAAATGGATGGAATAAAATTAAACCAAAATCACAGCTGGTGATATTTTAAGAAGTTATTCCACTAGTCGCATCTGTTTACCTTGTTCTCTCTCACCTCACCTCTCCATTCAATGGGTGGGTACCTACCTTACCTACAAATACATACCTACTTACTACTGAATAGGTGGGATACACCATAAACCATTCAGAAGATTCTCAACATTTACAACAAAATAATTATAATAAATATATTTTAAATTGAAATGATTGACTATGTATATTGTTACTTAAATTGAAAACAGGCTATCGTGATTTTGGTGTACCTACACCATTGACGAGCTGCTAAGTCTTTAACTCTTCTTTATTGTCGCTATTTCAGTGCTGAGGATCGTGACCATCATTTTCATAAGTGTGAACAAAATCCAGCGACTCCGATCCTCCGCTCTTCGCAGCGCCTCATGCAAGGTCCCCCCTGTTGCCCCCTTCACCTGCTCACCCCATCTCATTTGTGCGTGTCCCCTAGCTCTATTGCCCTCCACATTCTCAGATAAAACAAGCCTCTCCAGGTTGTCTGGTCCTATCCGTGCGATGTCTAAGAAAAGTGAAATCATTTTTATTCAAGTACTTCCTTTGGAGAAGCCAAATGTCCTAGAAGCAGCATGAGACAAGAGTCTCTGGGGGAATAACAAAGGTCAAATGAAACTAGAACAATAAAAAGAAGATATATTATGTAGGTACTTGATCCGACAAGGAAAAGAAGATAAAGATGTATGTTGTATATTAAAATTAACTGGAATCCCGGATGGTGCCATGAGTGGATTTAAGTGAGGGAGAACACTAGCCATACACACTCTGGAAGACCTCCAATAGACTAAGAGTCGCTGTCACAATGTGTGAAGTGAACTTATTGTCTTAACCTTTAAATTTAATTTCTAATTAAACATTTTGAGAACCACCGAGACATTTCAGGTAGGGTGATGTCGGAAATTTCCTTTGATTTTTCTTTTCTCTCTCTTAAGCCAAATTTCTGCTTAAAAAGCTGAGAAAAAAAAATTTTTTTAAACAAAATTCCCCATCCTCAACAAAGAGGCAGTATAGCTAAGTACTGAGGGTGCCAGTTAGAAGAAGAATAAGGTAAAAAGTGCAGTAACTGAATATGCCCTTATTATTTATTTGAAAGAGAATGTTTCAATGTGTGTAATTTAATAGAAAAAAAATGATTTTAAAATATCTCACTACATATTTTGTTAGAAATGTAATATTTTTTACATAGCGATCGATTCGAATTTTCTATTGTACCAACATGCGTAGTGAGAAAACGTGTAAGAAAACGGAGATCAATAAGAATATTTTTCTAAAATCATAAATTTAATACAAGAATGTTAGAAGCCCCATTTGTGAAAAATCTACTACTACTATACCATCACGGAATATCCCACAAGTGGGGTAGCCAGCAGAGCAGCTGCATATAACCAACATGCAAGCTGTCCTCTTCGTGACAATATAAAACCAAGGCATTCAGGATGGGTGGCAAACCTCATCGCTGAATTTAAGATGTCTTAATTTTTTCGAACACCTGCCTTTTACAGGACACTCGAAAACTTACAGAGAAGAGTGGGAGACCAATTCTTTACCGGGTGCAACACGGGATAGAAAAACGGTGAAAAATGCTGATATGGTAAACATGAATAAGTGTTTTTTTTTTATTAAAGTAAACTAGATCCAAAATGCTTTATAAAGAGAAAAGCATACAAACGTTTTCGATTCTATTTCAATTAATTTTAAAGTTCGTGATCTCTTAAAAAAATACCTTAATCAGCCAGTTACTTAACAATTTCCCCTAGTAGGTAATAGTGGCCACATAGGGCGAAGGAGGGGAGTGTTGCTCATCCGGGGTGATATCATCTCAAGTGATATAATGAAGTTTTAATCGGCAAAGAAAGAAATATCCCGCAGGGAAGGAGGCAAGAGTGTTTCTTGAAGATTTTTTCTTAATTTTTTCCCATCTCATTCCGTATCTACTCCTCTCCCCTTTTTCGTTAATTTATGTTTAACGCTGTGATTGCAGTAACATCTCGATGATTTTTAGAGTCAATATTTTTAAATTAGCTTTACTTTTTTCTAATGTAAACATTATGTAAGAAGAAAGAAATTCAAATTAAAACATGAATATTGTGCGAGGGGGTTTCCATTTTATATTCAGATATAAAAAAGTATATTATAATATTTCACTCGGTACCGACTCGTTTCATGAATAAAATTTGGTTAAGTTTCATTGATGAATCATTTATACCAAATAAATAATTGTAAATTTATAAAAAACTTTGAAGCTTCATTAGAAATCAACTTGCATTAGAAGCAATTATTCTGTACTTTAACTAATGAAATCAAAATACCCAGAGATTTTTAAAATGCCTAACAAATTCTCTGTAAAATTATTTCAATGTATTAGCTGCTTACTTTGGAAAAGTATTTTGCATAATATTATTAACCACATGATACATTATTCCAATAATTTATTTCTGTACATTGCAAACAAAAAAAAACCTTAAAGAAAATATGTAGAGATATTTTTTTCTGGGTTTTTGATATAAACCCAAATACAACCTTATACACCTTTCACATTAAGCTAATCGCTTTGTGTTTGGGTTTAAAACTTAAATAAACTTAGATACATTTAAGAAAAATATCTTTTTAGCTTCTAATATTATGATAACGATGAAAAATTAATAATACTTTTGCCATAATATTTTTATTTAAAACTTCAAAAATAGCAAAATTATTTTATTTTGGATATATAATATACTAAAATAACATTAAAAGAATTTCTCTTTATGGAAATTCACTTCCTTCATTCGTTCATTTCAAGAAAAATCCATTTACTTATAAATAAAACCACTTTTCCATTTCGGTTGTAGATGTCATGCATTCACTTTCACATATCTACATAACATAGTACGTACACATTCTTATGGTGTGTGATTTAAATTTTAAATGTAAGCAAATGTCACACATGCTAAGTGATGAAGCCGGGAATATTATCTATGTATCCCCACTGAACTTATGCTGCAGCAGTTGTGTTCATTTACTTTCTATATGCCAATTCAGAAAATATACAAACTTGCTGAAATGATATCAATGCCACATTCCCTAAAACGAATATGAATGTTTTTTCAAACGTAAGCTGTTCGTCACGAGATGGCGTTTCGTAAAAATAAACATAATACGGTAAAATAATTTAATTATCAGATTGAACTATAATTGAACTGTATGTACATGTCTATTTATTTTTAAATCATGTATTTATATCTTTTTAATTTTTCCTGAAAAAATATTAACGAAATACAAATTAATATTATTTGTCTGTTACCGATTGATATGAAATATATATTATTTGATATACCAACACATTGCATATCACACATGGGACTACCACCGTAGAGAAAAAAAAAACAGAATAACTAATAATCAAATCTGTCAAATTTAAAAATGAATATGATGTTGATGATTCTGGATGATTTCTTATCGTATCCCCAAACGATGTTGATGATTCTGGATGATTTCTTATCGTATCCCCAAACGTTTGTTTGAGAATGAGGCTTAAAAGTGTTTGGGAAAAGTGCTGTGCCGAAATATAATGTTTCTAAGACATTGTTGGTTACCTCGCGCAAAGCAATCAAACACATAAGATAGGTAATCACATTTATCTATTTACCTAAATCAAATTTCAATTTTTACATTGCTTTAAAACAGAGTTATTTAAAAGAAAATGTTCGTACACAAATGCATATCTATATTGGTGTGCTGTATCTAATCTGTATATTATGATGTCAAAATTTGTTTTTTGCACTTATTTTACTGATCGTACCTACTGTCAGTCTCGACTAGGGAATCCAATCCCGCAAAAGCGGGATCCCGTAAATGCGGGATCCCGCACCTTTTTTGCGGGATCAGAAATGCGGGATTACTGATGCGGGATCCCGCACGCTTGCGGGACTGAAAAAAATATTTAAGAATGGGCTCAGACAACGTTCTGATTATTTATTAAACCCAGCACAGCCTCAATGATAGGTATATTAACTACTTTGCCTCGGATCTCGTGACTTTTCTATAGAATTTGTATGGAAAATAATTGGAGTTTCCTAAATCTAGATGTGATCACAGCAGCAACCGATAATGCAGCAGTCATGTGTAAAGTCGGGAGATTATTATCAGTTCACCACCAATTATGCTTTGCACATGGGTTGCAACTCGCTGTTCTTGAAGTTCTATGTAATCAGAGACAAGAAGAAGAAATAAAGTCAAGTTGAAGTACTCGAAAATAGACCGGATGGTGGGAGTGATAATGAAAATGATGACGAGCAAGGTGACTTTTCGGTTGAGGAAGACATTCAAGAAGGAGAGTTGCTACCACAATACAGGTAGATAAGTATTGTCAGACCAATAGATATTTCAATGAAAATCATTATAACTTATTCCATTTTTTGTTTTTACTGATTCAAAAAGTCAGGAAAATTGTCAAGCTTTTTAGTTCGAAATTTCCAGTAACAATAATTAATGATCTTCTGCAAATATATATTAAAGCAGAATTCTGCAAAGAATTACAGCTGATCCTAGATTGCCGAACGCGCTGGAACAGTCTCGCAACAATGTTATCGAGGTTCAACCAAGTCAAAGAGTACATACTTAAAGCACTTATTGATCTGCCATCATCTTCATTTTCATTCACTGATGAAGAATTTATAACATCGAGTAATATTGAGTAATATTGAACGAGCTTTAAAGCCAGTAAAGCTTGCTGTAAATATAATATGCCGCGAGGACGCAAAATTAGTTTCTGCAGAAACCACATTGCGTTTCATGATAAGCAAACTGGATCGACAAAATACCAGGTTAAGCCAGGAATTTGGAGTGTCGCTATCTCGCCGGATAAAATAACGCCACACATCAATGACTGTCGTGTTTCTGTGCTTAGAAAATCCTAACAAATATCTAGAAAAAGATTCAAGATCTACAAATGTGGTGGACGTTCCATTCTTTCATCCAAGCAAAGTTACACTTCGAACTAAAATGAAGTGTTTAATTGAGAGACTGTTGTCAGACACGCAGGTACAACCTGAAACTCGAAACCAACAAGTGGATGACGATGGCGATGAAGAAGTCACGCCTTTATCGAATCTATTAAATGATGAGCCTTCGCCTGTACTAGAAGATGAATTAAAGCACAGTCTCCGTACAGAATGGATAGCCAAGTAACATGAAGTCAACTCCACCTAATAGCGTAGAAGCTGAACGTGCTTTTTCCGCCGCTGGCTATTTATGCAACAAGATAAGATCAAATCTAAAAGATGAAACGTTAGGGACTTATCATTTTCTACGATAGTATTATCAGAAAAAAAGCTATTTTTTATGCCTCTAAAAGTCGAAACTAATAAACATGTTAAATTGTCAATACAAATTACAAATCTATTAGGTGAAAAGTTGTATTATAGTGTTCCTTATAAGAAGCTGATTATTTATACCTCTAAAACATCATTATTTTCACTTGTTAATAGTAATATGAGTAAAAAAACTGCATAATAATAAAAAAAAAACAAATTTACTCGTCTTTATTTGATATATTTTTTTAAATAACTAAATGTATACTTGAAACAGTTTTTTTTATTAAAAAAATCTCAATCCCGCAAATCCCGCGGGATCCGCGGGACTGACGACCTCAATCCCGCAGTCTTGCGGGATCGCGATTTTGATGCGGGATTGGATTCCCTAGTCTCGACACAGGCTTTAGCCTAGTGAGGTTGCAAAGTGGAATTAGTTTAATTGGCATTATGGATATTTAAACTGTATTTGATTGTATTTATGCTTATTTGAGAAATAAACGAATTGGAATTTGAATTTCAATATAATAGGATAAATTGTATGGTGATGAAGTACCAATACCTACTAAGAAAAGAAATTTAATTTTCAATGACGAATTAGATAGGCATACCTAACATGTACGTATAAGGTTATTATTCTTACGAGAAAATAATGCCTTCATACAAAAACAATATTATTCTACTTCTTATAACAATGTTATTATAATGCAAAACCTCTTTCTAAATCTGATCACATGTGGGGTAGGTGTGGAGGTCGTGAGAGCCGTGTGAATAAGGGCATAATGAGAAAATAAATTTAAATTTCATTAGGAGTAACAACGACAAAGTGGTGATGTGTGTATGCGTGGGTATGTGTGTGTGAGAGAGAGAGAGAGGAGTATGGGGTTTGGGAAAATGTAATGGAATATAGAGACATTCGTATGGGAATGATGATGGAAACCAGCGGTTGAGGAACCGAAGTATGCACAATGCCATTAAGAATAATATAACATATAGAATACTAAATCGTTTTTACTTATTATCTGAACCAAAGTAAAGTTTTAATTCAATAATGCCCACCAAAAAACCAATAAGTCAGTTTAGGTAGGTTTCTTTCATATTTATCTAAGGTGTACCGGGTATAAATTAAATGTTTTTGATGCATCTAAAGTTCAATGGAATGACAATTTTTTTTAATTTATTTTTTATTTTATTTTATTAATATAAAACAAACAAATAGCTTTTACATATTGTATAGTAGATGGTGGCCACAACATCAGGCACCCAGGACTACTCATCGCCATCGCAGAGGGTAAGACCGAGGGGACAAATGGCAGAGGTCGACCAAGAGACGCATATATGGACCAACTGAAGAGAGACATGAACTGTGGCTCATACGTAGAGCTAAAAAGACTGGCTGAGAATAGAGACGAATGGAGAAGAAAAACCAAACTCGTTGCAGACCAATCCAATGGATTGTAACTCATTATATATATATATATATATATATATATATATATAGTAGATATAACTTAAATACTGTATGGTTCATAAGCCAGAGAAGTTTGTTAAATTATTTTAACACTATGTTCCTACTCAAAAAAAAAATATATGACTAAAGATTGTCAGAGAAATTAACTTAACTTTACTTTGCCTGACGATGAAAGCGGAAGCTCTTGAAAGTCGGCTCGCAAAATAAGTAAAGTCAACACTGGAATAACTATATATATATATATATATATATATATATATATATATATATATATATGTTGTTGATAAGTTTTTCGCGACGAGGTATGTATGTATAGATTGTCTTTGCTCCAAAGCTCACCACCAAACAAAAACACGCGATGTGTCCGCAAAGACAATCTATACATATATATATATATATATATATATATATATATATATATATATATATATGCGAAGTGATTTTTTATTCGTATAACATGGAATTTTTTCACCTACGAAAGTGTTACCAGCCAAAAGCCGATTCGTAAGCATCGGAACACCTAATACTCTCTTCTCTACCCTGCAAGTGATGCATATATTGCGATTAAAATCATACCTATCGTATATAATACATCATATATATATATATATATATATATATATATATATATATATATCTTGTTTTATTAATATATAACTTATATAGAATTTATTAAAACCTTGCTGTTTCAGATAAAATCTTGTAAAAAATATTGTATTTTTCTTTGAAAATCTACAAACTTGATAATTAAATCAAACCAAAAAACAAGTAAAATGTTGCGCATTTCTTTTGTACTTAAAGTATGCGGTAGATAATGTAAGCAACTGTTCTGTGTAATCCAAAAGGCTTTTGTTTCTTTTTCTCTATGAGGGTAGGTGTGATGTGGTTGTTATTATTATTATTTACGTACGTGTAGGTAGGTGAGGTGGCGCTTGTTACTTTGTCAATCTTAAGGGAAAGTTTTAAATCAGCAATCTTCAGTATTAGACAGGCACCTACCTAAATACAGTGACATGGTTACATAATATGTGTATGGTAAATATACCAACCCGTATTAAGGATATAGGTACATTTTCACCTTTTGCGCATTCTAATGTTGAAAGAAGTATTGAGGTTTGAACCAATTCAGATCAAATTTAAGAATAAAAATTATAATGAGGTATTCAAAATAATGACGCACCCAGCAGAGATCTGTAATCTCCGTGATACAGGAGAGATAATAATATAGATACTAATCTTTAAAAACAAATGTCTTAGGAGGATTTTGGGTGTAAAATGGTATGAACAGTTCACAAATGATGCTGTGATACAGGGGAGACGATGGTCCTGGCTGAGTTATGTTCTGAGAATGCCCAATGATAGTTGGCCAAAAAGAGCACCGTTCAAAATAGACATTTTTTTATTACCATCAAGATTTTCTTTCAAGACACTTTTCAATATAGATCTGAAAAATTCAAGCTCCAGAAGAGATTATTTACATTCATTACTTCTAATCCTAGTACACTGTAACAATACTTCTGTTTATATGAATTAAATCTTTGATCTTGTATAAATTATACCTTTGGATCTAATATTGATACCCAACTATGTTGTTTAAAAGTTGTACGAGTAAAAGGCTTTTTTTCTATCGTTTAATAACATATTAACTGCTTACAACAATGCAACAATCTCGAAGAAAGTAATGTAATGGTCAAGTTTTTTTTATATACTTTCCATATTGACCTTAAAGTTTGTTTATATAATTTGAAGTCAAACAATTATCCAGCTAATCAATAAAGTGCTCATATTAATGAAACCAAGTAAAATTATTTTAAAATATTCATCGATAGCACTTTAATTACTAGTATTAAATTTAACATTTCAATGCTCATGTGTACAATCAAAAGAGCATAAAATATACTTTTAAAATTACCGAACCACAAAGCGAACAACTAATCAATCCAACGGTTCACAACAATATGACCTTTTTGAAAAGTTAGAGAAGCCTTTAGAAGCGTCGATTTGAACGAAGTAACGAAAACAATAATACTCCAATGGATTATTATAAATTCCTGTGGCACACGTGTGAGGAATACACCCTCCCAATAAGGGTAAAAAGGGGGGGTGTAAACAGGAGAAGAATGCCATTGATAAATACGTGGAGGATTGGATAAACACATCCTTCCTACTACAGATGAAATGTGATGAAATGTTGGAAAGAATCTAACGAGTGATTGAATGGAGAATGTAGAACCCTACTTTTGTAGATGTATATATTATGTTTGCGGAGATGAAACAGCTTTGAAGCCATCAGAAGACAGGAAAATTTATCTTAATTTATTTTTCTTTTTTAAGAAGGAGCACATGTGTTGTGATTCAATAAAGAAAATAAAATAATGATAGGTCGATATTTTATTTATTTTTCGCAATGTTTGAAATAATATTTGTTTAGATGAATATATTAATTTTATGACGAAATCCTCTACGTAAAATTGTTCATGTGGGAAAATAAAATCTAATAAATCCTTACGTATTTGACATACTGTACCTGGCAAGTCCTGTTCGGACGCAATTTTTTGTGCCAGATGTGTACTCCAACAGTCGCAAGAGTTCAACTCACCGCTTGCATGTTGCTTCATTGACTACGAAAAAGCTTTTGACAGCCCCCACAGACCAACCATATGGAAAATACTGGCCGCGTATGGCATCCCGCCCAAGGTGGTAACCATGATCAAAGCCCTGCATATGGACTCTGAATGTTCTGTCAGAACATCAAGTGGTCCAACTGACACCTTCAGGATCACCACTGGAGTCCGGCAGGGCTGTATATTGGCACCTTTTATCTTTGCCATAATTATGGACTACCTGCTCAGAAAATCTATTCTGGGCCCTGGCGGTGTGCCTTTATCACAGCGTGAAAACAGTGAGACGTCTGTGGGAGTGCTGCACGATCTTGAATATGCGGATGATCTAGCCCTTTTTGATACATCTGTGGACGGATTACAGTGCAACGCTAATGCTCTTTATGAAAATTCCTTGCGCCTTGGCCTTCGTATCAACGCTGGTAAAACGGAGTACATATGTAATAGTACATGCACGAGTACTCACACCCCACTAATGGTTGGCAATTCCCAAATATCTCAGGTTAGTAAATTCAGGTACCTGGGAGCAACCATAACGCCAGAGGGTGATCTCCGGTCGGAATTACCAATCCGCATAGGAGCAGCTAGCGGGGCTTTCAACAACATGAACAAAGTTTGGAAGGCGTCTGGACTCAGCATCAGGACAAAATGTCGCTTGTTCAATGCGTGCATCATCCCAATCCTTCTATATGGCTGCGAGTCTTGGCACTTAACCAAGGCTCAAGAGCGGAAGATACTAAGCTTTGAAAACAAGTGTCTTAGAAGGATTTTGGATGTCAGATGGTATGAACATGTTACAAATGATGCTGTGCGCCGGCGCACCCAGCAGAGACCTGTAATCTCCGTAATACAAGAGAGACGATGGTCCTGGCTGGGACATGTTTTGAGAATGCCCAATGATAGTTGGCCAAAAAGAGCACTGTTTTTCCGTCCGCAGGGGTTCCGTCGGCCCGGGCGTCCCTCTTTCACAATACACCGTTCCTATGACAACGATATCAGAGCGCAAGGAATGTCGTGGGAAGAGGTGACGCAATTGGCACAGAGACGCTCTGAATGGAGGAGGCTGGTTTCTGCCCTGTGCTCCCGAGAGGAGCGTTGAGGGCGATGATGATGATGATGATGATTTGACATACTATATATTATGAAAATATTCAACTATCCATTAATACCACCATAGTATATCCCACAAATGGAGTAGCTAGTGAACTACATAACTGCATGTAATGAATATGCAGTTTTTCACTCCATGTCAAAAAAAACAAGATATTAAAAAAGGGTGGTATATTTTATACTTATGAAAATATTTTTTTATATGTAAGTATTTATTTAATGTTTTGTAAGTAGATATTTAGAACATCTTCTTTTTTTACACATAATATAAAAAAATCGTGGTAAAAAACTTTTGTATATTTGTTATTTAAAAAAATACCGTTCATAAGATTTTTTTGAGTGAGTTTAATAATTTTTGTCCCCAAATATGCATGATAATCTCGATTTTGAGTTCCTTGCCAAGAGAAAAAAGAAAATGATGCAAAATTTATATGAGAGATTGTTTAATTTTCTTTTAAATTTAATTAATACCAAGGAGATTATTTGTAGATTATAGTAGAGAGATTATTTCTCTCGTGCATGGCATTAACAGTATAAGTCAAAAAAAATCGATTTTTACTTTTTGATGGAACCTTGTAGTATATCTCAAACTACACATGTGTAATCGATAACAAAAGTCAAATTGTAATTATAAGACCTTAAAAACAATATTTGTATTTAATAGTATATCTTATTTATTTTCAAACTCGTATAGCATTAAAAGTATATGTCGACCTATACTCTTAGTGACCAATCATTATGGTTAGTTTTCAACATTGTGAGTGGCATCAACAGTATAAGTCAACATGTACTATGAGCCGCGTGAATGTTTTTTTTTCTTACTAATTCACTTATACTGTTGATATCACGTGCTGTCTCTCTTATTCTTTTGTTGGCTTTCTTCCTAGCCAGAAACTGCCAAGAAAAATGGCAATGTTCAGGACAAAAAACACAACATTCAAAGCTTTATCAAATGGGGCTTAAGGAATAGGACAAGGAGTTTGAAAATACTTTTGTTTCTTGAACCCAGGAGCAAGGAAGTATTTGTAGGTAACGGAACCCTATAATGTACCAGGTTGTTAATCAAAGTTGGGTAGAAGTTATTGATCGGGCATTCGAAATAAAAATGATCAAGGTCCTCCTCCTTCAGGCGGTCGCATAGAGGAGAACCAATAACGTGGATTCGGTAGAGATGCAATCTGGCAAAGCAATGAGCTAACTTCATTATACAGATCGTGGAGGTGTCAGCCTTACTCATTGAAATTTCCGAAAAATAAAAGTTTCGTGGACACATTGGGTTGGATTGAGGTATACTTTCTTCCTTTGAGTTGGCTGGTCTCTGACCACTCTGCCTGCCAGCACTGGATGAGATTTGGGCCGAATATCAAAGTGTAATCGGAGGCTGAGACAGTTTCCGATGGGTTAGGGAGGTTCGTTCCCAATTTGGCCAATAGATATACCGCCTCATTGCCCGGGATCCCACAGTTCACATGGGATCCAACCCAGTACCACCTCTCCACCCAAAATCTGAAGTTTATATAGGAGGTATCTAATATCTAAAGATAAAAGATCATCTGGTCGGGATAATGCTGGAGAGAGAACGGCCTGGAGGGAGAACGGACTGGAGAGCGTTTTGAGAGTCGCTGAGGAGAGTTTTAACCCTGTAATGGCGTATGGTCAGAGCCCTTATAGCCTCTCTAATAACAAGACATTCCGCTGAGAAGACTGACGACTCGTCTCTGTGCCTGAACATTTTATTAGTGTTATATTAAAAAAAGAAGCCAGCCCCTGTACGCTCTTTGTCACTTTTCGAACTGTCTGTATAGATAGGTGCCAGTAGTGCCAATCGGAATCAAAAATCGATTTGAAAATATGAGGTGCGAATATGCCATTACTGACACCCAGGTTGAGAGCAACTTTCGGTTTAAAACTTTGTGTGGGAAATGACAAAGAGTATACAGTAAGAACTGTGTAGCTCTCCAACAAGGGAGTTTTAATTTTTCTATAGCTGGTAACAAGAGGTGGTGGATCTTTACCCCTCCATACCGGTAAATGAGTTACCAAGTATGAGAGGAGATGAAGTTTGAGAGACAGAGGGTAATCAATAAAGGGTAATCAATAAAACGCAGGATTTTGACTAAAAACCTGTTACACATAAGATGTCTGCACAGTCCAAGTGGGGGATCTGCAGCCTCCACCTGTAATGCGTTGATAGGTGAGGATTACCCGTAATTAACGGAAGAGACTGAGACCGGATCCGGTCTCAACAAGTTTTCTTGGAGGTTGGGGTTATTAAAAAGGATCCAAAGTCCAAATGGCTGTAGATAAATGCTGTATAAAAGATTTTCTGAGTCGCGGGGTGGCAACCTCATCAGACCCTGGAGACGGCTCTCATGATTTTGAGGCCGGTCTGACATTTGTGGTGTATGAGTTCAATAAATGAGGTCCATCAAAGACCAGTGACCAATGTGACCTCTAGGAATCTTATTCCGTTAAAAGAATAAATCAACCGTTGGTCAAATCAAAATTTCAGGTAGACTAGACGGAGTTTTCTGGAGAATACTATGCTTTTGCACTTCTGGAAGGAAGCATTAAGGCCATGTTCCGACAACAACTCTGATTGCAAGGACACCTGGAAGTTGTCCATGGATTTATCGGAGCAATATACGAACAAATCATCCGCAGATTTCAAAATTTGGAAATCCGTAGATACTGACTGATAGACATCATGCGTGTACAAGTTGAATAGAATGGGTGAGAACACTGAGCCTTGCGGCAATCACCTGTGAATGGTCTTTCTAATAGGAGGGTTATTGCGGGTTCGGTTCACGTCCGGATAGGGTAGAAGGAATGTCCAATTGATCAAGCTTTGCACATAGTATAAAAATAATAACATTATCGAAAGCACTATTGATGTCCAAGCATACACCTCCCAAGAGCTTTCTCCTCGATAACGATACGTGAACATATGTGACCAAAATAGCTACGCTGTCCAGGACTCCCATTCTCTTCTTGAAATTGGATAACCAAGATAGCTGCTTCCTGTTACCTTCTATAAATCAATCTAGTCGATTTTTCACCATGTGTTCTGTATTTTTGGCTATTGCTGAGGAGAATGTAAGTGGTCGATATGATTGGCCCTGGTTTGGGTCAGTCTCTGCTTTCAAGATTGGAATAATGATCTGAGTTTTCCTCGAGCAAGGTATATTGCCTATGATGAAAATATTTTTAATAATGTGAAGTAAATATTCTAGAGAAACTCTTTGTATAAGGCTATACGTTATTCCATCGATTCCTGGGATGTATCTGTAACGCAGTTCAGGACCAGCTTTAGTTCCTTGTCATTAAACTTTTTGTCAATTTCTCCAAGAGCAAAGTGGGAATAGGATTGAGATATTTCATTATGTTTTGGCACTGAAGGGGGGCAAGTATGTCTGCGAATTTAAGGATCCATTTGTCTGAGGATGGATGAAGTTTAGGAAAGCTGCAACCCTGGAAGATGGTACCATCAGTTGGGAGACAAAATATGAAAATAGTTTCCTAAACACTCACAGTGGATAATGAGAAACCACCATGGAAACTTGCAATCTATACCATTACAAAGCGAAGTACTACTACTACTACTACTACTATACCATCACGGCATATCCCACAAGTGGGGTAGCCAGCAGACCAGCTGCATATAAAACATGCAAGCTGTCCTCTCCGTGCCAATATAAAAACAAGACATTCAGGATGGGTGGCAAACCTCATCGCTGAATTTAAGATGTAAAATGTCTTAATTATTTCACAAAGCGAAGTACCTATGTTTTTTAGTCTTCCAAAGAAGTGTCTGTTTTTTAAGTTGTCTAGTTTTTATGAAATTGGATGATTTTTAATATTATTTTTAGAGCTAGCCTATGAAAAAGTTGCATTTAGTAGTATACGTCACAAACAAAATACCAACACAACTGACATCAACAGTATATGTATGTAAGAATCTAACAGTATATGTCACTGAAACCAGATACCAACACAACTGACATCAACAGTATATGTAAGAATCTAATAGTATATGTCATTTTTATATCAGAATCTATGAGTACAAGTCAATTTAATCTTTTATTTAAGTTTTTTTTAAACTTTTGTATACACAGTAACAAAATAATACACATTTTACATTGAAATTGTAAATTTCACGTCTTTATATCAATATTTGACTTCAGAAGCTTATTTTAAAAACTTTAAAATGCTCTCCTGTAAAATGTTGAAATTTGACTTATACTGTTAATGCCATGCACGAGAGATTTGATAGGCACGAAATTGAACTGTAAGGTTGAGTCTTGTTTTCACCACATATTCACAATTCTCGAGCGGAACATTGAAAGGAGATTCATTATTTTGAATTATTATGATTCGCGGGGGTATGAAATACATTTCCATAAGTATTAGATATTAGAGTTAATATAGAATAGTAAAAAGGTGGAACGAATCGTTATGGGTAGGTTCGTAATAAGTCATAGAGTAAAGTAGGTACAAAAGGAAATAAAAGGGTGTACTCGTATTGTGGAGATGCCTTCACGAATTTAAGATTTACACTGAATAGTTAAAGCAAAGCAATGACATAGTCTAGTATTTAGATCAGTGATGAAATGGAAAGAAATTTGACAGGATATCAGATATATGGCGAGATTCTAAATCTAATAGCTATTCGATTAGAATTATAATAGAACCGATTCTAAACAAATATACATTGTCATAACTTATTTAGTTTCTTCTTCTTCTTCTTTTGCTTCAGTAAGGACTATGTCCTGTGATTCTCGGAGCCTGCTCCTGGGAGGTGGATGTCCAACTGTCCTTCCATCGTTTAAGTGGTCTTCCTGGGGGTCTGTTTCCTGTCATGCATTCATCTGCTGCTATTCTGACCACTCTATCTGAGCTCGCCCTCCCCACATGATCTCTCCAGAAACGTCTTCTTGTTCTGCCCAATCGCACAACATCTTCGACATTACAGATTCTTCTTATTTCTGTTATTTATTTAGTTTATACTGCATTATTTTATGAGGGTGTTTTTTAATCAAGCTAAGATCGACATTCTTAGTTTTTATGATGTAGGTACGTGTGAACAAATCAATCAAATTACAGATATATGTGATTAAAGAGTTTTTTTAATAAGTAAGTAGATATGTAATTAAAAAGTTTTTTCTGATGTGATGAAGGTATATACGCAAGTTTAATTTGTCCTTTAATAAATGAGTACCTTTCTCTTTCTATATTCCTTCCTTTACCATCTTGCAATAAAGATTTTTATAATAATTATTGAAATATTATTTGATTTTCTTAATTCAATCTGATATCCATCTTCTTTCGTTGGAAAAAATCCCACCTTCACAAAAAACTCGCTGATTGATTGTAGCTGATGACAGAATATTTTTATGTAAAACTTCTTATAATTTGTACACAGTAAATAATGAATAAATAAAAATGATCCGATTAACTGGATAACGGATATCAGTTTCATCTCTAATCTAGACGCCTAAGTCGTATGAGTAATAATATAAATATACATCCTTAACTGTCTCACTATGGGAAGGAAGTAGCTCCGTATATGGGGTGTTGTATAGCTGCACCCCATAACACAAGACGAAGATCATTTGCATATTCGTCAGCTGTGTTTCCTACACCTTACAGAGATACTGAATTCACATAACCCTACTACTTACTTACTGCTTTCTTCCTATGTGGGAAATGACTTTGAATATTTTATAACTTTTTTTTTGGAAATGCGTAAATAGTTGGTTATTAAAGATTTTAATGTGCTTTTTAATTTAATTATGAAAAATAATGTCTTTGTATAGAGAATAAATGCTATATATGATTTTATTGGCACTAAAAATGTGGTAATTACGAAACATTTAAAAAATATATTTAGTACCTATTACAAATTATACCATAAGAAAATAAAAATAGCTTGTAAGGAAAATAAAATAATTAAATCTTCAGTTTTTCTAAACCATCACGTCTTCTTTCACAAATGGGTTAGCCAGTAGGTATATTTATGTAGTTTAGTTTTATTTTGACATGAGGAAAATTGTTGTGAACGTTGTGTTAGTTTAAAAGTTTATGTGAACGCATCGAAACTTCGATTATTTTGAAATGTAGATATGTAGTATTTTACCTGGAGAATAAGATGGATATTTTAGGCACAAAAAATATTATGCTTTGCGTTTTCTTACGCGTTTGACATGTCGCAATGAGAACATAAATTTTTACGTTTGACTGATTTGTAGGTTGGGTTAGCGTAAGTATGATGTTATTTGATGCAAAAACACATATACTTATTATTGACAATCAATTCATAGTCAAATAATTTCTTGGGCGATGAACTACAAACTTTTTTTTTGAAATGCACCTCTCCTTAAGATTTACAGAATGTTATAACATAATAATAATATGGACATTCCATAATACAAGACGATCACAAGATCCTTTGTGGGTTATTAATTATGTATATATAAAGAGTATTACTATTATTAATGTTATTATTTCAGGAACTCTAAGAAGAAGATGATGACAGCAAGGAACAAAAAGAACTTTACTAATTAAACATCTCTTTAAATCATGGAATGCTTCCTTTTTCTAACACCATACAATTGTTGTAAATAATAAAAAGAAAAGTTTCATTACACTGTTCATATTAATAATAATATTTCACAGTATAAGTATGTATATTCATTCCTAAATTTGTATATTTCATGTCCTCTATAGGAGTAGGTATAAACAAAAATATTTGATCAGATATGATCATCTTTATAGAAATCTTCATGTCTCGAGTATGTTCTGGGAAATGAAATAAGGTGTTTATTACTTAATAGTAAAACAGTTATACCTTTTATATTTTGCGGCGATATGCGTCAGCATTCATATAGCAAAATGAACTAAACCAACAAAATATTTTGATTTACAAGCCAGATTTACATTACAGATTTGTCAGAAGAGCAGCAGCATGCAATAAAAATGCAAGCCGTCTTCTCTGCGCTAACAAAAAAAAAACATTTTGGATGGGTGGCAAACCTCATCACTGAATTAAAGATGTAAAATGTCATTTTTTTAAGAACATCTGCCATTTACAGGACACTCGAAAACTTACCGACAAGAGTGTGAGACCAATTCTTTGCCGGGTTCTCCACGACATTTTGATTTAAATGAAATTAATCAAGGATAAATGCTAAATACATTATTCTGAAGACTTTAATTTGATCCAAACTCATTGTTACCCAAATTAAACTATGTAGAATAAAAATTATTCTTCAAATAAAAAAAACTTACAAATACTATTAGGCCGGCCAAAAGATTATGCAGATGCATTTGTTTGAATTATTTTTGGTTTGTCAACTGTAATAACAGCCATCCTCTGAGCGATTCCAGGTTTATCACTAAGCAGTAATAATAAATTGAAATTTGTTTCGTTTCCTGGACAAGCCGTCAAAAGTGAAATGGTTCTTTTGTCCTTGTTGTTTTGTTACTACTACTACTATTACACTTACAGTTATTTTCATTGTTTAATCAAAAACAAAACATCATCAACTTCCTGGAATGGTTTCTACGTAAAAGAAATTAACAGACGTACTTATGTACTTCATACTTACTTAAATTTACAATTACTTATACAAAAAGTAACCACTCTTATTTCTTTTGACATTTTAATGGAACAAAAACAGGAAAGGATTTCCGTCTATTTTTCTTTTGTTTACATGCAGATCATCTGTGATTCGTACTGCGATCATTTCACATCAAATCCCATAAGTGGAGAAGCAAGCAGTCCAGTTGCGTGTAATAAACATGCAAAATTCCTCAACGTGCCAACAAAAAATTAAAACATTCAGGGTTGGAAACAAACCTCATTGCTGAATTTAAGATGTAAAATGTCTTTATTTTTTCGGACCATCCGCCTTTTACAGGAGACTGGAAAACTTACGGTAAAAAGTAGAAGACCAATTATCTACCGAGTGCTCCATGGAACAATAAAACCATAAAGTTTTTAATTTTCTAAAATCCTTTTCTGTTTCATAAAAAGTTTCACTTATTTTAGAGGCATCGACTATGTAACAATTACGAGACATTTTCAAATAAAATATTTAAAACTTGAATCACTATGTTTATTTGTTACATTAATTTAAATTACGCTATCGCGATTTCAGTGCACTTGCACCATTGACGAGCTTGAAGAGTCTTGAAAAGCTCGTCAATGGTGCAAGTGCACTGAAATCGCGATAGCGTAATTTAAATTAATGTAACAAATAAACATAGTGATTCAAGTTTTAAATATTTTATTTGAAAATTTCATAAAAAGTGTTTAATTTGAGTACATCCGTTAAAAAGCTTCGTCATAGTTAACGGGGAAGGAAAGAAGGAGTTTGAGAAAGTTTTATTTTTTATTTCAACTATGCCTTACCGTTTCCTCGAAGACAAATACAATTTCCAACTCCAAAGACGCGGACGTACTTCCTGTGAATGTCCAAGAGAAGTATCTTTAACGTTTTATTATTAACAAAAAGTTATAATTGTGTTTTATTTAAATAAGATACTTTAAGAAGATGAAACCTCTTTTTGCATCGCTATCAAAGAGTGAAACACCCTTTGTTATGTCTTTATGTACAAGGAGAAGAATTCAAATTTGTAAATGGGTATTAATAGTTCCAAATTTGGACATTATCGTCAGTAAGAAACCAAACCCTAGTACCAGATCCAACAGAAGAACTGCCTGGATTTATACTTCCCAGGAAAATATGATGTACAATAAATCGTATAAGATGTGATGTAGGCTGTACAGCTTCCAACTTATATCAATGGGGATGGATTGATTCACCAGCGTGCACATGTGGAATGACACAAACTATCGACCATCTGATCAACGAATGTCCCACATATGCATTCCAAGGAGACCTTCAGGACTTACACGCACTTACGGATGACGCGATCCGGTGGCTGCGGAATTTGGAGGTCAAGTTGTGAGCGACCACAAGTAGAATGAATAGTTCCAAATCATATCACAGATTTTCAGACTCTCATCACTTCTGTGCACACTGGTGTTGAATTGGAGTGAAGGAATGGAGGAGGAGATTACAAAACTGTTGAATATACAAAGATGGAGTTCCATGGAGCACTCGGAAAAGAACTGGAATCCAACGCTTTTACGTAAGTTTTCGAGTGACCTGTAAAAGGCAGGTGCACGAAAAAATCTATACATTTAACGTACATCTTAAATTCAGCGATAACGTTTACCACCCAGTATTTGCTAAGACTGTGTAGAACCTCTACCTTAATAAAGGCATGTTGTGTACTTATGGTGATAAGTAAGTGACTAATTGAGAAACAATGTACTATGTACAATAATTATTGACAAGTACATGATGACAGAATCGCATGTACACGGTGACAGAATCGCTACACTTATTTGATAATATGCAATATGAAAATTGAGCGCACTCGTATAAACAAATGTGTTAAGAGTGATTACATACCACATCTATACATTATGATTCATATAATTTCTAGACAAAGCTTTACATGCAATATAAGATACATTTATACTGGAGATATATAGAAATAAATAAAGAAGTCAGTGACGTGGGTTTTGTACAAGTTAAGAAACATTTCTGTTCAATTTTACTATTGGACTCATCGAAAATATTGATAAAGATTTCAAGTTACAAAATAACAATGGGGTGAAAAGATAGTACGAAAAAATAATTATAGGTGAACGTTTAGAATTTTCGAGAGAAAGAAGGCACGAGAGGTTTAGAAAGACTCGAAAGAGAATAATAGTTGTCCAAGTTATGAGAAGAGCAAGAGTTGCTCAAAATCGAAGACTTTTAAAGAGGCCTATATCTAGTAGTAAAATGATGAAGAGAAGTAGTAAGTAACCCACACCACTGTTGATAATAAGAAGATTCCCCTCAGCACCCCACTGCAATAGTATTAGTACTTGTATACAGTAGTATTTAATAGTATTAGTACTTAATCGTGTCGCTAAACGATTCATGTAGCTTATCTCTAAATATGATTCCGCTACAGTTATGATTCCTAATTAATGTCACTCCATTCCTGTCTGGGAATAAATTATATAAGTGTATATTACTATTTCCTGGAATTCAGCCGACTTCGTTTTATTTATTAATTTATTTATTTATTTATTTACAAATATTTACGGCCAAAGCCTTTAACATGTTAAACCTCTGCACACACACAAAACATGTAAACAAAGGAAAGATCTGCTACAAAAAAAGACACAAAACAATCAGACTAAAGAAAAAAAGTTTTGATATTTATACATATGTACATACATACCATCACGCCGCTTCCCCCGCGGGGTAGGCAGAAAGGATCGAGCGCCACTTCCTTCTATCCTTGCACACATCTTTCGCTTCCGTCACTGTCATACAATTCCTTTTTGATATTTACGTATTCCCAGTTTTGATATTTACGTATCTTAATATACGTATATAGACAGCTAAAAACAATGAGTAACATACAAAAATTAGATTAGATTTCCCTTATGTAATCATGTTAAGTATTATCATCAATGTTTAATCTTCTTAAAGAGGTAGATAATTCAAGGATATAAGAAAAACACGAGATATTTCTAGTTTAAAAACAGAACACGTCGAAACCTTGGTCACCTTAGCTGGTCTGCTGGCTACCCCACTAGTGTGGGCTATACCGTGATGGTATAGTAGTAATGTAATACGTAGGTACATAATACGTACCAAAATAAAGAAATAATTTTGTACCCGAGGCGTCGCGAGTAAGTTAGTAAGTACTCACAATAAGCAAAAGATGAAACTGTTGTAGATTACACATGAATTATTATGGTTGGGAGACGAAGTAAGGAGTTACCTATCTAGCTACAGTAACAAGAGAAGGTGGTACTAAACAAGTCATATTTAATATTGCTTATCTGCATATACATCTAATATTTAGTAACTCTATGCAGAACTGTATATTAGTGTGTAAGTAGATTCTTAAAGTAGAAGATACGAAGAGGAAATGAAGTATTTTGTATCTGATGAACTTTTTGCTTGATTTGTTGACTGGTGTTAAAATTTAGAAGGTTGTCTTTGTATACCTACCTTCTTTTTTGTACTCTTTAATATTGTCACCATAAATTGGCAAATTGGCAAATCGGCTTTCCTAGCACCTACTCATTTTACAAGTCCTCCAATTTACTGTATCCTCTGAACGCAGCTCTGTCTCCTTCAGGTCCCTGTCAATTGTGGACATCAAAGTGGTCACTGGTCTGCCTGATCTTCTGGGTTGTAATCCTATGTACATTGTCATTTTTATTTTATTATCGCAAACAAATAATTAATTAAATTAAAACGTTGCATATTCTGGATATTCAAGGTTCAAGATTGCAAGACACTTGATTCGGAAGGATATTGGACGTCAGTAAGAATGATTACATCACAGATTAATCTGTCACTCTGCTGATGCACTTCACAAAAACTTACACTCTTTGTTGTATGAGAGGCACGATGATTGTAGCTGGGTTACGGTTCTTTTAGAACGTTCAGAAATCGTTGTCAAAAAACTATTATTACACTGTCTAAAAGATTCTCGATAATCTGGAAAACCCTATTTCAAAACGGTATAAGATTATTAAAAACACTTGGGAAGAGGTGTTCCATTGTAAATAATACCAAAACACTATGAGCGAGAAAAAAATATTTTTCCCATTTTTCCAAGAGCAACGTCGAAGAGTGAACGAATGAATAAAATTATACACTCCATTTACTTTGTTTATATAACTTCAAAGACATTAATTTAGAATCATTGAAATAGTAGATAGAAATATTTTATTCTATTAACAAAATCATAATATAGCTGTGATGATAATAATGATATTAGTAATAGGTTATGTGGAAGAAACAAATGGCTTGTGAAGTGTTAAAGGGTGGAATGAAATCACATCCAAATGTTTCTCTCTATCTCTCTCCTTAACCCTATCCTTTATAATTAAGTAGGAATCTTTAACGGAGAAGAGGAAACTAAAAGATTTACTATGTATTACATAATATTAATATTACTACACCCATATACAAATAAATGTGGCTATTATTTTATTTGCTTTCATAAAATTTTCTATTCTAGTTATGTGTTTTTTTTTTTTAATTTATAAATGATTTTTATGTAAAATAACAAAACATGTACAGACATGTCCATGGACACCCAAAATTATCACATAAGCTAGCCTAGAGCTAGCACTTTTTCCAATAAAATTTTGCCCATCGTTGCATTACATAAACATGGTTCTCCAATCGAGATACCTGATTGGTAGAAACATCAATTTTTGAAAAATAAATTTAGATTAAATTTATACAGAAAACTATTAATTAAACATACCCGCAAAAAAAAATCGCAGCAAAAACCACGATGGTGTGAGATTCTGTCTTACTTCAAAAACCCAAAGACAAAACTAGGTATAAACTAGGAATAAAACATTTTCAAAGTAAGTATATATAATTATGTACAGAAACCAAGTTTAGTCTGTACAATGATTACCTAATAGAGAGAAAACGTAGTAGTATTATAAGGTTGGTTGTTATAAGAGATACGAGTAACAGTTTTATATACACAATATCTAGGTACCTACGTATTAAATACCTACACTCAAACATATGTACATATTATATTCAGCTCGTAGTAGTTGTAAGTACATGTAGGTGTTAGAATATTAAGAGTGGAGCATACACTCTCTACCACATACCTACTTAAAAGGATAATTAAGAAATATTCTACATGTGTAAATACCCTGATACTCTTACACGTGTTACGTTTTTGTACAAAATGTACTATTTGTTTGTGTACTATTTTGTAGGTAGAATTTTAATTATACTGTTATATCAGTTTACGTTCTAAGTTTGTCCAATGATTTTATTTAGTTATTTATTTTTATTATTAACTGAACATTGGTTACAACATCAATCATTAGAAAATATCATAAAATAAAATTATCAGTTATGCAATACAATTCACAGTGGGCAATGCAATAATAGTCTATTTAAAAGTGCCCAAAATCTCGGGCTTTTGATTGGGAAAACTCTGGTTTATATTTCGCTGCCGTTTTACTTCGTATTCACGATACAAGCGTATTTCTTACGGTAAGAGCATTTGACGAAGTTCACTTAAGATCATAGTGAATTTAGATAAACCATGGATCATTTTCTTCTGACAAATTTTCATAAAAGGAGTTTCGAGTTCTTCAGTTTGTCGTTCGTTGAGCCTGGAGGTAGAGTCTCGACCTCATGTACATGACGTTCGCGGTTTGATCCTAGGTGCCGGCAGACTCCCCTTTCACAACACAAGCTTTTAGCTTACTGTGAAAGGTGTATGACGTTGTATTTGGGTTAATAACAAAAACATCGTTTTATAAAAAAAATATGTGATTAATTTTCTTTTTTGCATTGTACCGTACTGAAACAGAATGTAAAACTTGTATGAAAAAAGGGTATTAAAATCATAACAAGCCATGAAAAATTATAACTGCCACTAAATTAACATATTTATCAAGAATGCTCTAAACATAATATAAGCAAATAAGTATGTATCTGCTTCCAGAAATATTACCTATAATGTTAAGAACTATTTGTCAAAGACAACGGTAGAAAGGAATTTTAAAACTATTTTGCTCTCTAAAAGTTTGATAAAAATTCGTATGTATGCATAATACATCCAAAGTACCCACATAGATAGATAGATAGCATTACCACTATTAATAAGATACATTGTAATATTATATTATTATAAGTGATATTATTATGATAGCTGAAGTATGGAAAAGTTTTTCAAAGAATAATCCAATATTATAATATCTGAAAGATTGTAGCAATATGCTGCTGCTAGGAATGGCAACACTAATACAAGATCTAGAATTATTCCTTTGAGAATAAGTACAACGTTGGAAGATATAAAGTAGGTACCTGCTAGATGTAAGAATGTTGCAATGATATGTTAGGAATGTAAAATTTATCATACGAACATCGATATTATAACTACCATTAACAATCATCATGGCATATCCTTAACTGGGATAGCCAGTGGACTATATTATGCACGTGTTAAAGATGCATGTTATGTTTTCCGTGCCAATAAAAATGAAGTTATTCAGGATGTGTGGCAAACGTCATCGCAAAACTGAAGATGTTGAAAGTCTAAAAAAAAGTGCATTTAAAAAATGAAACCGATGTTGAGCTATTTCGGAATTTGAAATATTCGATTGTGACGTATATATAAGTTTATTATACTAATATGCTTTACCATTTTTTGTTTGTGGTTAAATAATCAACTATTTTTCAAGATGAACCTATGTTTCTCATAATCTAAATATGCCCACTCATAATCTAAATATGCCCACCGTATAAAATATACCTAATACACTTTCATCATGAAGGAAAAGTTAGCTAGAGGAATTCGAATAAAGAATCTCTCCATTAAAAGTCTGAGACATTAGTTGCTAGTTATTGATCACATCATTGACATTTTTTTACATCATTTTGGTAATTATATGATCATAAAAACGATTTGGTACAAAATATTTTTTAATGCTGACTTAAGATCAAAGTTCCAGATCTGTAGATAATCAATATTACAGACCAATTAAAAAGGATTTGAATGAGAACTTATAAATGAACTCTGCTTGCTCAATTTTTCGATGAAGAGTGTATTTATTGGCAACTTTACGTCTATATTGGGTAGTAGTTCGAAGAAAATACGGTGAAGAATAATAATATGGGAATATAAATGTAATTGCATATTTATTCATATTTAGTGGAAGACAGTCTATAATATTGAGATATTCCAACCGAATCTATGTAGGTATGTAGGTACATACTGAGATATCATACAGACAGAGGTATTTAGATATGCTTTGATGAGATATAGATACTCTAATTGTTTGGTTACATATATGTATACATGGTTACATAATCTATAGATTTGGAAACAATATACAGTACAACAATGTAAGTGTGTTTAAAAATTTCATACAAAAACCTACATTGATTTTGTGAATTGTTCAATTTATATAATTAACATTTTTTTTAATAGAATGGGGCGTCGATATAACACTCACTTTCGTAACGAAAAACCCCTTTTTCATCGATTTTAAACATTTCTTATTTTATATATTATGTCTTGGTAGAAAAAAAGAAAAACTGATGATTTTTTACACGGTAATATGAGGACAGAATGACCAAGAAGATATATTTGGCTGAGAGGAATGGTGCTCGGAGACATGGACGTCCGAGAATCAAATGGCAAGATCATTTAAATCAAAACCTACAGGACGGTCACGTGTTGAGCACATTGAACAGGAGAGTATGCAAGAGGAATTGTATGACAGTGACGGAAGCGAAAGATGTATGCAAGGATAGAAAGAAGTGGCGCTCGATCCTTTCTGCCTACCCTGCGAGGGAAGCGACGTGATGGTATGTATGTATCTATGAATATAAGGAAGTATGGGTGATTAATTAATTACTTTTTAATTAAATTTATTAGTAAGGAGTTTTGAAATAGGACTTTCGCTAAAAAATAATGAGATCGCGATCCATTGAGATCTGGAATATGAGATCCTAAAGGAAGGTCGCTTTAATGGTTTGCAAAAAGTTTTTCTCAATTGGTGGATCTCATATCGTGACTGCGAGAATGGCGGATTTGGTGAACGTCGTCCATGGATACCAAAAGTGATCACTTAAGCCAGCCTTGAGCCAATTTGCAACCGTTGGGACACTTTTCTCACTTCCTCCGAATAGATTTTGCACAATGTTGCATTGTGTAAACATGGCTCTTCAATTGAGGTGATTGTGTTAACATGGCTCTTCAATCTGATTGGTAATATTAAGCCATTCTTCTTTAAATTCATTAAAATAACGACACTTTACCCAATTTTGAATGAGTTATGCCAATATAAAGCCATAATTTAAATGTATAATTGTGCTCATTCAAATAAAAGATGTATTAGAATAAAATTCAGGGTAAACAACTGGAAAAAAACATGAAGCACTTGTGTTTATAGCAAAAAAAATAAAACTACATATATTTATCGTAACAAAATATAAATTTAATAAGACGATTCTTTCAAACAGAAACAATTCCTTCGTAGCAGCAGCAGCGGATTGAACTATTTTATTTTCATTATTTTAAACCTTGAGCATTGTATAATAAAAACAATGAGAAAATATTATAATCTCAAAACAATATACAAAACATTTTGAAAAGTTTTATGAAAAGAATGTATAAGAAGGCGTTTTGATGAGAGAGAGAAAGAGAGAATATTTTAAAGTAAAAGAAAACGGGAATAAATTAAGAATTGTTGCTAAGAAAAGATCAAAAGCTGCTTTTTAATGTATTTTTGATTCTTTAATATCCTATCTTTCTATATATAAATATGTATGTTAAGTTTAAGCGAGTATTGTATAAGAAAAATTCCTTATGATTTGCGAACTCTGAAGTGTATGGAGGTATTTAAGGCAAAGTTACAGACATTATTGTTCAAGAGATGTTATGATTCTTGAATGGACCCTTGCGGTAGTTTTTCCACTAAACGGTGCATTTAAAAATAATTTTCTAGTTATTATTATTATTGAAAATTTATTTGAAGCACTGGTGAATAGATATATCTGATTTGTGTAAACATTAACTTAGATTAAATAAGATATGAATCTTGTATTATGTGAACTAACTAGTGATGTTACGAATGTGTGATTTTGGATATTCGCGAATGCGAATGCGAATATTTGTTGTCGACATTCGCGAATGCGAATAGCGAATATTGATTTGCTTAAATTTCAACAATTGCTCAAACACTAAAATTTCTACTCCCCCCGTCACCGAATTTTCAAAATGGTATAGGAATTTAAAATATTTCAAAACTCCTCGGTTTTCTTAAGGAATATTTTCTATCAGTACCTTTTTCTATAATGTACCGGGTAAGTATCCGGTACATTAACCTAATATCCGATACTTTATTAGCAAAATAATATTCGCAAAACATTCGCATATTTTTTTGCGAATACGAATGCGAATGCGAATACTTTGAAATCTGCGAATATTCGCGAATGCGAATACGAATATTCGTTACATCACTAGTACTAACACAACGATACACATTAATACAATGCACTCAACACATATTATACATGTAACACCCAGACCCAGGACAATTTGAAAAAGGTCATTCTTCATTTTGCCATGGCCTAGAATTGGATTGAAATATTATATTATCTACTTCTGTTTGATTTTGAGTACATAAAGATTATGTGGAGCATGATAATTGCTCCATTTATCTCTACCATCATAAAATGTTCCGCAAGTTGGGTATCCGGGAGATTAACTGTATGTAATAAACATGCATGTTGCCGTCTCTGTACCATAATGAAATTAAATATTCAGGGAGGGTGACATAACTCATCCTATTCTTTGAACGTTTTTTTCTATTCTTTGTTCGAGACTTTAAGATTATACCTAGACGTATGTAAGTATGTGCACCCTTATTTTCACATAAATAACAATCGTGATCAAATATATCAATGAAGACTTGATAAAAATTGAAACATAGCTAGAAAAACACTTTGATTAAAAAAAAATCATCAATCCTATTTATTTCAAACATTTATTTCAAAATAAAAAAGTGCCTAAAAGTACAAAAAATAAAGCTCTGCGACTCACGTGTTTGCCAGTGATAACATATGGACATGACGCTAACACTTGCAAATAAATGAAAATAAAAAAGATTGTTTTGAGCAGTAACTGAAGTCATTTTAGGATAAAAAATAATTTATTTATTGATTTTATTATTGATATTAAATTAAATTTTGTACCACTTTTAAGTATTTTTAATAATATGTATTCTATTTTTTCGGTGGTAACCTTATGAAAGTTATTTTTTATGAATATTAAAATGATAGACTGTCTGTCCTGACCTGTAGACCACCCATCCTGAATGTCTTGATTTTATATTGGCACGAAGGGGACAGTTTGCGTGTTTCTTGCATGCAGCTGATCTGCTGGCTACCCCACTTGTGGGATATGCCGTGATGGTATAGTAGTAGTAGTAGTTGTAAAATGATAGAGTTAAACACTGTTACTTTCACTTGTATAAATTTTTATTTTGGCAGAGGCCTTTCGGACTTAGTCCATCGTCAGTGCCGTCAACTTAGAAACTTTATACAAGTGAAAGTTACAGTGTTTAACTCTATCATTTTAATATTAATTTTTAATAATGTTTTTCAATTACGAAAACGTAGATATGAAAACAAAATTAGGATATGAACTAACAATCTCCTATTTGGATAGCAAAAACGTTGTCAATATAAATTATATGAGCATGTTAGAAGTTAAAAGCAATCAAATCTTTAATAATATGAAACACAACAGAACATGCCGTATAAAAAAGTTTTTATTGGATTGCTTAAGCAAAATACAATACTCGTACAAAATAATAATAATAAAATAGAACATAGTATGTAATTGTATGTAGCGTGTTAAGGATCTAATTATCTCGCAAAACTGTTGTTAGGAACAATATGTACTTCGTTGTTATAATATGCAAGTAGCTTACGAATGTGAAAATTTCCCTTAAAACGTACACAAAAGTAATTTAGGATAAACAAGATCATGTTAAAAACCGCGACAAGAACCTCGCGACCAAAATACTATAGAGTCGTTCACCCTCCAGGGCCTAATTCCAAACTCACCCCCTCTCTACAGCCCTCTGTACAAACCCACCTGCCTTTATTGTTATGTACACCACAAAATAAAATTAAGCCCATAAATATAAAAAAAAAGTTTTTGTGTTTTTTTATTTATAAATTTATAACATACTTACCTATACTAACAAAGGTGCAAGCCGATCGTTTATGCTAGAACAAATGTGTTGTTTTGTATGAAATCCTTCGTTTTTTTTTCACTCTCTTAAACATGAACGCAGTCCAAATTCAACAAATACAAAAACTTGCAAAAGTATTATTCTATTTAAATTCATTCTTCAAATATTGAACATTGTAAATATATATTTTTTTGTATTATTTTAATTTTCATTCGTCTTCATTCAATGAAAGGTGTCTTAAAAATTCTATTTCCAAAACTCTTTTGATCGACAAAGACACAGCATGTCGAAACTTAGGTAACTCAAATATAAGTTCTAAGTCAAACTCTACTAATTGTTGTTTCATTTACAATTAATATGTAGTTTTACAATATAAACATGATTAAAATACAATCTAAAAATTATTTTATCAAAGTCTGGAACGTCATAAACTTCTTTGCAGTGTAATTATTATTAAACTCGTATAATCTCTTTGGTCAAAAAATAGTTCAAATAAAAAAAATATATATATATTAGTTTAATAATAATTTCTGTGGTTGTAGACAGTAAACTATTTGTAAAGAATACATTTTATGTAGACTTTAAAAAACCAATGATCAAAAATGCGGACGGCAAAGTATTTAATGAGACATTTTAAGAACTCCTGAAAAAGCTTCCAAATAATATTTTCAACAGAAACATCTGTTAAATATCAGCCTTTTACAACATAGCGAGTACCTGAATTTGAGTTATTTTATCTGAGGATTAAACTTAAGAATATTGCGGCTGGAATACATTTTCTAAATAATATATAGATCGGTGAGTTTAATAAAGATTTTTAGTGACTTGTATTATAAGGTAGAATGGTGCAAGCAGAGGTAAGGAGAACAGTTACTGTTTTATACAGAGTTGCGAAGATTTATGAAAGTGTTCATTTCGTTATATTTATGTAGAAAATATTGTAATGAACTAACCTATTTAAAATATTATCTTAACGTTAAGAAAATTTACGTTTGTATGGATTTGATAAAGATACTAAAGCACAATGAAATTATAATGAAATAATATATACAATATATTAACATGTACAAACTTATTACATTCATTATTATATTATATGAATTATGGAGTGCGCTCATATGAACCTTCACCGATCATATCATAACAAAAAGATTAATATCCTCTCAGATAGCCAGGCGGCGCTTAAAGCCCTAGGTTCTGTAGAGGTGAGATCTAAACTAACTTTTGAATGCATACAGGTTCTGAATCGCCTAGGCGAGAAAAACGCGGTAAGGCTGGTTTGGGTACCGGGGCATTGTGGAGTCATGGGCAACGAAGCTGCTGATGAACTTGCTAGAACTGGCGCTGAGGAGCCACCAATAGGTCCTGAGCCCATTTGCGGATTACCGCTTAGCACTATCAAGCTTAGTCTAAGAAACTGGGCCATGGACCAGAGCCACGAAATTTGGTCCAATTGCATAGGGTTGAAACACGCGAAGGAACTAATGATAGGGTACTCGCGGAAGTTCACCACAGAAGTTCTAAAACTTAATAAAAAACAAATAAGGATTCTAACCAGGACCTTGACGGGACACTGCAGACTACGGAAACACATGACAAAAATAGGACTGTCAGATACCCCAGTCTGCAGATTTTGTTCAGAGGATAATGAGACACCTATCCACATCCTCTGTAACTGTGACGCACTCGCTCGCAACCGAAGTCACATCCTCGGAGGTCCACTGCTGGACTCTAAGAAAGTGAGACTTCTCACACCAAGACAAATAGTGAGCTACATGACGCACCTAGGTCTTGAGATAGAGATATGACACAGAAGGATGTCACAATAGATCTGTTATGGTCGCAGTGACACAAGGGATGTAAGGTCCCTTGACCTTTTAGGAAAAAAAAAAAAAAAATTATATGAGTATTTACTTGACATTTTCAGCATTGTCTGGTTAAAAAATGTAAAAAAATTGCTTAAATAAACCATACTTAACTTCATTCTGCTCTAAAACAACTAAATAAAAGAATACAAGGCAACTGAAAAGTAAACTATGATCAACTGTATAGCAAAAGAAAAATGAGTGTTCACGACTCTGAAAATCGAGGAACGATTTAGCAAATTTCCATTCAGAACAATTATCGCCATCTTTAAATAAAGGAAGCTTGTTACCGACCAGTGCAGGGGCCTTAAATAGCAGATGAAGAAAAATAAACTTGATATACTTATTATCAAAGACGAGAAATTTTCACACACGAGAAATAGAATTTTTTACACAGAAATAAATTTATTTGTATTTGGCAAATTCCTACATTTAAGTAGGTTATAAAGTTTAAATTTCAGACAAAATCTACAAATAATTACCATATTTAGAGCTAATTGAGAAAATCTTAAAATTAAATGAGATGTAGATACCTCTTACTGATTTTGTACAAATAATAATAATAATAACGCTTTATGTTAACATGAATTAATAATGCAAGCTTAATTATATAAAATATGCTTACTGATCAAACAATAAAGAGAAATAATAGTAGAAATTATGATTTATATTACCAAGTATTTAGAAGGTTTGGTTAAATATAGAGCTTCGTGCTTAATGTTTATAAAGAAGTCTATTTGAATAGGACAGTACGGTGGTAATGGTACATACAATATTGTATGTATGTACTATGAAGCTCGTTCAAAATCGGTGATGTTAGCAAATATAATCCTTTTGCAAAAGAGCAAATAGTCAAATGGTACACCCGCATTCTGCCTGATACTGTTTTGTGGTCTAGCTGAGTTGCATTAAATCTCGTGTTCCTATTAGATTTTGTTATATTACAAGTATTATCTTGTATAATATTGAATACCTGCTTATATCGTTATCTGTTCTACAAAGCGTTTTGATACCCACCCATATGAGACCGTTACCTCCAATGTTTGTATACCGTGTACTGTGTGCATGCAGTATTATTTATTACTAAACTTATCCAACCTTTCTCAATAATATACAATATTATTTGTATAGTACTCGTATTATTAAATGCAATGCGTAGAATATTAAAGTTCTATGTAATCTAGTTAAAAAACAGATTTTATTTTATTCAAACGGCTCAGAAGCCTATTACAAAAGTACACATATCAACATTTTAAAATATATAACCGTTATGCATATAATAACAATAAATCTAAGAACAAAAAAAATCATACAAAAGAATGAATTGTGACACATTATATATGGCATAGTAAATATTCAAGTGAAAGCAAAATTATAAAACAAAAGCGACAAAAGATGTTAGGAATGTTAGGTACCTATCTTTTTAAAATTAATTGTGGCGCATGGTATTGGATGATAGCTGATCTCTGAAAGATTAACCTTTATTTTAACTTTAATTATGTAGTTATTGTCTGTTTTGTGCTTCTATATTTATAAAATAAAAAAAATAAAAGATAGACACATAAGTGCTACCAAAACAAATCAGACCAAAAGCAATACAAAATCATGCAGTGAAAAGAATTATGTACAAAGGAATGTAATATTAATCGTCTCCGAGGAAGTATGTAAGGCGTCTTTTTGTGAAAATCATTTCAAATATCAAAATATAAATGATATATTTGAATTATGTAATATATTTCTTATTTAATAATCTGAAAACAGTTTTCAAATTCAGTCTTTTCTTCCTGAAACCAATTATTATCACAGAGTTAATAATATTTTTAGTGGTTGGTATTGTGCATCTGGAGATCCAAGCTTAACATTAAATTGCAGATTTCCCTTCTTTAGCGTTAATCATATTACTTTTTTAAGAGTATTTGGGTGTAATAATAAACCTGGGTTCGTGGATAATACTCAGTATTAAGAAAATAATCTTATGACGGATAAATGTATTGAATCAATTTTTCCCCAATAGCATTAAATCCTCAAAAAATCAAAATGTATATAAAATTATACACATTTTAAGATCCAATTCAATTCCATAGTAATAAAAATTATGCTGTCATAAGCTGCACTATAAAATACATAAACCTACAAAAATAAAATAACCACGTATTTAAATATTATTATTATGATCCTTATGAAAATATTTATCTGAAGCAACAGAACATAACAGTATGTTATCACATCCATTTATCCTGAAAGGATAACAACATCCTTTCCATATTATTATTATGTATATATTACCTACTATGTACTACTATATGCTACTATCTAGAGGATGTCTAACCTCCTGTAATCTGATGTAAGCCTTTTCCTACTACACTATTGGAGTATCATACACTATAGCCAGAGGCTAACGTCTAAACATGGGTATTTTTTTATAGGGGCACTTGAAATATATACTCTTTTCTATCTCTCAAAATACGCGGATTTCACTTTATGCGAATAAACTTCAATTTTGAGAATATTTTCTATTTTTTTTATTGTTAACTGGATTTGGGCACAACGCATTAGTAAATATTCCGAACATTTGTTACTTGTCGAACTAGAAGCCGATCAAGATTAGAACGTAATATTGTTCTGACGTCGTTTAACCCATTAACGCCCAAAAGAAAACTACATGTAAAAATTACTTTTAATTGTTATTTATTATGACATATTGGGTAAATTAGAACATCTATAACAAAAAATAAGGAGAAAATCACACAGCCAAAAAAATAGAGGGGTGTACTCAGCCGGGTACAATGGGCAGATTAGGAGTGAAATTGCCCTAAACAAGATCGCTCAACACAAAGTCGTTTTTTTGCATTTTTCACATCGACAGCGGATCCGGTTGTGCCAAATAACACAACACAATTGGTTTTCAATTTCCTCTGGATTATGACCATCGTTTTTTTATCCACTCCCTGAACTGTTGATGATGTAGGACGACTTTTTGTACTTTTCCGTTGTAGATACGCTCGAGAAATTATTCGTCTAAATGCTAACTGATCCATATATGTCACCTCATCCAGTCCTACTAATCAAAACATGCAGCTGTCATGCATTAGAAATGGCCATATCCAATAAGTAAGTAAAGATAACCCACCACCATTTTTTTCCTCTTATAGACACCCAGTACAGATTGATGGATTGATCCATCTGGTCGACACCACCCATTACTTTGTTATAATTTATTAAATGTCTCGGGATATTGAAATCAACCTTTTGCTTTTGAGCATTACACCACCTTTTCACTTTATCCACAGGCTCTACATGATCCAAATTGGATCCAGAAGTAACAACATTGTTATCCTTCCAACGTACAATTATAATTTCATTATTTGTGTCAAATAGGTAATCATACTCAGCTCGAGGTTGTTTTTTCATTTTCTTCACATCTGTGAGTGGACATTTCTTTGTTCTATTATCTCGTTTTGTTCCTTGGTCTGACTTTGAACATTTTATCATTCAACTTGTAGCTTGAGTATTGTCAATAAAATGTAGGTTTCTTTTAATTTCTTGAAATCTGTTGTGTGGCATACACTTCTTTACCAATGGAATGCCAAAATCTTCATCCTAACTCCAATAAGAACGCTCAGTAGGCAATTTATGATAACCTGTTAAGATTAATATTCCCAAAAAATCTTCAAATCTGCTTGATTCATTTCAAATCTGTTATTTTGATTTGCGTACAAAACACTGTTTTCAATACACTTTCAACACGGTTCATTATACTTTCAAAACAAAATAATAGGGTTGCGGTCATTTTATTTAAAAAAAAATCTTTTCTTTACATAGCTGACGGACTTATTACTTACGTAATTTCTTCCAGACAACCAGTGCTGTCTCAATTTTGCTGAGACAGTTTTTTTGGTTTCGAAAATTCCTTACTAAACTCCGCGACCTAGCTGGGAATCGAACCCAGGACCTCGATGATGCAAGTCGACTGCGATAGCCGTCGGCCGATAGGCCGGTTGTGATCTTTCATTGATTTCACAAGACTTTTTTGTCTATTCTAAATAACATTGGTAATGTCATGGCTTGTACTTTTTACTGTATGAAGGCAAAGTTTTCCTCCATACAGGTTCCTCACAATCATATTTTCTAGCTCGTTTCGCAGGTCTTACATAATGAGAAAGTGGTATATCATCCTCGCCATTTCGGCCTGAATACTCAAGATTGAGATAACGAGGTATTACCTCGATAGTACATGGTACATCTCTTGGAAGAGCTGAAGAGGTAACATACTATACTATACCCTCACGCCGTGTCCCAAGTGGTGTAGGCAGATAGAACGGAACGCCAAACAGATCTATCTTTACACACTTTCTTCGCTTCCTCCACATTCATACAGTTTCTCATACACGCACGTCGGTTCCTCTTACTCAACACGCGGCCGTCCTTGAGAATTTGAGCCACGTGATTCTCGGACGCCCGTGTTTCCTCACACCCTTTCTTAAGAGGTAACATCATCCTCATTATTTCCTTCTTCTTCATCACTCACGACAGCAGGATCTGGTGGAACCAAGAGAACATCGTACTCCTCATTATCATAATCATCAGCCATTATCGATTTGAGAACATCTTCTAGTCCTAAACAGTTATTTTGACTTGTAAATATGCGACAGGATGGCATTATAGAAACTTTGGGGATGCTACAGAATATAGATAATTTTAGTACAGATCTGCCCATTGTACTCACTTGAGTACAGTGCAATAAAATGCAGCCTACTGCATTGTAATCTTAACAAATTGTAAAAATAATAACATCACTTGTTTTACTATAGTCTAATTGTATATTACAATAAAGAAATAGTAAAAATATTTTTTTGGTTATTATAAAAAAATATATATTTATCCTACCTGTATACACGTGCTCGCAATCCAAAAATCAAACTATCATTAATAATGGTTATGATTGCGTTGCCGCCATATTGATATTTTTCGTAGACTACTAGTGCTATCTATTGTTGAAATAAGTCACTACTTACAGAAAAATCATTATAAAAAAACATGAAATCTTGCCTTTAACAAGTGTACCCATGTGAGTACAGTGGGAGGTAATGGGTTAAACGGGAGATCTTGATCTATTTGAGTAAATATCTAGTTGTTTCTATGGTTTACATTAAACGTTTCTCGATTGGTGGATCTTATATCGTGAGATTGGTGAATGTTATTCATGGACAACGAAAGTGATCACCTAAGCCAGTCTACAGTCAATTCGTAAGCATTGGGACGTCTTTTTCACTTCTTCCGGTTAGATTTTATACAATGATACGTTTATTGTGTAATCGTGGTTCTCCAATCGATAAGTCTAATTGGTTAAATCGCTTATTATGCACTTTCTTTTGATAATTTTGTCATTTTCAAACAATCCTGTCACATAATTTATTTGAATTTATTGCTCATTTATTAGTGGAATATCCAATTCAGTTTTGTTAGTGATATTAATAAAAAAAATTAAGTTCAATGAGGAATTAAAGAATAATGTAAAATGAGAAAGTTGCCATCGCATTTGTGGAGATGTCATGATGGTATGAAAGGATGAATGAATGAATAAATATAAAACAGTATTTGGTATACAAAAGAGTCGGCAGGAAGACTATGTTATTATGAAACCTGTGTTACGAGTAAAAATGTTATTTCGTTTATGATAACAGTTAAATTTTTAGAAGACCAAAGAAATTAATATATATATTTTTTTATAATAATTAATAAAACAGTTGTTCATGGTTTTATTACGAAAAATCGTAAAATAAAAGATCGTGTTTTTAGAGTACACTGGAAAGAAAACAGTAAATCTCCTTGAGGGCGGGTTACCCTTCCATATCCTTTTCCGGATGATAAGGCGAGCAGAAAGAAGAAGTGGAAATATGCACCATGACACGTCGTTACATGAACCATTTCCTGACACGTGGGAAAGAAACCTTCACAGATTTAAAGGGTAGATACATTTCCACACAAAATAAGTACCTACCGATACTTTCTACCCAGATACCTTTACAGATCTAGCATTTAAGGGAAATAAATATAAAAAATACGGGAGTATTAAACATTGTGTAGCCGATAAAAAGCTTGTAAAGACATAAAATATGTATGCCTTCCTATATCTTCTTACGTATAGATGATAGTGTAAATGTATTTTACTTCTTTTGAAATACAAGTACAAGTGTTAAAAATCAAAGTTTTTCAGTAGAGTTATATAATTTTTGAAATGTTATGATCGCTGATTAGAATTTTATTTATTCCGTCACTTTTTAAGTACACTATGTAAATAGAAGCTAACAAACTATGATTCGAAAGTTGTAATTGGTATCACCCAATGACTACGGAATCAAAGTGTTTTTTAAAGTGAAAAGAATTCTTACCAATTTCATGGATATATCTTCTTGATGGACGGCTCATAATAATTAAATTCTCCTTAGAAAGTAATAGAAATATCAAAATTGTGTTGATGATTGGTCACTTTAATCAACATCATGGGGTAAGTTGGAAGAGATCGCGCCTTTGCGATAAATTCACTATTTTTATATTGATTGTATTTAATTTGAATGTATCCCTTCTATGTTATTGTTTTTAATCAATTTACAGTAAAGAATGAATAAAGAAATCTTCGGTAGGCACCTTGATATCCAAAATTGATTGATCAAGTGCGCGAGAATTAAAACCAAAATGTTTATTATTTTTCGATTATATTCCGAGTTGAATAGAGATACCTATGTAATATCGAAAGAATAAAAATGTTTTATATCTAATATACTTTTAGTCTTGTTCCACAGGTGGTGTATAACATTTTTCACATTCAGTACCCCCCTAAGTTTTCCGCCCACTTCCCGCCTACTGACATATTACGTTGCACGACACTGTGGGCGGACACTACATACACTACTGACATATTATTATTACCACATTTGTACACACAGTACACTGCAATCAGAATACTACGTAATCATATCACGTTATAGCATTCTTTATTACAATAATGATAACATTATCTAATAGTGCATTTATGTAAGATGAATTATTAATGATCAATCAAATTAATATATCATTGCGTAATATCGAGGAAATTGTAATGTACAATACTGTATTTTTCTATACAAAAGTTATGTAAAACTATAGGACTACATAAAATAATTCAGTAGTATGTGATTCTGATATTAATGACCGCTTTTATAAATTTTGAAATTTGTACTTTATCAGGTGTATTCGCTTGAAAACAGCGGGCCCTGATGGTATTCCCAACGTTTTTCTTAAAAACTGTGTAGATATTATTGCCAAACATTTACATATTTTGTTTTCCTCCTCACTAAGATTGGGTATATTTCCAGATATTTGGAAAAACGGTTTTATAAGCCCAATACTTAAGAAGGGTGATAACAGTCAAGTCATAAACTACAGACCCATATGTATCTTGTCCGCAATTCCTAAGCTTTTTGAGTCTTTGATTGTAGGGAAGATTAAACAACCTGTCAATAATGTAATTACTAATCTTCAACACGGTTTTGTTCCCAAAAAGTCTACTCAGAGTAACTTGCTCATATATCAAAATTATATTATGAATACTCTTGCAATGAGAAGCCAAGTCGATTCCGTGTACACTGACTTCTCTAAAGCTTTTGACAAGATGTCACATGCTATTACGTAAGTTACGTGGATACGGAGTCGACGATATTTTTTATCGATGGTTAGAAAGTTACTTAAGTGATAGGACTCTTAAAGTAAGAATGGGTAGTTGTATATCAGATGCAATATATGCATATAGTGGTGTCCCGCAGGGATCGCACTTAGGACCAATGCTGTTTAATATATTTATAAATGACATAGTTCAGATTTTCAGAGACATAGAGGTATTACTATTCGCTGACGACTTGAAATTGTATAAATCTATAAAAAACATAGATGATTGTATAGTTCTACAACAGAACCTTGATTATTTGAATAATTGGTGTAAAGAGAATAAACTTAACCTTAATATAGCCAAGTGTCAAGTCATTCAATTTCACAAGACCAGATCTAAAGTTTCATACAATTATACCATAGATGGTATGGTACTTGAGTGTGTCTCAAATTTGAGAGATCTGGGTATTACCTTCTCTGAAGATCTGACTTACAACTTACATATTGAGGAAATTGTCAGTAAGGCCATGAGAACTTTAGGGTTTGTTTTCAGACTGGTTACTGATCTCCGTTTGATTCAGTCTTATAGACTACTTTTTGTTTCTCTCGTGAGGCCATTATTGGAGTATAACACTGTAATATGGTCTCCAAATTATAATATCCACATCAGTGGCTTGGAGAGAGTACAGAGAAAATTCTTGAGGCTGATCAACTATAAGTTAGGGTTACTTCGACTTCTCAGCTTAGAAAACCGTAGAAAAGTGTTTGATTTTTGTTTTCTTCATAAGCTTCTCAATGGAGAAATAGATTGTCCCGAATTAATTGAACTGATTCAATTCAACATACCTACCAGAAGTACCAGACAAACAGTGTTATTTCGAGAACACAACACTAGGAATAATTACTCATTTTTCTCTCCTATGGTTAGAATTCATAGATTAGGGAACCTGGTAGGAGATAATACAGACATTTTTGCTGACAGTTTACCTAAATATAAACATGACATTATAAATTGTTTTAATGTATAAATTTGCTCATTGTTGGCACTTACCATAAATTTATTGAAATAACCTCTTTTCCCGGATATTTCAGAAGTCAAACTTCTTTTTGATGTTAAAGACTGTTCAATTCTTTAGTGACTGTTCAGTCTAAGAACTCTTCTAAATCATTCTTATCATGATGATCATTACTTACCGTGAGAGTATTCGAGGTGAATAAGAGTTAATTGCAAACACAAATACACAAACACAAAAAATCTCTTTACTTGAAATACTTAGTACCAAATCTTGATTGACATCAAATGGTCTATATTACATTTCTTCAATGAGAAGGGTTTATATTGTTCTTTCCATTCGGTCCTTGACTAAGAATAGGTCCTCCACTCTTTTCTGTAAGTTTTCGAATTCTTATAAGTAAAAGGCCGGCAAAACATCACATTTAAAACATTTAACATCTGTAATACAGCATCGAGGATCGCCACCTTTTCTGAAATTCGTTGGCTACCTCAACTAGAAGTATTTTAATGTTATAATGGTAAATATGTTTGTATGGGGTGTTCTTTCGCTGGCGATTTTTCCCACACATATTATGTATATTTACAAAATAAAAATGTAAATGAAGTAAATGCGGCAATATAAGCGCGGTGATATTTATAATGATAATAATTGTTAGGTCCGTAATGGTTACTCTGATAAATTGTGTTGAAAATGGTTATGTTGAAACAATTTGTTACGCTTGCCACCGTGATACAACAACCTTGTTCAGGACAACTAGCTAACAGAGGTCGACAACATTATGTAACTTGCTCCTCTGACTAAGAAAAAATAGAAATTACCTCATTTTATCTATAATATTCTAATACACAGATTTCAATATTTTAATAACGAAATTTACAAAAAAAAAATATTAAAGAATTATAGACAAACCATGAATATTATTTTTTATATATGAAAAATGTCCAAATATTGTTATGATAAAAATTTAATTAATAGTAGTGAAGGTTCAAAATTATTTATTTTTGTTTTTATTTATAACAAGTTATTTAAAGTATGAATTAAATAACATAATTAATAAAAAAAACATCAATTCAATGTCCACAGGGCGAGTTTAATACTCTTACTTTACTCCGATGTCTTCCAAATATCAATAATAAATTAATAGACGCAACTTTATAAGACGGAAAAATGACAATGTAGCTAAATCTAAACTAAGTTCATGAAAAAACGTGAGAAAGACAAAATTAACGCAAATCATTGAAAAAATACGTAAATTGTCTTGGTTTTATTATTATATTTATTCGTAAAAAAAGACAAAAATCAAAAGCGAAAATATATTATTGAGGAAAAAAACTAAAGCCATTAATTTATTGTAGTTATATTTAGAGACTTAATAAATAAATAAACGTTATCTACCCCTGTTGGCAAGGGCTACCCTTACAGGGGAAAGAAGGACATTTGCATATTTTGTCACACGATGGGAAATGGTAGAGGAAAAAAATAATATAAATAAAGAAATAAGAGATAAGCAATGTTGACATATTGTGACAAATATTACAACAGACATACAAATTAATTTCATTTCCTCTTTAGAATAAAAAAAAATTGTAACGTCCCTATTGTATATTATCATAATAAATTATTTTATCATTTTTGGAATGGAGGAATACACGAAATGAAGATGACATTTTCGAAACGATTTTTTAACATCTTAATCAAAAACCTTCCATTCTTTTCATCATGCAACCTCAGTTCTTTTTTGTTTGTGCTTTGGTTTGTGATTCGGTTGACAGTAAAGGGATAGTGTGTTCAAATAAAAAGCAACTCTATTTTAACAATTTTTGCTTGGAAATATCAATCTCTAAATTCACCGATTATTTAAATTATTTGTAAAGAAAATATATATTATAAAATGTTCGGACAATCAAGGCTGTTCCAATTTCACAATGGAACCGTGAAACCTCAAATTCTTACTGATTTTTTGGCAACCTAGTTGAGAGTCGAACCTTAATACTTTGTAGTAAATGAGTGGTCATATTAAATTTATAGATATTAATTTGCGATTCATTCTTTTGCTTTCAAAACATTGACTTATTTATCTTACGTTTCGGAACGCGTAATAAGTGGTGATGTTTCCCATAGGAATTGGTTTATAAATCAGCCACACAGATTGCTTCTATTCAGAGGAAATGTAATAAAAAATATTCTCCAAGGAGCAAACGATGTTATGACTAATTTGGAAGAGGGATCTTCTGTATTCAACACTCACGACACACCTTGTAGGTGATCTGTGGAAATGTGACGTTTAACGTACTACTAGTAAATTACTTTACACACAATTCCCGTAGAAAGTGATTTAATGAGAAGATTTCATTTGCACAATTTTATTTTTCAATAAATACCCTTCGTGGAGAATCTTTTGGAATATGAATTTGTATGAAGTAGTAAACATTTCAAATCTTTCAAGGTTATTAGGTCTTCCGCTGTTTCCTTTAGCTATTTTTAAATCACGGTTTTAAATAGGTACGTCTATGATTTATTCATGGTACGGAGACAACGGTGTTTATAAATAATAAACAATGGACTTGCTGACTTTCTTACATAATATGTGAGAAAGTCACCATGAGATGCCGTTAATGTATAGAGACCTATGTCCTATATAGTATAAGAGTAGGTTCTGTGATAGACGGATTTTCATACAACCTCTTGCATAAGACAATTGGCATCTTTAATTAAGTGACGAAGCTTGCCACACATTCTAAATAAAATAATTTCATTGATGACAGCTTGCCTATTTATTACGATATGCTGTGAGGATTTCGTAGTAGTATAGATAAATACCTTATTTATTCAGGAAAATACTCGTATATCTATATATACATTTTATATTAATACTTCTTAGTTATATTTCCTCCTCCTCAAATAACGTATGAAAAAGAAAACTTATTATTTTAAATTGAATAATAGCAATGTTATATGCATCCTGAGAAAACCTCATAATGCAATCATCCCATCTATGGGTAACCCAATACTCACTCTATCTACCTACCAAAATCTCAAACCACATCTTACAATATTACTTTACATAAGGCGGATGCGTTGAATAAATATAAAAAAACAATAAGAAAATTTAATATTCACCGCGAGGGATGAATTGTGTACATGAAAAACAACCCCCTAAATTCATAACGCATCGAATGTTTACGGATATATTTTTGAAATTATTATTATTATTGGGGCTCTTATTTAAGAAAAAGTATTTTGTTGGAAAAATGGTACTGATATTTTATATAAACCTAATTATTTTCTGTGATTTGAAACATCTTTATTGTTATTATATTTCATATAATACTTTGGTCTGCTGGCTGCCTCACTTGTGGGATATGCTGCAATGGTGTAGTAGTAGTTTTTCTAAATAATCAAGTAGTCATCAGTTATTATGAATGTGTTCATTGAAGCAGATTGTACCATTTCCATACATTTTTTAATTGTGTCATTTTGAGTGTACATATGGACAAACGTTTACTTTTCCAGTGCCATCATAGCATATCCCATAAGTGAAGAAGCCTGCAGTAGATTAGATATAATAATGACAGAGTCATATTTATAGCCAGGAATTCCACAGATGTCTCCCATTTTTATTTATAAATGTAGGTTTCTGTCTCATGTATATTCATGGAACCATTTATTAACTAGTGATTTTTATTTGGTCACTTTTATATCTACACGGTTTGGTCCAATGTAGATATTTTCAGTTAAGTAAGAAAATATCAATATTTTATGCATTCACATAACTACTGATTTCAAAAATATTTAATCCACTTGACATTTTGATTAATTATTTAGTTAGTTAACAATTAAACATTATAAAACAAAGTATAACAAACGAGTTATCCCAATTATAAATCGTTCTTCAGTCTCAATCAAACACTTACTATTTCTGAGCAATACTGTTTATAAATTAACTAGAACATACATTAAATATGCTCTTACTTTTGTACGAAAAGTTATAGAGGCAATTAGGGGCATTACATAAATACAGTAAGTACTGCGTAATAATGATATAATATATACTTAGAAAATAAGTGGCTGGCTGATGTATTGGGGAAATTACGTCACGCCTAATAGAAAAAAGGGAATATTTTTATTATACGCTGAAGAAAAAAATCATGTAAAAATAATACACTGTAGAACGTAGTATGAACTCAGTGGTGTATGATACAAACAAACAAAAAGAATGCCTATTATTTATTTTTTGGATAAGATACAGATAAAAAATAATGTTCATTTACAAATGAGTTATCAATTACATAAGCTGCCCGCTGTTATAATGTACCTACTCGCATCATACAAACTTCTTATATTCTTTACAGAACAGAGTGGTGATCAAGAGTCTTCGTTTCACTTATTACAAGTGAGATGTTACGTCAACATTCAATGTTTCCAACATTGAATTCTCACTAGTAGTAGTGATTGCCTATTTTGGTACTTTATTTTTTAATTACTGAATTAATAAAATAAAGTAAGAACGAAATTAGCATATATCACACATACATATACCACACATACATAAAAGTGAAACATATTTCCCAAAAAACACAAATTTCACTGTGTTACAAAAATAAGTATTTCTGTTCACTAGAATATTTATATGTATTAAGGAAACACATTCGACAAAAAATTAGACATTATATTTTAAATTTCCAATTGTGCTTTTTTTCAAAGGAAAAATCATCATCGTGGAAAAATTTAAAATATAATCACATCATCACATCATCGCCCTCAACGCTCCTCTCGGGAGCACAGGGCAGAAACCAGCCTCCTCCATTCAGAGCGTCTCTGTGCCAATTGCGTCACCTCTTCCCACGACATTCCTTGCGCTCTGATATCGTTGTCATAGGAACGGTGTATTGTGAAAGAGGGACGCCCGGGCCTACGGAACCCCTGCGGACGGAAGAACAGTGCTCTTTTTGGCCAACTATCATTGGGCATTCTCAAAACATCTCCCAGCCAGGACCATCGTCTCTCTTGTATTACGGAGATTACAGGTCTCTGCTGGGTGCGCCGGCGCACAGCATCATTATTTTGTAACATGTTCATACCATCTGACATCCAAAATCCTTCTATTCTATTTTTCTCAAGGCCATCCACTCGTTTGCGAGTGATTTAGGAAAATCCTTCTATATAAAATATAATACTACAAAATAACTTACATCTGAACATAATTGACTTACCTATAGCTAATAAAATCGTTGTTCCGTCACTGACTTTACTGGCACTCCCCTACAATTACCCTATTTGTGAATAAATATTATATGAGGCATAATATGGGTAAGAATAGGTACCTACTATACTGTGATATGAGGTATGAATGACTTTTTTCTAGGGAGTTTTTTTAAGTATGTACGTAATATGTTCCTTCATTATTATTAACAATATTATTATTATTTCAGCTGAATATTGTTGTTGGTAGGAACCTCGGTACATAATTAATTCTGTGACGGTTTGTTAAACGCAGAATGACGCTGGGAATATGCATAAAGAATTCAAGTACCAAATTATTGTGAAAGAAAAAAATATGCCTATTCTTCAAAAGAATAATGATTTGTATTAAAACTACGCTTTTGAAATGAAACTGTGCATTTTGATGAAATATTTACATCAAAATTGTAATTATTTTTGTGTGATGAGAATGATTTTTTATACATGGCAATATACCATAATACAAGTGGATTCATAAGATTTAATTTAATGATTATTTTATAATTTCATTTAATTTTTAGTCATTGTAGTCAAAGTTTTTTTAGTCATTGTAGTCAATTTGTAGTCATTAAGTTTTCATTGTTTTGTATCTTGTAAAATTGTCCACTTGTAATATTTTTTTGTAATCAAAGGCAATAATGCCGTAAATAAATAAATAAATAGATAAATAAATAAATAAGCAGAAGTTTTTTTATAGATATATTTATCTCTAAAATGACTAAAAACATTGTGTCCAAAAATCTGATTTATAGCTTTAATGATCTTGAGGATCATGTGATGATGCATGTCTGTAAACTTAAAAAAAACAACATTCAACATTTTTATTTTATATCCTCCAAAATTACTAATATGATATACTTAGGGCCGATTTTATAAACACTAGATAAAACTTCCGTAATGAATACGAGCAGTTATCCAGTCGTAAGTAATAATTTCCATAGGCAATTTTATAAACGTTTTTTATTAACGAACAGTTGTCAGAAATAGTTACGACCCGTAATCATAAAAAATCCTAATACTGGTAACAATTTCTGACATTTGTTTATAGTTACGAAATACATCTATGATTCAACTGTCATTTCTGATAAACAAATTTTGTGTGGTGCCCCGTGCTTTTGGAGTATTGAGAGCTGTCGGAGTGTTTTTTTTTTGGATTTCTTAAATCTGTTCACTATTTAACAATCACAGGTAAGTATCTATTTCATGTCTGACACATAAATATATTTAGCTAACTTCAATAACATCCGATCGCTAAGTACCTACTTGATTCCTACCTAAGTTGATGGAAAACTGTTTGCTATTCTATCTACAGTTTTGCAGTGAATTTAATCACATTCTTCATTTGACAAATGTATTAAATAAAAAATTTGTTTCTCATACAATTATTTCATTATTTATAGATATGGACAAGAGGAAAAAAAGTAAAAATTTTACAGGGGAAGAGTTAAGCTTACTTTTAACTCTGATCGAGGGGTCTCCCGGCTTGACCAGTAAGAAAACAGATGCCGTGAGCAACTCAACGAAGGAGTCGCTTTGAAGAGTCACTGGCTGAAAGTTTCAATGTCAATAGTTCCTTCCACAGAGATCTGTCCTAAATAAAATTAAAATGGGACAGTTTGAAAAAAAAAGTGCCAAGAAGCGGGCTGCAGCCATATATCTTAATAACCGGTTCGTTTGTATAATATTTTCATAAATAATAATACTTCTTCTAATAAATTATCATCCTGTTTCTAATAAACTTACGTGTTGCAAATTATAAACATTTTATAGAACCACTGGAGGGGGGAAAACCCAAATCCTGCCAGATCCCATTTTGGACCGGACCATGAGCCCTGCACATCTTTTAGAGCTGTTGCCACCAACTTATGTACCAAGGAGCCTTCCATATCTTTAGTGGCTGACGAGATGTGTGCCAATGAGCCCTCCGTATTGATACCAACTGACAACGTGTGGAAGGATTGGAATCCCGCAGCGTTGCGGAGACCCAAAAACCAGAAGTTGATGGTAAAAAAAAAAAGAAAAACTTAGATGAAGAAATGAAACAGTTAATTCGTCATCCTCTTAACATAAACTAAATTACATATTTTAATAATTTTAAATTAAATATCCTAATCATGATAATTTATTATTGCTCGTCTTTTATTATTTGATTTTCAACAAGTTTTATTTTATGATTTATTTGTGTTAAGTATATGTATCAAATTGTTTATTAATTATGATTTTTTTTCTGTCTGTCACGTATTTCTTATATATTTTCTACATGTAAAAGGGTCACGCCGTTTGTTTTTATATAATAAAAATAAAATAAACCCATTTATAAGACTATTTTTAAGACTCAAACACTATTCATTTTTTTACAATCTTTAACAATAATTTTAGTTTTCTTTCATATATACCTCTATTACTCATAACTGTAAATGTCTCTATTAATAATTATTAGTACTGTAATAATAAAAGCCATGTATGTTTATTGAATTTTAATAAAAGAACTGTTGATTTATTATTTAACCTCTCTTTTTTTACTTAACAGTATATAATTCTAGTAATAGAAAGTATAGATTGAACTCTTTTTTGTTATCCTAGTGCCAATACAACACAATACGCGAGTGAAACCTGGACACAGTTGTAGAAGCAGTTAATGCTTCAGAAACGGGCTTGTTAAAAAGGATGTAATGTATCCATCGATGTTATTTTTACAATTAACCATTGCATGAGGTCATATATGTAAATTTAACACATGAAACTACCATACCCGATACTCTTTGTCTGTTGAGAAAGGAAAATGGCATGATAGTATCTATTTTCAATAATCTACCTACTAATTCACTTATCCAATGTTTTCTTTCACGAGAGTTTGATGGAAAATAATAAAATGGAGCATTCATAAAACATCACTCTTTTTGCACCCTTTGTAAATTAACTTAATCACGTTTTTATGTTCATGGTCATGTAGGTGTGTAGAAAAAGGCTAAATAAATAACGTAAGTTTGGTGGTAAAAAGTTTTATTTCAAGCAAAGTTAATAAAAGAAAATAAAGATATAATATGAAAGAGTGATAATTAAAAAAAATATTCTATTTTCATCTTCACAATCTGAAATACATAAAAATTTAAGGAAATAATATTATATTCTTTACTGTAAATCATTCCTCATAGGTTTCACAAATCAAAATGGCGCCTGAATAATGACATATGACATTTTGTTATTGTCGTTGCGATAGCAATTTGATAAAATACGATTCGTAATACGTTTAACTAGCCAAAATACAGCGGTAATCAAATAACGCATGCTTAACCCGGTGCATGATCTACTATTGTTTTATAAAATCGGAAAATCGGTAATTAAACCAAACTTTGTTTAAAATTGGTATCAAGCATTACGAACGGATGTTTATAAAATCGGCCCTTAGTGATGACTTACCTATATCATCTGGAGATGGCACCCTTTGTCTCACCGTAGCCTGCAACAAAAGAAACAATTGTTTTAATTAAATTATTATAAAATTCGATTAAACTGCAAAAAAAATCTTCAAGCAGTAAGAAAATGAGATGAAACCTAAGAATGAAATGAAAATGCATTATTTAAAAGCTTTCATTGCAATGGGAATTGAATAAAAGGGCAACTTAGTTAAAAGGACCAAAGAGGGTACCTTGCGGAACTCCTGATGCTAAGACAAAGATTTCTGAATTTTCCCCTCGCGTTATCATTCAGGCAGCGTGTTGGACCACCGTTATTACTTTGATTTCGTTACGTTTGATGGGATTGTGGTTAGTGAGAGATGTGTTTAAGTCATTCTTAAAGCAAAGTTTTTTTTATTGTTACTTCTGTAATCTTCAAAAACAAAGTAAATCTTTGGTGGACTCCTCTTATAAAATTATCGAGTACGTACCTACCTAATTAGATTAAATATTTTGGACTTCATTTTTACAAAATATACCGATAACTTTTTTTTTTTTAAATAAAGATATATCTGGGTTTTTGTTATAAACCCAAATACAAAAATTTAAATACTTTAAACAACTAATAATTTTTGACCATTTTGTCTATATTCGAACGAAAACGTAACGCTAAAACGTGTTTTGACTAGGCCTTCTGATATTTTAATATTATATTCACAATTAACTGAATTTTGGGTACGTTGTCTCAAGAAAGAAATATAATATATTATATTACCTACAAAAAAATATATAATAGGTATATTAATTTACTGATTTTTTTATATTAATGAATGTTTTAAATTAATATGATTAATAAAAAATATTTCAAATAGGCGCATTTAGAATGAACAATTAAATATTACATTAATTCATCATACTACTTCAGTATCAATCAAACATGACACCGAGAATATAGGATGGTTCTTATACCAATCTACTTACATTTTATTGACTTTATTCAGTTTTGGGAGAAAATCTATATTACTAGAAAAGCGCTTACCCGCTAAGGGGCAATAGGTACAAAGATCATTTTGATGAAGACTGGCACTAAAACAGGCCACTTGATCCTTTTTATTGTTCTCGCGGGCTTCTCGTGCGTGCCTGGACTGACAAGTGTCGACTAAACCCAAGGAATGGGGACAAGATAACTGTATACACTTTTATTTGAACGCTGTTATGCAGCAAACCACCAGCCCACAAAAATAATTTGAGCACACCATAGCTCTTAATGCTACGTATCGTAAGGTCTAAATTTCCGTGACATTTTTGAGGGTTGGTTATATTTCATATAACTGTACTTATTTCATTTTCACACAGGTGAAAAGGAAAATGTGTTTATCTGTTAGATAGAATCAAAAAGTACAAAATATTTTAGTACATTTGATATAAAAGATCTATTGCAACTTATCAAGTTAAGGGACATTTATGCATTAAAATAATATATGATTTGAATAATAAAACGAATACCTACCACTTTATATGCCAGTACTATCGATTTTCACCAAGTAATGCTGGTGGAGAATCTAAGGTACATAATTAATCACCTAATAGTTATTCTTGTCATGTTAATAGGTGAGTATTACATATTCTTTTTTGGATGACTTAAAGCTTATTTTATTTTTATTTATTTTAAATACAATAAAATAAATAAAAAAATAAATTAACGTCACAAAGGAATCAATACATTTTACTTTTACGAGGCGATTTTACAATATAACACAAAATTCATATTTTCAATGGAGAATTGTTTTAACCGTAAGATTGTATAAATGATGAAACTTGATAAAATTATAATAAGAATGGCATAATTGTGCACATTTGAGATTTGAAGCTACGATGTCTTTGGACAGTGAGATTATACTATATTTAGTAGGCGCGTGTTTTACTTTTAAAAAATAGCAGAACTATTGAGAATATTTTCAAACTCTTCAATAAATGTTTCAACTAATCAGTGATAATTTTCACATAGGTATTGTATCGCAACTACTACTTACTTCTACTCTGACAATATTTAGCAGTAATGAAAGATCATTTGATAGCTAAGAAAAGTTAAAATTAATTGTTCGACAGATTTAGTTATTACGTCTTGGAGAGCAACTGGATATTTTATTACGAAATTTGTCAGTGACATTTTGACACCCGAGTGAGCACAACAAAGTCTTTAATTAACTAAACTGAATACACCCATATACAAAAGTTTTCTTTTTTGTTTCGCGTACCTAGTCCACGTTTTAGATTACGCAACTTTACCAGTCCGAGCTAACATCCGTTTTAATTAAGCGCCTTCGCGATTTGCTTTAATTTCACTTAATTTGTACTAGGATTTAAATGAAATTAAGGCAATATCAAAGCAGCGAAGTTATCTCGATAATGTGTCGCGTCTGATGTCTTGCCAACTTTAGGAGATGGGGTAGGGATTTCTTAAAACACTAGGGAGATAATAATAATAATATATATCCTCCGTATTAAGTATATCTACTCGCCTCGTGTACATGGGGGTGGCAACGCAACCTCACTAATTGCAAAATAGCAAAACATCGGCTGATCCGCGAAGCTTTTTCGGGAGTTTATCTATTAGCTCGCAAATTACTGGAAACGGAAGAGTGAAAGACTGGGACATCTCACGACATGGTGCCACTTTAATTACACTAATGGCACTCTGCCGAATGTTAATTACAATTGAAAATCCTAAGGGCCGGAGGCAGAAATGTAGTATGTTGTAGGAAGATGGGGTGTGAGTTTATACAGCGGCATGGGGGTGGCGCGCGTGTGTGTATGTAGCAAGCAGATGATGCCTGATGTATGACGGGGTGGCGGGTGGTGAATGACCGGTCTTTTGTCGAGGGTTGTAACTCATTGTCAGGACGAGGAACAAACGTTGTACCTCCTAACAATATTCTCCTCATTCCCCCCCCCTCATACACACACACACACACATCTCTACCTATATAATATTATTATTATTATATGCACACACACAATGCAGGAATTTCAAATTAAATATGTTTTCTAAAATACGCCGTGTATCATCCAACTCCTGTATAACAATATCTAGAAAGGTATGTTTGCTCTCTTTATGTTCCAGAGGGGAGTGGAGAGGGAAATACCTACTACTACTACTGCATCAACAACAGAAAATATTTTAATCACGCTAAAGATCGTTATTATTCAAATAACTGAATGAACTGAAGAAAATAACATCGTTTTAAATGTGATATATTGAAACAGAAAACAATATCTCATATATACGTGAAGAACTGTGTGTAACATACTTGGAATTACCTTGGCAATAATAGCACTATTATATAATAAGCTATAAGCAGAAAACATCAAAGGGATTAGATTGCTTATAATATTTTTATTAATATTATTATTTTCAACGCGCGTTATTATGATATAACATCCAACGATAAAAAGCTTTGCTTTGATTACAGGTACCTACTAACCGTTATTATTATTATTATTGCGAATATTACATCGCTAAGGAATTTAAATAACGCTGTTTATTTTTTATTAAAAACGTAACGTTTTTTTTTTATAAAAAAGGATAAATTCCCGTCTTAGTTATGTGATATAACCGCCTCTATTTTTAATATTAATTACATAAAACCGTTATTACATCATTCTCGAATAATAATTAAAGAAAAGAATAATCAGTCCGTAATTTTGATGTATTTTAAAATCAAACGAACCTATTTTGGTATTCAGTTTTATTTTTAAACGAATTCTTAATTTGTAGTTTATTGTTTGCTATTAAAAGCATTTCATAATTAAATTGCGCAATACAGTTTTTTTAAATTATTAGATACTTAATAATGTTTTAAAACTGTGTTTCATATTTGTCTATATATTTTAAAAAATTAACTGTACTATTTATATTAACAAACTGTCACGTAATTTTGATATTTATACTCCGCAAATGTGAATTAATCAAAAATGGTAATTTTTCTCTATGTTAATTGTTTTTAATTCGAGTTGGTTCGTGACGAATATTACATTACGCAATGTGCAACTACTAAAACATATTTTATATTTAGTTGAATCCACCTTAATCAGACAAGTTAAAAGAAAACTAATACTCTCTATATGAACTCTTACACTCTGTTTGTATTTCACCAAAATGCTTAACAATAGCTAAGAAAACCCAAACAAAATGACTTGCTGTTGGATGAAAATTAAATTATTTCTTTTACTATTATTTTAATTTTGTATTTTAAATTGACTGCATACTAATTACTAACTCAAAGAAAAATGAGACACGTCTAAAAAGATGATAAATTATTTGAATAATGGTCCGGAAGAAGTAAATAATATCTTTCTTTCATACGAAACAGTTTTTATAAATCCGTGCAGATGTCATAAAGCAAAGAATGAAAAACGAGTCGGGCGCATCATTCTAAAGAATAATAAAAGAAATAATATAAAATGACAAAGTAAAGATATAATTTTTAGGGATGACAACACTGATAGACACCATTGAGAAAATGTACAGAGAAAATGTGGAATCGAAGCTGTTCTCGAAAGGAAGAAATTTTAATATTAAAAGATATTAGGTATACAAATTATAAAAAAGATACATATTTGTAAAAAAATAGTAAAAAGTACTTAGACTAACATTTTTAATATTTCTAAATCCTTGTTTTTTTACCACACTACATAATTATGTGATAAAGGAATGCAAATATAAGCTTTTTGGACTTCTCCGGAAGGGATACATTTTGTAGAGGTCGTAAAGGTAAAATTTGAAAAAAAACTATATGGGTAAGCACAATATAGCTATACATATTCTAACTTATACATTGCTGAGAAACTTTCAAACTGCTTGTAAGATATCCTTATAAATGAAAATGAATGAAAATATCATAATATTTTTAACATTTCACAATAACATACTGAAGGAATTATTAAGAAAAAGTCTGAAATTATGTGTGAAATGACGTTTTTTTATAAAAGAACGCCTCATCACGAATATATTCTTTAAAACTTAAAAATGATAAAAACAATATTCATTAAAAAACGTGCATATTCAATTTCGAATACGGTTCATGTCACTGTTTGAAAAAAGAACAACAGAAGTCGAAGGCATTCAAGTCAGTGTTTCTATTTCCATTTATCAAAGAAAAACACTGTCAAACAGATTTGTGCCATAGCTAATATTGAATGGTAAAATGGCAATGTTTACTCAGTACAGCTCTACATTATTTGGTTGGGAAGGTAGGTACTACCAATATACTTTTTTTTTATCCATGTAACTACCTAACGGAAGCGTTCAAATATAAAAATGGAGAATTTAAAAAACGAACAAGGATGCATTGTGGTTTGTTCTGATTTTCAGTGGCGCCACGAGACAGACGTTTAATAGTTTTAGTCTTCATCGTTATTTTTAATCGATAATGACTTTTTTTTTTGGAAACTATTTCAGATTATTTTTAGCAAATTGAAATTTGATTTTAACAATTTTAAGAGATTAAACTAGTCTGATATTTTAATTCCATTAATTGGAAAAATGAAATGTTTTCATTATTATTTTTGAAATATACGTTGAGTAACATAAGTTATTGATACATTGTTATAAAATGGGCGCATTTTAGAAAATGAATGTTTGTTAAAATTTCACTAAACGCTTTCATCCCAACACTTTAATTCAATTATTAAGTTTTTTCTTCTTCAGTAAACAATCTTCATGTTTATCATTAAAAATAATTAAGGTTCATAATTAGCTCATACGCTCCGGATTCGTCTAGTAAGAGGTCCCATGATTCTCTATTGTCAAGGCAGCTTCCCACACAAGATCTCAGCCGGTTCAGGGTTTTCCAAGTCCCATAGTCTAGTGACTGCGGTGCAGCGCAGACCATAACATACTTGTTGGAGTGTTCGTTATGTCCTGTCGCATTCATTATAGTGAATATTTTAACGCATCTTGATGTGCTGTGCGTTTTACACAGTACCTTCTGGAAATCAGTTTGATTGGTTTTATGGTCGACACGAATAATTACCTCAAATATAGCCCAAACACCCCTTGGTTGAAATAAATCCAAATGTATACCTAAACAATATTTGTTGAAATCATGACTAAATGAATTATTGCTTATGACTTAATTGAATATTTTAAATTTTTACGAGGCGACACTGTCCACAACATATCAGTTAGGGGAAGCGTTCATGAAAAGCCGCTCACTTTCCATCAACATCATCATCGTTCCTTTGACATACCGAGTACCGATTCAGTACCTACAGTATTAGCTATATTACGGGTAGTACCTACCTACATAGTAAATACCGTCAGATATCTGCCGCTCATTCATTATTGTTAACTGCCTTGCCGCTACACGACACAAAGATGTTCGTATCCATACAGTGTGTGATGTCACCGTACAAATAATACCCGCTACTTGTACCCATACAATAAAACTTCTGTACACCCACATCGGAACTATTATGAAATATAAGAGACAATTAAATACTATGCACTTATTTGATGCATTCAAACTATTTCTATATTTTTTTATAAGGTAACTTAAAAATGTTTTAAAATGCTCGCTAGTATTATACTTTTAATCAAGGATCCTGGATTTTAATTCTCTCGCTGCCAAATTACACTTCACAACACAAACATAGTGCATGAATATAATTGAAAATGTTTTTGGATTTATCTTTGTTGTTTTTTGCAGTCGTTGGATGGATGATGTATCAATTATCCGTTTTGTGCCAAATTAGCTTTCCTCAACCTTGGCGATCACTCTTGCAAATACCTCTTTTTTATGTGCAAGTCAGAAGAATCACTCTAGTCTTTGTCAAAGTACATCCATGAGGTTAATATTCTAGCAAGACCACGCCATTCTTCAATCATTCCGATCAATAGATAATCAATCAATGAATCAGATAAAAAATAATGCTCTGATTGGTGGTTGATCGCTTGCCGAAGTTGATCGAAGTTGAGTCGATAAGTGGGTTTTATCCAATGAATAAACTGAAAGAATCAGTACAAAGAGGATTTTGAAAGTTCTTTATGACATTTAAATTAAACAGATCTACGCTACTTTCATTATTAATACTATTTATTGTCAGTGATTGTATTAGTAATAGTATTGCTAAGTGGTAGGTACACGCTCTCAGAAACGAGATGGGAGTCCCACTTCCGTTTCCCATTCCGGAGTGGGCCCGGTATTCCTGTTACTTCTGACTGCTTCTGTAACGATTATTATTATCATTATATCGTCCTCTGATCTGATACAAGGAGGAAATTCTAGAAACGAGAACCCAATAAATAATAGTAAAAGATATATCTACTTCTGACTCGATTTGTATAATGATTCCATTTCGAAAATATTACCTATAGCATTGCAGCGTCTGTAACTATGTAAATAAAGGAATTAAACAAATAAATATACTTCAATACGCCAATTTTATCTATTTCAATCTTCACTGTACGATGTTTAAATAATCATTTACAACATTTATCATTTACATACAGTTCAAATACTCTTGGTGACACAAGCTTTTGGCTTACTGTGAAAGGTGCATAAGGTTATATTTGGGTTTGTAACAGAACGCAGATTTATATCTTTAAAAAAAAGTGTGAGAGTGGAGTAAGTCGGCATGGTATTTGAACCACAAACCTTATGCTTGGCACTGCGAGAGTCTTATCGAAGCCTTGCCATATTAGCGTGGTCAAACATAATTTATCAATACTGCTTTATGATAATATTCCGTGAAGCATCTGGCAAAGAATTGGTCTCCTATTTTTTTTTACGTAAGAGTGTCCTGTAAAAGATAGGTGTTCGAATTTTTTTTATCTTAAACTTAGCGATGAGATCTGCCGCCCAGCTTGAACGTCTTAATTTTTTGTCGGCAAGGTGAGGACAATCTTTATTACATGCAGCTGATCTGCTGGCTACCCTACTTGTGGGATATTCCGTGGTGATGGAAATTTGTAAATTCAATTCCATTTTAAATACCTATTTTTTATATTGTTTTGCTTTTTTTAAATTAATGTCTAGATAAGTAAACAACAAATAACCGAAAATTATAAAAAAACCAAATATTGTTTCGTTGCAATTAGTACGGACCGAAATATGAAGCGACTAGCGCAAATGGTGTAAATATTACCAAATTTCAAAGTATTTCATGCAAACGGTGATAAGAAGAGGACAGGAAATAGTTTTATCTAGGTTATGTTAGGGTGTTAGGATAGAAAAAGGGTAGGTCCCGCTACAATGTTAGCATGGCCTATCTATGACAATAGTTAAACGTGCGTCCTAATTACCCATATCTCTACTAAAAGTTTAAATATAATAAATACCCAATATTAGTTTTATAATGTACAAAAATAAATTAATTTGGACAAAATCAATGTAGCACGGCAGCTCAACTTGAAAATAGAAACTATTAAATGATAATCTAAGACGTTACAATTTGGGCATTCGAACGTTGATTTCACATTAACCGCCACACTAAAAAAATACCCACAGGTTTGGCTATTATGATCCTGTAACAGATACCTTCTGTTTGCAAATATCGTACAAAAAAATGCAATTTGCAATCTGAAATTTGCAAAGTATCAAAGTTCTATAGGCTTAAACTTTCTTCGAAAGACTTGAGTAAACTTATATCAATGATAAAAATATCAAAAACACCGGAAAAAAGCTTTGACTCATTTTGTTAATAAATTGTACGAAAATATTAGAAGAACATTAGCAGAACGATAAAGGTATACATATATGTATGTATCTACATTATTAATAATATGTATTTACAGTCTCCTTAAACTGCAATCCCACTTCAATTTAAACCTTTCGTCTATTCCTAATTGCAAAATAAATTATCCCTAATCTAGAGAAGCCACTGGTATGTACCAAAAGACTCCAATAGTTATAATACGTATTATATAGATAGAATAAAGTGCTGGTACTGGTAGTCGAACCCTGAGGAACCCCTCTTGGTAAAACGTAGTATTTTGTGGTTAATCGTTCCTTATACTAATACTTACTATGTTATAATATGTACGACGATGTATTCCCAGTGAAATATTCGGGTTTACCCTGTCGCGGCGTTGTATTTTCTCAGCGGTTAATTACAAATCTACAAGGACTTCTTCCCATTATACTCCAGACAACAACATCCTTGTTGTACTGTATTATAAATATAGTATTTTCTGGTATTAGATAGAATAAGATAATATATACTACAAAATACTACATCTGTTATTACCTAGTCTGCGTTGGCCTAACAAGCTTTATAGCCAATCTCTTACAATATGCAAAGCCACAGAGAATAGTCTATTCATTCATTTATTATGTGTACTTCGATTATTTGTGAGTAGTTCATTGTGTGGTCTTAAATAAATAAGAAAATCGCACAATAATGTAATAAAAAAATTAAAATATTTGGGCATGTAGTCGCGTATGTAATCTCGATATTCATCAAACATTTAGGTTCAAATATCGTGTCAGACACAATATGACAATTGGACAGCACGATTTATTTTTGTCGTAATGTTTCAATAAAAAAAGATTAAAAAAAAACAAATGAAGAACGGATTTTAGTAAGACATAGATACAATATTTTATGTGCCATTTCTCAACTTGTACCACAAATTTTAACGCATAACATTTCCTCATCTTCTTTTCTGTCGTTTCCTCAGTGCTGAGGATCATGACCATATTTTTATAGGTGTCACTTAAATGTTTCCATTTCCTCTCAGCGTCTCACGCAAGGTCATTCTAGTTGCCTCTTTCACCTCTCACTTCATATCATTAGTGCACGCCCCCTTGTTCTGTTGCCCTCCACCGGTTGGAACATTCTTCTTCAGGTCGTCTGGTCTTCTTCGTTTAATGTACCAAAAGTACTGCAGGATACGGGGAAAACATTTATTGAACATTTTCTAATAATCTGAGGATAATTATTTACTTACTATTAACAACTTGACAACGATATCAGAGCGCAAGGAATGTCGTGGGAAGAGGTGACGCAATTGGCACAGAGACGCTCTGAATGGAGGAGGCTGGTTTCTGCCCTGTGCTCCCGAGAGGAGCGTTGAGGGCGATGATGATGATGATGATGATTAACAACTTGTTGATTTTCAGCATAAGCTACTTCAGGATTTATATGAAACATAGTAATGATCCTTAATATCATTAACAATATATATTTAAATAAATATATAACATGATGTCTGTAGTAATACGTAACATTATCTAAATCATATATGGACGAGTGAAGGGGATGAATAAATTGTTTCGGGGGATGAGAATATACTATAACACGTGCTATAATCAACACAAATATATTAGATCATTCGTATATATTTAAATATTTTTGTATGTATGTTCTTTATAAATACGAAAGATGTAAATATTGCATTCAATCGATACAAGGTCTCGTCATTTAGGCAGGTCTAGGATTTAAAAAACATTTCACAATAATTATCATATATATCGACGAAGACATTACAGTTAATATAATACCATTTCATAAGATTTTTATGGGGATCGAATTTATTCAATCTCAAAATTCAACGAAAATATTCATTAAAATTTGTTTTTTTTATACATATTTTAGATATGTAAAATATCCTGAATTGATATTGAGTGTTAAAATAAGCTATAGTAAACCAGATAACTATTCAAAAAATAATTCACATATTATTTAATAAATATTTAATAAAAATTATTTGATAAGAAAATATTTGTGTTTTAGGGTTACCAGTTTTTAAATAACATTTCCTTTCATTTTTTGTCATTTCTCTAGAAAGTATTAATACTATACATATATCGTTAAGTTATAAATTCAATTCAATTTGATTTTATTTTATTTTATTTAACAAGTTGGTATTATAATGATATGAAACCTTATTTTATAATCTTAATCATAACATAAATCGTGACTAAAAAATTATACTTGTAATAATAAAAAATCAGTTCTAATAAACAATATTTTTTTGAAAAATAAATACAACTTCAAAGAGAAACAAATAAAAAAAAAAGTTCGTAGTTTCAGGTTTTTTTGCTAAGCGAAGCCGAGTAAAATAATAAGACAAGTTTACAATATTCCTATACATACATAGGTATAACAATATTATTAGTAGATTGTAGTAAGAACCTATTATAATAACATTGGCTTGAAGCTCCAGACGGTTATATCTTGAATTACTAAACTTTAATCCCAATATAAAGAGGTTGTTGAAACTATTGCAAAATTCAACGTGATCTTTGAATGGCTAATTAATTAAGAATCTACCTATTATGTATGGACATCGTAGCTTTCTGTATTAATTAAATATAAATAAAATCATTTTCGAGAAGAGGTGTATTGAAATAGAGAAATATTTAAGTAAGTAGGTACATGTTATGTTATTTTATTTATACTAGTTATTAAAGTAATGAAAATTAAATTAAACGATTTTTATTTTGTCCATCATTATATTTATATTTTTTTATTCATTATATAATCACGGCATTTCCTACGTAGGTTACGAATTGAAAGCAATAAACATACAAGTTTTTCTCTCCGTGCCAATAAAATATTAGACGCCAAGGTGGGTTGTATTTCTGATTGTTTAATAGAAAACGTGAAATGTCTTTATCGTTATATTTTAGGAATACCTTTATGCCTCTTTGGACACTGCAAATTTATAGTTAAGAATGGGCCTAATATTTTCCGGATTTGCATGAAAATGCATTTATTTATACCATTAAATCAGTGCAAATTATTGAAATATTATCCGAATAAGTGCATGGACAGGAGGTACCTGGTTGTAAACTGTAATAATACAGCATCATGCCAATAATACCAGATGAGCGACTTGATATATATTGAGTAGGTATATCCAATATGAATCAATGTACCATACTGCCCACCTAGACAAATTGCATTTGGCGATCGACTACAAACGTACTTTTCGACAATGTAATTTATATTATAATGTTATGGTACATTGTCGAAAATTTCGTTTGTAATCGATCGCCAAATGCAATTTGTCTAGGGCTGCTGATGAGTGCATATTAGGAAACCTGTTGATTATTTACCATTAAATTTATCAAAGTACATTGACAGACAGACCACAATAGAATATAGATGCCATGCATACACAAAACAATAAGAAGCATTACTATTATCTTTCATGTAGAAGGTATTACTTGTTCCCATCATGATACAAGTCAAATAAAATCTCACCATGTTTACGTACCATCGGTACCATTACTATATGTACATCTGAAACAATATCGGCTGGCTATACTATCATAACAATCCTGGTATATTTTACTATCAGCCGCCAGTAGCAAACTGAAGAGCTATTCCCGACGTGGATCTTACTTAAAACCTTATTTAGTATGTTAAATTTTTTAACTTTATATAGATTTGATTTTGTTTAGAGTTATCTCTATTAAAGTTAGTTTTTATCTATATCTATACTAATATATAAAGAGGAAAGATTTGATTATTTGCTCCGAATAGGCTCCGAAACTACTGAACCAATTTGATTTTTTTTTCTTGTTGGGAAACTACACTATCCCCGGGTAACATAGGCTATATCTGTACCTCAGGGGTAAACTGTGTTAAGTCCAAAATTTTCAAAAATGACATTTTTAAGCAATTTATACAAGTGAAATCTGCTCTATCCAGTGATATATTAGGTTCAGTCCTACACGTGATCATTGCGAAGATCATGAACAAAAAAAATGTATTATTTCACATTATAATAGAGGTAAACTAATTTAAGTCCCACATAAAACATTTACTTCAAAACACATTCGAAGTTTATAATGGGCCTTTGTGTTAAGTCCCACATAACACAATTTCGCCCGCAACTTTTTTTCGTGTTGCAACACTTAACTGACAACCATAGAAGGGACGCCTATAGTACGCGGGCAGCTGATTTTAATCTGTCATCAATCACGTTTGCGTTTGGTTCAGTTTTTGCTTTTTGCTGGTGTATTTCTTCAAGGAATCTGAATAATCTACAGTTAATTAACAGAAAACAAGTGAATTTGTGTTTTAATATATCACAATGAAACAAGGCCGTGGATATAAATGCGTAAATGTAAGTAGTTTACTTTATCACGTTGTCCTACAAAAAATTGTTGGTGCGTTTTTGTTTATGTATACTCAGAGAAAGTAAAAGCACTAATTTATATGATTTCATTTTGCAGATGGTTTTGGGGAAACTGAAATCATCAGATACTTCAAGAGATCAAATTGGTAGAGCCGTATGTACCTCAAAGTCTCAAATGTATCAGGGAGAATGTTCAACAAACATAAGACCCAGTGACATTTTGGTATGTATTTATTCAGACTTATAACTTATAATTTGATAGGCCACGAATATTCAGCACACTACACAGTGAAGAATGGAAGCAATAATCCAAAAGTACCATATGATTATTCGTGTTTGTTTATTATTATAGGTAAAGGACAATAATGTATCTGTTGAGACTACAACCGATGCTTCTACATCACAGCCTATCTCTGATAACTTGGTACGTAATGTTCATTGATTTATAATTACTGTATCGTTGAAAAAGGTTTTAAAGCAAGCACATGTTATTTTTATTAACTGTGTTGGTTTATTACAGGTTATGGACAGCAGCAATGTATCTGTTGAAAATACAACCTATGCCTCTACGTCGCAGCCTTTCTCTGATAACTTGGTACGTAATGTTCATTGATTTATGAGTACTGTATCGTTGAAAAAGGTTTTACAGCAAGCACATGTTATTTTTATTAACTGTGTTGGTTTATTACAGGTTATAGACAGCAGCAATGTATCTGTTGAAACTACAACCTATGCCTTTACGTCGCAGCCTTTCTCTGATAACTTGGTACGTAGCTATATTGTTGGTCTATTTTTGTACTTTATGAATATACATAATGGGTGTCGTGGTGACAAGAATGAAAGTAAAAAGTTGAGATGGTTTGGGTATTTAGAAAGGATGAATGATGACAGAATGACAAATAAAATAGTCTGAGAAAGTGGTATTAGGAAACGCTAACCTAACCTTGGTCGATCATGTTGACCAGATTCTCAAGGATAGTCGCGTAATGAGTAAAAAGGAATCGACGAGCGTGTATGACTGATTGTATGAATGTGACGGAGGCAAGGGATGTGTGTAAGGATAGAGGAGTTTGGCGTTATGTCCTTTCTGCCTACCCTGCATGGAACGCGGCGTGATGGGATAGATAGATAGATTGACTAATAAAAAAATATTTTCTTTTTCAGATTGTCGCTGAAACTAGCATCTCAGCCGTTGATTCACGATACTGCAGTGATAGTTCTGTGGACTATTATTCCGATTCCGACAAAGAAAATTTCATTGTATCAGAATCAGAATGCCATTCTGATGATAGCGATTTTGTCGTTGATGTCAGACAATCACCAAAGAAGTCCAGAAAGCGCAAGTCCAACCCAGTAAATTGGAAATGCAACCAACGTAAAGTAAGACGTAGTGCAGGACTTGCTTATGTATCAAAGAAAAATAAGCAGATGCCTGCTAAGGTATTGAAACCCTCGTGTCTTCCATCATGCAGCAAGAAATGCACGGAAAAAATTTCATCCAATAAAAGACAGGAAATATTGAATAATTTCTACAGAAAAGATTTTAATAATGATTTGAAAAGGCTTTTTGTTGCCAATAGAATAACAAAATCAAATGTAGAGAGACGAAGATCTCGCACTGGTGACAGAGAAAGCAAAAGAAATCACACTCTAAATTATACTTTTAATGTCAATAATACTGTGATTCCGGTGTGTAAAACATTTTTTTTAAATACACTCAATATTTCTCAAAGTTTTATAGAAGTAGCATTGAAAAAAATAAATAATGGTGGCACTGTGGAATGTGATAAGAGAGGAAAACATCCACCCGTGAACAAACTGGATGAAGTGGTCAGAAAAAACATAAAAAAGCACATAGAGTCATTTCCTGTATACGAAAGCCACTATAGTAGGGAAAAATCATCTCGGAAGTACTTGGGGAATGAATTGAGCATCAAAAAAATGTATGAGCTCTATATAGAATCCTGCAAAGAAAACAGCCATCCACCAGAAAAAATAGCAAAGCAGTGGGTGTATTATGAAACTTTTAACAATGAATACAATTATTCATTCAAGCAACCGGCCAACGACACGTGCGACACATGTGATTCTTTTGAAATTTTAATAAAGGAATCAACGTCTGCGGAACAGCAGCTAGCCCAAATTGATTTTGACCAGCATTTGATGGAGGCACAAAAGAGATACAAAAGCAAAGCGCTGGATAAAGAAGTATCCAAAAGTGATAAAACAAAAAAGGTAATAATGGTAGACTTGCAAAAATGTCTACCAACCCCATTGTTAACGAACTCACAAACATTTTATTTAAGGAAGCTGTGGACGTTCAATTTAACAATTTACGATGCCACATTACATCGTACTACATCTTCAATGTGGGACGAAACTGTCGCTGGGAGAGGTGCATCTGAAATTGCCTCTTGCATCAATAAATGGGCCAGCACAAACTTGAGCAACGATGTACAGGAACTGACAATATGGTCGGACAACTGCGGTGGTCAGAACCGCAACTACATTATGATTATGTTTTATTTTTGGCTTTTAAATAAAAATCCAAATCTTCAAATCATTAACCATAAGTTTTTATTGAAAGGCCATACGCATATGGAAGTAGATGGGCAGCATGGGATTATAGAAAGGGCCAAAAGGAAAACGAAAGCCATGAGTGTCGTCATACCATGGGACTGGCAACAGCTTGTGAGAAGTTGCTCTACTTCCGCTAATCCAATGGAAGTAAGCAATATGCAGTTGAGCGATTTCTTTAACTTTAAGTTATTGAGTGAAGGGACTAATGCACCATTTATCATCAGAAAAAAAAATATAAAGATATCAGAAATGGTGCACATTCAAGTTCGAGCTTCTGATATTGGAGTTTTGTTTTTTAAAACAAATTTTGAAGACCCAACTTTCCAGAGAGCAGATTTTTGCAGGACAAGCCGTCGAAATGGATGCCCCGTAACCCTTCCAGCCTTGACCGTTCCCAGATCCATATCAACGCAAAAATATAAAGACCTGCAAACTGCATTACAGTGGATACCTACGTGTTTTCATGATTTTTATAAAAGTATCAGTCACGAAACGCAGGTTCCCGATTTCCCAGAATCTTGAATTGCTAAGATGTGATAGTGGTATAGATTATAGTTTTATGTCATATTATTTAATATTGAATAAATGTAAATAAATATTAAACCTATAAGTTGTTTTATTATACCTAATCTTGGACTTAACACTATGGAACACTTTGGTAAGATGATAGAATTTTTTCAACTTGTTAGAGGGTAAATGTGTTATGTCCACCCCTGATCAAACCATTAAAATTACAAGATTGTGATTAATTCCATTAAATTCTCCTTTTTAAGTTGTCTTTATATCAGATATAATGACTCCAACATGAAGCAGCATTTTAATATAATAAAAAAAAAAACACTAATTTTTTTTTAAATTGGCTCTCCTGTAAAATTGCCTATATGTGACTTAACACAGTTTACCCCTGAGGTACAGATATTATATTTAAAAAAAATAGGGATCCTTGCTAAAAATATTTTTTTAATACCTATCTACCCTTGCGAAGCCGGTGCGGACCACTAGTAAATAAATAAAATAATGATTAAATCAAAAAACACGCTGTTTACTTTGAGTATTTGAGTTGAGTTTGAGTATTCTTCAAACTAAACACTCTTACACCCGAATTCATAGTCGTAACTTGAGTATTCCTTGATACTTGAGTGCTAGCCAAGTAGCGGTTTTCATTTCATAGTCCTATAAAACTAACCCAAGTAGTACTCAAGTACCTGTGAATCCCAAGTCGTCGTCGGACACGACTTGAGCGTTACTTAGAAATGTCAAACGCCGTTGATGTATTTTATTTTGCCTTTTTCTAGTAATTTACCTTTAATAAGGTATATAGTATGCAAAGATCCTATTTATAAATAAAATTATTTGCTAAATAAGTAATAAATACTTACATTATTTATAAATTTTTATACATAACATGATCGTCATGTCAGATAACAATGCAGATATTACATTTTGTCCAGATATTCGACACTATTTTTTTCATATTTAATGATTAATTTGCTAAATACATTGATCTAACATGTTAACATATTAGATCAATGGCTAAATATGAATAAATCCGTAATTTATTTTAAACAAATTTCTTATATTATAATCTGAAACGCAAAACAAAACAAGACAACGGGACCGACGACAGGGAAGCATAGAACAATAAACTTAAGTACGGGGAACGACGACGGTTTGTCGTTTGTGATTTTTGAGGTTATGTTAAATGGCAGACGTAGTGATGTGTACTTCGTTTTCTATAATATAACAATAGTGCGAGGTTGTACATTTTACTATCATTTTATGTTTAAATTTACTATAAAATGTTACAAAACAATATTTAAATAGTACTAATCGAAGAATTACACAATAATAAAGAGTTAAACCGTGTTTTTTATGCTTTAAAACATAATTAAAAATACATTTTGTTTAGTGGCAATACTTTTCGCCACAATAATTATTTTCCCCACGACTCAAGCGTTAACTTAGCGAAGTAAAGGAGCAGTGTTTGTCTATAGAATGCATCCACATCTTGAGTATTACTTTTTACTTGAGTGCTCCTCGGCCAAGTATTACTCAAGTAAACGACTATGAATTCGGGTGTTAGTTACTGGAGAAAATGGGATTCTTACTCTCTTCTGTAAGTTTTTGAATGTCTTGTGGAAACAGGTATTCGTAAAATTAAAAAAAAAAAAACATTAAACGTCTACAATTCAGTAAAAAGGTGTACCACCCATCCCGATTGTCTTATTTTTACTGTCATGAAGGGGATGGCATCACATTGGCAAACTGCAGTCTTCACATTCTTGATAATTTGAGAGTCTTCAACATTGTTAAACTACACAGATTTGTATGATATTTTCAGTTTTTTGCTTTAAAGGGTAAGTATTCTATTTTCAAGATAGCCGATTTGTTATTTTAAAGATAATGTATAAGATTCTAAAGTATGACGGCGTCATAAGTAACCCTTACTATGTCTTCTCCGTGTGTGAAATTCCCCAGAAAACGCCTCGGGCACACTGCAGAATACGTAGATCTACAAGTACATATTAGAATTGCATTTGGTTTCTGTATACTGTAAGGTTTTACTAACAACCAACGTAGGAAAGATAACATCTTTGTGATATGTTCTTACCCACTTTAACGTTTCTTCGATTTAAGTTTTGCAAACATTTAAATTAAGAACATTGGGCACTTTAAAATTTTTAAAAACACAACACTTAATTAAAACACAACGCTTTGTGTATATTTTTCCTTGGTATGTACCTAGATCTACAAAAAAATAATTTAACATTCCCTGGAAATTTATATGCTAAACTTTACTCTTACGTCATGTCCCAGGAGGGGTAGCCAGAGAGAACGGAACGCCATATAGATCTATTCTTATATACTTCTTTCGCTTCCTTTACATTCATCCAGTTTCTTATACATGCACGCCGATTCCTCTTACTCAACACGCAGCAGTCCTTAAGAATTTGGTCCACGTGATTCTTGGAAGTCCGCGCTTCCTCGCACCCCTTCTTTCAGATAAATACATCCTCTTAGTCATCCTTTCATTGCGCATTCGCTCAACATGTCCAAACTATCTTAATTTATATGCAAAATGCTAAAATGCCATTACCAAACATGACTAGATATAATCAATAAGCATTAATGCGACAAATTTCATCACTATTCGTTTAATCATATTTATATTTCACCACATGGTTTTCAAAATATAGTTATCGAATTCAGATCGACCAATGAATGACACATTAAAATGCAAATAATTTAAAATACATACCGAATATAATTGAACTTTTGAAATAAGTTAAGCAGTGTGTGACTGTACGTATTATATTTTCACGGAATAACCAAGAGACCATGAGGAATCATAGTCTCTCCGTGTTTTGCCAAAGTGGAATCTAGATAATAAAGTATCACTATACCAAACAATAATACGAGTAGTATAATAATTATATATTGTAATACCAACCAGTATAATATTATGATATATTAGCGTCTGGGTAAAGTGTAATACTGAATTTATGTATTGTATCGCAAATCATTTATACAAAATAACACGATTAATTCAAATACTAACTACGTATTTATTTAACCATTGTACCGTCTGTGAGATTTACTGATTGGAAATTGGCTATAAATATTCATTTTGACAATGTTTTTCGGTTTAAGATATATATACAAATATAATAGTATATTTGATTATTCATGTTCATTCTTGGTCTATTTTACATTAATATCAAGACCAGCTTAAAGTTGATGTATTTTCATAGGACATTTAGATAATAATCTCAGTTATTTTTTCTCAAAATATTTTACATTAATTTATTATGTAATCAATAAGCTTATAACAAGATACCTCAAGAAAAAAATATAGAAAAATAATGCTGGTGTTGATCAAATAAAGACATAGCATAAAGACATCTCTTACGTTGAATGAAAAAAAAAATATGAAGAAAAATGATAAGTTAGGATATTTATCAAAATAAAAATAAATTGAAACAAATCTAATGTATAAATATGAAACACACACGAATAAAATGTAAAACGATAAAAATGTATGTATACTATGTAACGAAAATAAAACAATTCCTAATTCGATCAATTCTAAAAAATATTAAGATTACTTACTCCAAAATGAAAACAGAACGCCATTAAAAATTTACACATATCTAAAATCACTTGAGATTAAGAATAATAATAATAGCAGAATAAAAGGTCCAACGGTACATTTATTTCATGGAGTCGATAATGAAGAATCAATAATGTGTTTAATAATAAACGAGGCATCACCACACCAAGCTGATGACGTCACAATATGATAAGGGTCCTGCCAAGAGTGCCAGGACCCTCCCAAGGGAGATAAGGGACTTAGAATGAGGAAGCTGCCACCTGAATTGTGATAAAACAATATCCATGTAAGGCAAAGTACCATATAGTATATTAAGAACGAATATGATATTCAGAGCTGCAAGACATCTTGAAGGCAGACGAGGAACAAAATTATATGAAAGGCTTTCTAGCGGTAACGAATTTTCTCTCGCCTTTTTCACTTTTTCCGTTTTGATTTTTCACAATATTGCATTGTGTAAACATGGTACTCCAATCTAAATATCTAATTGTTTTTTTTTTTAAATTACTTTAAACACTAATAAAAACATCGAAGAATCTAAACGTAGTCTTTTCTAAGCCTTATATTATGGTGGTTTCATATATTAAATTGACATAATTATAACCCCATACATTGATGAAATATAAAATTACAACGAAGTAGGTATCTTGTTTTTTGTATTTTACTTTTGGATTTACAAAAATCAGTAAGGAAACATGTTTTAATCACTATTAAAAATTTAAGAGAGATTTCAACTCTAACAATTGCGTATATTACATATTTTTATAGGACAAATGAAAACTTATACAGAAAGCAATTTTTAGCAACTTACTCGTATACAGAAAGCAATAAGCAAAGCTAAAACAATTATAAAATCACATCAAAAGAGATTTTTCAAAAAAAATCCATTTTTTTTTTAATATTTAAAATTTGAATATCTTTTTCAAAATTAGAATATTATCAAGTTAATAATATCATCGATTGGGGTAAGTACTTAGCACTATCATCAGAGCATTTGGCTGCTGAAAGATTACCCCTTCGGTTTACCAGTCATCAACGGCCGTACCAAAGAGTGATATGGGTCTCTATAATTTACTTGGACAACTTAACGGGCTTTATATTATTATTATTATTGTTATCTACTACTAAGTACTACTAGAATTAGCCCCATTTTATCACACACCATGAAATTTTAATCTGCAGAGAAAATAAATGTTTGATATTTCGTTTGTGTGTTACGTCCGATTTTTTCTGATTGCATGTTTATCAAATAATGTTTGATCAAAAATGCATATTTTCTAGTTGTAAGTACACCTAGGCCCGTAGTCAAAACACATTTTAGCGTTACGTTTTCGTTTCATTTTCGTTCGACAATAGACGACTTCCCGAGTACCTAAGTGTCAATTTTCATAGGTCGTTGCACATTTCTTGTGTATTTTAGCTACGAAAACTGACACTCGGGAAGTTGTCTATTGTCGAACGAAAACGTAACGCTAAAATGTAGTTTGACTTAGGGGGCTGAAATCCATGAATTCATGATAGACAAAACCTAGTATTTGATATTATATCCAATTGAATCAAAAATTAAAATAATTTTTGTTTACAATATTAAAGCTAGGTGTATAGGCGATTCACTGTGTCGGTGTTTAGGTAGTAGAATTCCATATCGAAATACTAATGATTTCTTCGATGAGAGAGACGTCTTTCGTCTTATAAGGACATTGTCAATCTGATTTTAAAAATACAACAATATTCATATATATAAAAAAATAATATTTATAATAACAATGATTAGAGAGTATAGTATAATATTGTAATGTGGTATGTACATTACAATATTATACTATACTCTCTTATCATTGTTATTGTAAATATTGTTTTTTATATACATGAATATTGCTGTATTTTTAAAATCAGATTGACAATGTCCTTATAAGACGAAAGACGTCTCTCTCATCGAATAAATCATAAGTAGAATAAAACACTTGTTTTATTTATTTCGTGTATAGGCGAGTTGCGTCACGTCAAATGCACGAAAGCAATAAAGCACCTCAACACAATGGTATCATATAAAATTTGAGTATCAGAGAGGTATTCCACGTAAATCAAGACTGTGAAAAGGAACTTAGTATATTAGTTATTAGGTAGATATAATGCGCGTGTGTGTGATTATTTAACGGGGTGTTAAATAATAAAGGATTGCGGTGATTGGAATAATGCCCTTTATCAATACCATCATGTAAAATTTATAACATGAATGGATTTGAGAAGGGGAACCCAAATGTTTACATCCACTAATTTCAGGATATAATCGTGTTTTTTAAAGTCATTTTGGCAATAATGATCTAAATTGGAATTTAGAACAGTAAACAAAAAAAAGTTTAATAGGTACACGAAAGAGATGAGTAGAAATAGTTCGATCACTGGCTACACCACTTGTTGGAAAAGCCGTGATGGTAGATATTGATAGATAAAATTTGGTAGATTTTATCGATAATATTATAGTTGCAATACAAATCGTATGATAAACTCGCCCTCTGTATATTGATTGTACGATTGTATTTGATTTAAATGTATTTTTATGAGAATTTGTTTGTAATCAATGTACAGTAAAGAATAAATAAATTAATAAATGAATTTTCGACACGGGTGCTGGATTAACTTACTAATAAGTGTAGATCTTAATCATTTTTTTTTATTTAAAACCACTCACCGATAGTCAACCAATTTGTTAAGGTATTATCTAGGCAGGTATGTTGTATATGATACACAAACCTACATATAATGTGAATGGTACAGGGGAATTGGGAATGTTGCCTAGGTGTAAAGAGTACTCTTAACCAAGCCTTGAATCGATTCATAGACGAAAAAACTCTGTATGATGCACTCCTAAAGGAAGTTCACATATGTATGTGTATCATATACAACATACCTTCCTAGTTAATACCTATTCAAATAGGTTGTCTATCGGTGAGTTGAGTTAACTGGAATAATTAATTAAGAGTGGTTTTTAATCAAAAATATAATAAATAGTGTTCAAAGTATATTCTTATTGGTGTATTTAATGTTATTTATATTTGAAGTTTGGAAGGCGTCTAGACTCAGCATCAGGACAAAATGTCGCTTGTTCAATGCGTGCATCATCCCAGTCCTTCTATATGGCTGCGAGTCTTGGCACTTAACCAAGGCTCAAGAGCGGAAGATACTAAGCTTTGAAAACAAGTGTCTTAGAAGGATTTTGGATGTCAGATGGTATGAACATGTTACAAATTATGCTGTGCGCCGGCGCACCCAGCAGAGACCTGTAATCTCCGTAATACAAGAGAGACGATGGTCCTGGCTGGGACATGTTTTGAGAATGCCCAATGATAGTTGGCCAAAATGAGCACTGTTCTTCCGTCCGCAGGGGTTCCGTAGGCCCGGGCGTCCCTCTTTCACAATACACCGTTCCTATGACAACGATATCAGAGCGCAAGGAATGTCGTGGGAAGAGGTGACGCAATTGGCACAGAGACGCTCTGAATGGAGGAGGCTGGTTTCTGCCCTGTGCTCCCGAGAGGAGCGTTGAGGGCGATGATGATGATGATGATGATATTTGAAGACCCTCTTTCACAACATATCGTGTTACCATGACAACTATCAGAACTTTGAGAATATTGTGAAGAGATGACCCAATTGGAGAAAAATAATTCTAAACGAAGAAAAAAATGTTTCAGAAAAGGAATTCGAAGAAATATACCCAATGAATACGATAGAACTAAACCCAATGAATACGATAGAAATATACCCAAACATCCTTACCGTGCAGTTAGAAAAAAGCTAAAAAAAAACATTTTTTTATACACCTATATGAGTCTATTATGCGATGAAAAAATATTACTCGTATATAACGAACTAGGGGAGATATTTATATAATGTTATGATAATGTTTCAGTTAAAAAGCCAATAAATAACATGAAAAAAAACATGTAATAGGAACCTAATATCGAACTTAGAGGAAATACCCGCACTTGATGATAGTAATACGGTTTGGTACATAATAAAGCCTATATTTCTATTCGTAGCTGCATCCTTATAATATGAGTGCAGTAATATATTGAGATACTAATTCTGTACAAAGGTATATGAATGTAGTATTATAGAGAAATGTATCATACTAATATGATTATTATATAGTATGTAAGGGAGGAGTTTTATTGTAAAAAATGACTAATAAATCGTATCCTGGGGTGAATATAGACCTAAAAATATTATTATATAGGTACGTATTATTGCTTTTTATTTTCTGCAGTCTTAAAGAAGGTACTTTGTTTTATTCCTACACTGAGAAAAATACTAACGAAATTTCACAACGAACCATTGGTACGTACTATCAGATTAGGACCAGAGATGGTACAAACGATTCATTAGTACGAATCTATAATATTAACTCTTCGCAAACAAATTGTTGGTAAATTTACCAATGATTTGTTTGCTAAAAGTTAATATTATAGATTTATACCAATGAATCGTTTGTACGATCTCTGGTCCTAATCTGATAGTACAGTACCAATGATTCGTTTTGAGTATTTTTCTCAGTGTACATTGTGTTTTCCATGGAGCATCCGGTAAAGAATTGGTCTCCCACTCTTTTCCGTATGTTTAAGAAGTCGAAAAAATAAATATAGGTATGCATATAGATATACAATTAATTGCTTTCTGAAATTTGTTATTGAAACTGTATTAATGTTCTCTGTGTTTTATATGAGATTTATGGAAGATTGTATGTAACTGATGATGTGAGATGGATAAGTTAATGAATTACTGTGTTGTTTTTATTATATTTTTAGTAATTGTTAAAAAAACAAGTGTCTTAGAAGGATTTGGGATGTCAGATGGTATGAAAATGTTACAAATGATGCTGTGCGCCGGCGCACCCAGCAGAGACCTGTAATCTCCGTAATACAAGAGAGACGATGGTCCTGGCTGGGACATGTTTTGAGAATGCCCAATGATAGTTGGCCAAAAAGAGCACTGTTCTTCCGTCCGCAGGGGTTCCGTAGGCCCGGGCGTCCCTCTTTCACAATACACCGTTCCTATGACAACGATATCAGAGCGCAAGGAATGTCGTGGGAGGAGGTGACGCAATTGGCACATAGACGCTCTGAATGGAGGAGGCTGGTTTCTGCCCTGTGCTCCCGAGAGGAGCGTTGAGGGCGATGATGATGATGATGATGAATTGTTAATACTTTTGATTAGAAATTGGTGATTTTATTATTTACCACCTATTATGAATGTCTTTTTTTTTTGGCACGGAGAAGACAGTTTTCATATTTATTGTATCCCGTGATGGAATAGTAGGAGTTTGTACCAAGCAAACAGTTTTTTTTAAATTAGATTTGATAATAAGTACATTTTAAAAACAATGTAAAAATGTATGTATAAACAAAAACCTGGATTCGATGTGCAGTGAAAACTAAGATTATATGTTTAAAGTTTGTAACTTGTCATGGTGAAAAAATGATGTACTATAAATATGGATTTGGTTAACAACGGAATTCAAACCATTACTCTCCCAACTCAAAATTGCATTAACTATGTATATACGATTGTCACAATATATACTTTCTTCTGTGCGTTCTGAAGTGATTTTTTAAGGAAAGTTAGAAATTTACTGGGTATATGATTGAAAATTTGTATAGGTAAAAAAATAAAAAAGATTTCAAAATTAATGAAAATACATAAAAAAATCTTCCATATACTATGTAAAATCACAGTGAAGATAAGTTGCTTTATACCTACTCATACAAAAAAATTCAATGCAATATCTATTTGTAGGAAAATGCATTGTGAAAAATGTACTGTTGTTTATTTCCCAGGACGCTTTGGCTTTAGTATACAGATGATGGTAGATATTTACAGTACAGACCACCCTATAGGACATCCCTGTCCGCAACATTATGAGGATATATGGCTGCGCCTTGCAAATAAATCCTAAATAAAAAGAAACAATTTCTTCCCTGCTGAGAAATGATTCGATGACCGCTGTATTGAAAGTACAAAATAATAAAATAGGGTTGAATAACTCTACTTGTTTCTTAAGTTATTTTTTATCAAATTGCATATTTTTTTAAATAACCTCTTCTACTCGAATATTTCTGGAGTCCAAGAACTCTATTTATCCGTTTGGGTGACAATTTCTTTTTAACTATCTCAAATTCATTAGTACCATTTGGCCAGTATGGACATCTCCGACCCTACCACGTCTAATTGTATATTTGTTCTACTTTATCATCCTTGCACTTCAATGCCCCCCTGAGGAGTATAAAGTAGAAATGAACCTTCCCTTTTTAGATCAATTTTGCGCCAATTGAGTTATCTCCATACAATAGGCATATTTATATTATAACTTTCCAATATAAATTGTTAAAGAAAAAAATATGCCTTTTTTAATCAACCATCAATCTATTTATTTTACAATTTTTTTACCAATCTAGGCAAAACTGTGCAGCTTTAAATAATTAAATATAATAAAATTAGCCAATTTTTGTAAAAAAATATACAAGGAGAACTATTTATTTATTCATTGTAAATATCCCACAATTATATAAAGATATAGTTTTTCCACTGTAGACATCCCTCAATCTTTTTAAAATATCCGCAATGCATAGATACAAAATACATTGTGGATAATATAGATATAATATAAAATATATCTTCTCATAGCTACATAATATAATACATATTATATACCTATATACTTATTTACATTGAATAAAATAATACTTGGTCGTAGATCCGCACACTGGAGCTGTACTCTGTACTGTGTCCGCGGGCACAAGTTTTCCATTCAAATTTATTATTACAGACGTGACTCAAATGATACAAAGCAATGTTCCTTTATTTTATTATGTAGAAGTGGAACTATAGATGTTATACATATTGTAAGCATGGGTGTACCCTGGATTTTTCTAGAGATGGAGGGGAGGAATAGTAGCTTAGCAAGTTTTAATATTATAACTATTCTCTCTCTCTCTTGGTGTAGGATTTTGAATCGTTTCACGTTCTTCTCATCTTCGTTCAACAATTTTGACTAACTTCGACGCTAATTTTCCACATCAATTTCATAATTGATTCTAATTTTTCCTACTTTCCTAATACTTTCGAGATCTTAGGGGGGCAGATTGTCTCTCTCTTGATACACTCATGGATGATATGAGTACCTACGTATTCACAAATGTTATATGTACAATTCCAGAAATATACAGAAGATGTATTTATATTGAAGAGAGACACAACTACACTTGGATATCTCACTACTAAAGATACCTACTACTAATTTATTTATTTATAATTTTTTTATGACATATTTACATAGTTAACAAATACATATAAATAAAACATTATTTTTCAATGACTCAACTTCAAAAAGAGAAAATCTCGTGTTTTGAAGTGAGCTACATTGCTACAATATTACAAAACAATACAAAAGTAAATTAAAAGAAAACAATATCAAAAACATTACCAAAATAAATCCTGAAACTTTCCATAAACTTGAAAAGAAAAAAATAAGAAAAACACATCGTACAAAAATAAACATGTTAGTACAAATTAAATAACAATAAGGTACAATATTTTCAATCAATAATCTATACCCAAAGAAAAGAAAAATCTACTTCATTAACTTTTTTAAAGCTAACTTAAACTTAGCTATACCAATATTTGCTAGATCCTTGCAATCCACCGGCAAAGCATTATACCACTTGACTCCTAGGTAGGAGTAGTGGTTTTGGGCAAACGTTGTGTTTTTTTTTGGTATCTTTATAAGACCACCTAGACGAGGCAATGTGCTAATGCACTCCACCGGGTGGATCGGATCAGTTATATATTCTTTACAAATACGCAGTACAGCTTGTCTCCTATATATTGTGTCCAATCTTAATACTCCAAAGTCAGAAAACAGTTGGTCAGATGGGTAATCACTCGGCTTATGCAATATAATCTTAATACCTACTACTAATAAAAGAAGTCTGAGAAACGTTTAATTCAGCAATGTAGTATGCTGCCTATTGTATATACTGGTTAAGTATAACAATATTAGGTTCTTTTTGAATAACGACACGTATTTTTATATTTACACAATATATTCAATAAATAATTCCTATTACAATTTGTCGAACACAATTTGTCAAAACACGCAGCCTAACAGTGCAAGTCAAGGTTCTATCAATTAATGAGCGTCGTTCTCAATAGGTGGCTAACCTATATAGGCAGTAGCGTATTGCTACTCAGTCATTATCTTTGCTTAGCTTGTAAACAAGTCTAAAGGTCAATGTACAGGTGCAGTGTACAAAGTTCATACACTACACTCTCCCCTCACAATCTTGAAAAACCTTACTATTCTACATATTCCAATCTTTATACAATTCTATGCGAGTGACTGTGTTCTCTACTTATTTCATGATTCTATATAAACAAGACAAACATTATAAATACATCACGCAGACAAGTTCTTCCTTCTGTCCAGGGCCACCAGATGAAGTCTTCCACCAGCCTAAGTCCTGGGTCTCAGCTGTCCCCGCCAATGGCTTCCAATCTGACCTGAAAAATTCAGAACCGGTGAGAGCTTTGCCTTCAAACAGGGGGAGGGGACCTAAACTCCTACTATTAATCAGAGGGACTGTCATCCCAATGCACAGATCTCACATCTATCCGATCCATATGTCTCTTCCAGAGCTGACCAGTACCTTTGATTCTAATAAGAAAAGTTGTATTGCCTAATACCTTTTCAATTTTACCTAAAACCATCTTTTCACTTCTGAGATCTTTGACAAGTACTGATGTACCCAAATTAAATTCCTTTTTCCTCCCCGAGACAAATTTCAAACCCCTGGAACTATCTTTACAAGTTTCCATATTTACATACCTTTTCTCATATCTATACCTATTTAAACATTTACATCCATTGTTATTCCGCTTTTTCACTAAATTCTTAACTATATTCTCAATGTCTATATTAAAATTAACCCAATAAAAATAACTTCTAACAAATGATTTCATTTTCCCAATAACTGAATAATTTTTACACAAATAATTTATCACAATACCTTTAACTGATTCCGGAATAACAATTCTATCTCTGTAGAATAAATAATCCTTGTACACAGTCAAATGTTCCTTCACATTAAACAACTTCGCAATAGATTCATTTAACTGTCTTTTGCACGGCCAATTATTTTTTTCCACATATTTAACAACTTTTTCCAATGTATAATCACTTTTACTTCTCTCTAAAATTAATTTCGAATTAAAACTATTATTTTTATTTACAAAATCTAATTTTTGTTGTTTCACATTACACGCAAGCGATGCGTTCGCACTGAAATTCGAAATATTTTCAATGGCCTTACATGCAACAACATTGTTCAATTCACTGCCTTCCGTGCTATGTACTTTGTACCCTATATTATACCTACGCATAAAATCTGTACCCAATATTATTTTATTCCCGCTCTCTGTTACAACAAATTTAATATTTTTTTTCCATTCCATTATGATTTATTTTACAATGTTTAATACCTAACACATTCAAACTGTGCCCGCTATACGTAGATAAATTAATTTCATCACACTTCTCTATTATATTATTTTCGTTGAATATTTCTTGCAATTTTTGAATAGATATACAGCTAATATTCGCTCCCGAATCTAAAATACATTCAACATTTTTATTCTCAATTCTTACATTTAATTTTATAAAATCGTTTTCGGTGTCTTGCGAATTATAAATACCTTGTATCTTATAACAATTTTCACTCAAATGCCCTTTAGATCTACATTTTCTACAAAAAAATTCTCTATTAAATTTACATTCACTTTTATAGTGATTTCCCTTACAAATAAAACATGAAACATTTTTATTATGCTTATACCTACTCGTATTTACATTTGAATTTAACCTTGAAAATTTTGACGGTCGATTATTTTTCTTATAATCTGTATCTGTACTACTTGAACTACTGAAACTATTATTGTTTCGCCTGGAAATCTGGCTAATTTCCTCAAAATTTTCTACCTCTTTTTCTAATTTACTCTCTAGTATGTCCTCATAACTAGAAGCCAAAGCAACTGCTTCGTTCAAAGATACTTTATCTTTATCACATTTTAAAAATAACTGTTGTTTAATCTCTTTATTTTTAATTCCGATTATAAACAAATCTTTTATATTACTTTCTAATCTAGTACCAAATTCACAATTTATACTTAATTCTCTTAATCTTAAGGCAAAATCTTTAACATTTTCCGAATGACCTTGAGTAGCCTTGAAAAAAATTTCACGCGACTCAAATACACTTTTTTCCTCTTTAAAATAACCATTAAATATCTGAATCAACTCTTTATAAGACTGTTTTTCCACAGAAGCTGGAAAACACAGATCAGACAGTAGCTTGAAACTGCCTTGGGACAACGATGTTATGAAGAAAGCACGCTTCTTCACATCAGTCCAACTTTCATCATTTAATAATAATGCGTTCTCCCACCTTGTCCTGTAAGAAGGCCAACTCATTGTCTTGTGACAAAACGGCTCTAAACTTCTCGAAGTCATTTCGGAAAATCACAGGCAAAAACAACTAAGAATAAAAAAGACTTAACTTATGAGAGACTCCTCCAATCGCCCCGGTCTTCTGGATTTCCTTGCAACTGCAATGGACTCCGCCTGGCTGACTTGCAAGAACTCTCCTCTCCTGGCTTCCTGGATCCACCAACTGGCTCCGCCTGGATGCTGGGTGACTCCTGTCTCCCTATGTTGCCTGCACCTTGCCTCAAACTGGCTCCTGAGACTTCCTGTCTCCCTGCTGCTACCTGCAACTTTGCCCAACTGGCTTCTGAGACTCCTGTCTCTTTGCTGCTACCTGCAACTGCTGGCTTATCTGGCTTTGGAGACTCCTGCCTCCTTTCTACTCCTGTAGACTGCCTTTCACTCTTTATTTCCGCGTACTGCCGACAATAACTTTCGGCGCGGAAAAAAAACTATTGTTGCGTGTTGACAATATTATTCACGAACTACCGAACTGCGCCACGTATTGTATATACTGGTTAAGTATAACAATATTAGGTTCTTTTTGAATAACGACACGTATTTTTATATTTACACAATATATTCAATAAATAATTCCTATTACAATTTGTCGAACACAATTTGTCAAAACACGCAGCCTAACAGTGCAAGTCAAGGTTCTATCAATTAATGAGCGTCGTTCTCAATAGGTGGCTAACCTATATAGGCAGTAGCGTATTGCTACTCAGTCATTATCTTTGCTTAGCTTGTAAACAAGTCTAAAGGTCAATGTACAGGTGCCCAAACTGAATATCTCATATTTTTATGGCACTATGAAGGCGATTTGTATGTTTTTCAATAGCATTCAACGTTATTCATATAACATGCAGTAGTTGATGTATTTACCTGTATGTAATATTCTTTGTTTTATCCTGAGACTGGTACGTAGGTACTCTGGCTGCTCAATATAATTTATTAACTCAAGGTATATTAATCTTACTAATCAGGTACACACACACGTCCCTCCAAATAACAAAATAATGTCAGGTTTACACTATACCCTTCTGCCCTTGTTGCATAGGTATGTAGTATCTGAATCCATACAATATTTAATTAATCACAATTTCGTTAATTTATATAAATAATTCCACACAACGTGATGCACGGAATGTTTGTAAGGAAATCGGACATTGGCAATTTTAAAGCCCGAAAACAATTGAAAATGAAACTGTTTCGGTGAAGAACCAGTAGGAGATATACTTCAACTTTTCACAAACAAAAATATGAATATACCAATATTTGTTATAAATTATTGTAGATTAATTGATTGGTAAAAATGTTGTATAACACAGTATCTATCAATATTTAAAAAATATATTAAAAATTTATTTATTTAATCACATAAACGGCCAAATACCGGTCGTCTTTTGTAAAAAATCATACATTAAATACCAAAAAAACAATAACATTACATGTCGCATTTTTCATAATCACATGTTCATAATATTTTTTTTTATAATTATTAAAACCTCCCTGTTGCTTATGAATGTGACATATTAAAGTATAATAAACATCTAGAAAATCTAGATTATGCTGGCCAGCTAACCCTTCAAAACTATCACAGCTTTCGTACATTGACCACCATAATATCACCACACTTCACATGGGTAGTGCATAAATCTTTCAGAACAATTAAAAGGAAGCCTTGTTGTTATGTATGTAGAAGGTATGGTATGGTGTAGGTATGGTATGATAATGAACCGTGACATATGCACGCAAACATCGTGAACAGGACAACAGAAGAGGGACAAGGTGGAATGAATGAATGAATGAGGGAACTGGGAGCTGGGTGATACGTACCTACTACCTTTGAGTACCTGCATGGGACGAGCAAGCTGAGGACATAAGAGGTAAATAAATGGTACCCTAGGATAATAGAACAGTCGTGTAGGTATATGTATGATGTACATTAGGAACTAGGAAAATACTTGAATGGTAGATGGAAATCCAAATGACATGTATGTCTTTCGAATTCGAGCAATGTTTTATTTATTTTTAAAATATTAATTTAAAAAAATATGTATTTCGGCAAAACTTTAAATACAGATTATACATTCCTGACCTCTTTTTCATTTCCCTTAGTCCCATTAGGTGTGAATTCAGATAATTTTCCCACTTGAAATTGATAATTATTTTATTCATGGTTGTAATTTCAATAGTCACAATTTATAAAATTCAGTAATTCTAAAATTCAATGCACAGAGGACAAGTTGACGTTTTGTAGCTATTTATTTTAATCGTTGTCTTTAAATTTAGTGGTAGTTTTGTTATTTAATTCATGAACAAAAATAATAAATAAATATTAATATGTACCAATTAGACTTTGCCGTAAGACAATAAACACTTCTTTTTTATAATAATTTTTTATTTTACGTGGATCAATCAAAAGGTATTTTTTTCAAACAAATTCCAAACTTGAAGTGCACACTAGATAATAATTTGTACTACAACACAAATGTGTGGATTTCTTCCAAGTATTTTAGTTTATGTATGTACATATATAGTATAGATATAATTTGTGTGTGTTTGTACGTTAGTATAATGACAATATTGTCACAAGCTCCACTTCGGTTGAAGTACCCTCATCACCACATGATGTGACGTGCACAGGACCCTCTGTTCTGGCATCCTGTTGTCCTCCACCATCATCCTCACACCCGGGACTACATTATTATGAAGGGATGCAAAGGGTTTTTACTTCACCACCCCTTAATTACATGTTCGTTTTCACTTTGCCCATTGAGGGTATTATAGTAGTAGGTATTTGGTTCCGAAATCTCATATCAATAAACTATGATGTTCAAATATGTCAAATATTTTTCTGAATTAGTATACATTTGCTGGCTTACGTATTATAAATATTGAAAAAGTTTTTTTTTTAAATATTGAAAAATTTACTCTTATATATTTTTTTTTAAAAGAGAAATAAAAGTGTGTTTTTATTTTTTTAGGTAATTCCAAGTTCAGGCTCTACCTAGTGGGATCTCTTGGAACTACATGTAAACATTTTATGTTTTTGTTACATAATATATGAAATAAATTGTTATTTTGTATTTCTATATTGTTTAACAAACATGAGTGTATTAGTGTTAATTTTTATGAGTATTTTTATCATTCTATTAACAAATATGCATAATTCACTCGGAGTCGGGTACCTTGCCTAAAAAAATAGAAAAGAACCAGGTTCGTTCAAAAAAATACTAATGCACATTATGGTGGTGCGTGTATGTACGAAATATAAAATCTTATTCCACCGGATAAAATGGCGTGATGTTTTTAACATATAAGCTTATTTTAGTCAAAATATTGAATAATGTTTTATACAAAACTATAATGTAACATTAACAATACGATACATTATTCGATTTCTCAAAGATAGCAAAACATTTTCAAGTCTATTCAATGGAAATATCGCAGATACGTTTCCTGTCTTACATATGCGAAGTTTTCATTTCAAGACATTTACTTTAGACCAAATGTATTGTGCTAAATCAGTGAAATACGTCCATTGGAAGGGGTTTCCTGAATCACGCATGCAGAGGAAGGGTTCAAGAAAAGGATTCACTATAGGACCAAACTACCATATGAAACATTTCATCTATTGTATGATTAAATTTATTGTTCTTTTTATTTTTGTCAAGACGATCCAACTCTCATTCCCTTTATGAACGTATGTCTATATTTAAGTAAAGAGAAGTATATTTTATATTGCTTTTGATTAAAGATATTTTATTAAATATAAATAAATAAATACAGGCATTAAAATTGTTTATTAAAGTTTTAAAAAAATAATAATTTTAAAGTGGAATACCACTTTCATCCCTTTTATTTATATATTTTCGCGTAAAATATTCCTATTGTGAACATTGGAAGGTTAACAGTATTTTTCAAGCAAATTCTTTATTAAAAGACATGTAACCTCATTTTTATTTCTTATTTTATGAAAAAGTTAAAAATAGAAATATAAAATAAGAACAGAAGACTATATAGTTACGCTTGAAGGAGAGTGCATCATACTAAAAATATGTATTGTACCTCGATTCAATTTCATTTTGATCAAATTTTCTTATCATTAATGATATGATATAAGTAAAATCAAACCAGCGAACAAGGTATATACATTATTGTAAAATTTTATACAAAGTTGCGGCCATCAGTGCCTACTTGGCAGATATTAATAATGAACAGTGTAATCACCTGATATCCAAATGCAACACTTCCATTGAACGGTCAATAGATGATTATTAGTATAACAATAAGGAAAGATAAGACATAGCCAGCCGTCTGGGTATAAATTCACAAGTACACTGTGATATCTACATTATAATAATATTTCATACTAGTATTATCCTAATCAATGTCGGAAGATGGTGCCATATCCTCTTCACAGTAGCTGTGAAGAAGCATCATCACCGAATAAACTGTAAACGAAAGGAGATAGATATTCCAAAATCACGGAGTAGTCTATATCGAAATGGATTGAAGTTGAGATAAGAAAGGACAGTTTTGTACATACAAGACCAGTCATACTCAACCTGCAATACAGCGATCCATTTTATATTGCTGCCATTTCTTCATCATAATTCTCTTTCTTTGCGACCAACCTTGCAAAGAAAGAGAATTATGCACTAGATAAACAGATTTTCAATGTGTCATAAAATATTAACAGATTACTCAATTTAACGGCAATTGCGATAAACATAATATATTCTTAAGACCATCCATTCGTTTTCGAGATATTGAGGAATTAACATATATAGGGGCAAACGTTATTTCAAGTGTCTACTCTCCTGCCGCAAAATATTTCTAACTCATCTTATACCGGATAAAATTTGGTTTCGGTTTGCTAACTAAATGTGGTTTCTTTCTTATGGATACAATTCAAATTAGGCAAAAAAACTGATTACAAATTTGATTAACCCAGTACAGTGGAAAATCAAAGTGGAGATTTTTGTATAAGGATCGACTTAAAGTGGCTAAATAAAAAGATTAAAAATGAAAACTTTTTTCCATACATGGATATCCCATAAGTCGAGGTACCCACTCTATTTATACAAAATTTTAGTGTCAAGTAAAAATTATTTAACTAAGATATGGTAATGATTCATTAGTTAGTGCTGGACATTGTAGATAAATGCTTTTGCTTATTATCGAAGATTATTGCAATGTGACTATGTAGAAAAAAGGTTGAGTATGACTATAGCAGACTACGCGGTGACACTTCCTAAAGCTTATCTTTACGGTACAACTAGAATACACTACATAATATTATATTTATACTGTATGAATGTAGAAATGGGAGATGAGAGATGGGACAAGAAGAAGAAGAGGGTGTTGTTTCTCTATATCAGAAGGACACGATGAAAGAAGGGTGTTATATATTTGTAATAGTAATAATAATAATTAATGATGATGATTTTGTTGTGTGAAGGTGAGAAGGGATGAAAGGTCATTGTTTCTGATAAAATTAAACCAAGCTTTAAAATAGTATACTGTATCATTTAATAAGTTATTTATAAACCATAAATTGTTATGTGAATATGATGGGTAAGTGTAGTCTCCGGAAAATATTTGTTTCTGGCTCTTTTTTTTGTAAGTTTTCGAGTGTCCTGTTAAAAGCTTGTAGGTATCGTAATTCATCATGAATAATAAATTTTACATCTTCAAATCAGCGATGAGGTTTGCCACCCAACTTGGATGACTTTTTATACAAACGCAGAAAGGATAGCTTGTATGTTTAGGTACATGTGGTGAGTCTGCTGGCTACCGTCTTATTTTTAGGATATTTCGTGCACATAATTATATCTTGAATGATCTAAAAAATATGGCACAAAAAAACGTATTTTAAGTTCTTATAATATTTTAAAGTCGTTATTTAAGTGCATTCAGTTTCAAATAATTTATGTTTATGTTCAATGGACCGGCATCCGAAGACAAGGAGGAGCTGCTTCGAGCAGCGCAGGACATGAACAAGTTCGCCGCGATGGTCGCCAACGTTGAGGGGCACTTGAAGAAGAAGAATAAATATATGTACACTAAATTATATTTGCACTAAATAAAGTCAATATAAAGATTTTATTCCAACTTACTCCATTTACACATTGTGAACGTATGAAAGTGTATTATAAAATTCGTAAATAATTATTTTAATATGCTCAAACCTAAATGCACAAAATATGGTAGGATTAGTGCCTTAAAGCAATTTGTATTGAGGCAAATAAAGACGAAATAATTTATTATTTACATTTGCATTGGGACAAAAAGGATATACAAAAAAGGAGCATTATTCATAATATTTTCTCCTTGAGCAAGGAAAAGACAACTAAGTGAGTAGATGGATATCCATATTATCATTATTTTGTGGTCCATTTGTTCAATGAGAACCCTCCAATGGAATGGGGATGTTTTTTAAGGGATGGTCGAATTGTTGTAGTAGATTATATTTATGTGTGGTATCTACCTATCCACCTATACAATGTTTCACATCTCTAGGCTGCCCTTAGGGCAAACAGGAAGGAAAGAAGAATTATACTATTCATGGGTGTATTCTGTCCTTGCAAATATATTTTTATAATATGACGTCAAAATTAACGGCCGATATAAACAAAAAAAAGTTTTAATTGTAATTTAGTGAATTTTCACATATTGATAAATTTAGTATTTTAGAGTGATTAATTAATATAATATTGGTCATCGTCACATTGTTAAACAATAACAGTTTCTTTTCTAACGAATTAATTTATTATGGTAAAAAAACATCGAGGTTTCTTTATTACTATGATAATTTCTTTTTCTAATTTCACTGATATTCACTCAAATTTCACATTTGAAATAATAAATAACATGGTTGTTTTTATCTGAACTATTACTAAACATAAGAATTCTTGATAAAAAGGAAGTCAATAAAAACCTATAGGTACATTTACAAAATAACATAAAATTGTTGTGCTTTCTAATATTTAAAAACATCACAAAATTACAAAATTCAAATAGATAGTACTCAACACAAAAATAACGTTAATCTTCACTTTGATATTTTGGTTAATTTCAATGACTTTAAATTTTAACTGTTGTCGAGAATAGCAGCTACAGTCCGAGGTTCAGCTGATGAAGCAAACCCGATTGTAAAGTTTTTGGAGCTATGCAAATTGAGTAGAATAGAAAAGATGAACGGGAAATCTGAATACGAAATGATTCAACACGAGTCCGGTTGCTGATGAAGGGAAATAAAAGATACTTATCTACTCACATACTTACCTAAATACATACTAGTGTAAGAACATACATCGTAAGAAAAAGTAGATGTATTATATTGTATTTTACTAATGTTTTCGTGAGAATCAAGAATATAGGAATGTAGAAACTCATAAGTCAACGGTTAACAATTATTTATTTATTTATTATCATCAACACGCCGCTTCCTTTGCTGAGTAGGCAAAAAGGATCAAACTCCACTTACTTCTACTCTGCAATATATTATTTGCTTCTGTCTTTGTCATATCATTCTAAATGCATGATGTTATATATACAGTGTGTTAAAGATGTGTCCGCTTTCGTAATTATGTATATACTTACGTCACCACATTGTAAATTATTTAATATCACCATATGAGCATATTCTGCTATTTTAAAATGTGCTGTTAAAGTACATACTTTGCGTTCTCTCTCTCTCTCTCTCTCTCTCTCTCTCTCTCTCTCTCTCTCTCTCTCTCTCTCTCTCTCTCTCTCTCTCCCTCCCTCCCTCCCTCCCTCTCTCTCTCTCTAAGTTTGTATAAACACTGTAATTGCCCTTATTCGTTTGTAACTATGATTTAAGAGGAAGGCTTACATCACTTATGAAACAATTAACATCTACACTAAAGCGATGAGACATTTTTCTTTTATTAGCACGAAAAATACAATCTGCATGTGATGAACATGCGCTTAGTACGTTGACGACCCCATTTGTGGGGTGTGCAGTGATGGTAAAGTAGAATATTTATCATGATATAAAATAATTATTATATCATAAAAAAAACTTATATACCACACAAAGATCTAAATACATAAATGTTCATCGCATGCAACAATTTCGGCAAGTACACTACTTGTGCGAGATTTCTTGATGACATAAATAGATACGTCATTTACGGTTTCCGAGATTCCCAAAATAATTTCAACAAACAAACAGATGAGTGAGCTCATTACAACCAACACGAATGTATTTATATACATGTTTTATTTAAAACTAATGTTGTTATATATTAGTTTTTAATACTTTGTTGGTTATTTAGTGTGAACAAAAAGTATGTACTAGATATTTTACTCGAAAGCATCGGCGGTTAAAGACACAGGAAATTACGCTTCCACCCACACGTGAGACCGGAAGGAGGGTAATTTTAAAATGTTGGTTGCGTCGCAGCGTCGAAACACTTTGTACCAAATATAAGTTTATTCATTTAAGGACTTAAGCATCATACTTTCATTTTTCTATCACGAGTTTTAAGCATACACACATATATATATATAGTACTGTCACAGTGGCTTCCACAGTGATTAGTCACTTTATTTATATTTATTAATTTAACATGAACTTCCACCAAGTATTATAGGTTGATAATTTCAACCACTTTAATGATAACAATTGAATAAATGTGTTTTCACTGTAATTTATGCATGTATAAATTAATTTCTTATATTCTGACTTAAAAAGCTACCTACTCGTAAATCTAAACTAGGATTAAATTGTAATTAATAATGTAAGAATTTGATAAAAATAAAAAAAAACCTTCTTAAATTAGCCAGCATAGAACCATACACAAATATAAAAATTAAACTATGTATGTTTTATTGAAATTAGGAAAAAATATCTTTGAAAATTAATCAAAAGAACCTAATGTTTTCACATCGCCCTTCAACGCTCCTCTCAAGAGAATAGAATATAATCCAGCCTCCTCCATTCAGAGAGTCTGCACAAATTTAGTCACCTCATCCCACGAGATTCCCAGTGCTCTAATGTTGTTATCATAGGAACGGTGTACTGTGAAGAAGAGACGGCCGGGTCATCAAAACCCTTGATGGAATCATTCAATATTCTCCAAACATGACATAACCAGAACCAACGTCTCTCCAGTCTTACAGAGGCTGTTTGTGAGTTTCGGAGAATGTTTACACTTATAAAAAATACAAGTTTGCAGTAAATCCCCTTAATAACAATATTTTTGCAGAGGTTTACAGAAACTACCCGTGCGTTAACACCGTGTCCGTGTGTGTGACGTCCAGCGGTTTAATGAAAAGAGGATCTGTTTCTCATTTAGACTTTATTTGTTTAGAAACAGGAGCTTTTTGAAAGTTTTGATTTAGCGTTTTCTAGTGATCGTGGTTAGACTATGTAATGGTGATTAAATAGTTTAATTTATTTATCCCCTACTATGGAATAAAAGTAAGTAGACTACATTTTACATACATTTGTGACATTAATATAACTAAAACATTTCATACAATGTATTTTATCCACATACATTCGGTTTAGAGTGAAGGAAAATCTTAATCAATAATTCCTGTTTGTATTAGGATATGTAAAAAAATTATGAATGCTAATGAAGAGTGAAAGCACTTACTGAGCTTTATTTTCTTACCTTCACCAATAAAGACACAGAACGGAATAAAGAAAGATAGAATAATAAAATTATGCTCCTAGATTCTACTTTCAAAAGTTTTTTTCAATTATCTAAAATTCTACATAAACAAGAGATCTAAGCAGAGTCAATAGAATTGAGAGGTGACCAATGTATTGTTGGGAACATTAAAGTTTTCACTCATTACCGGCATCCTTAAGATAGGAAGAAAAAATCATCTAAAACCATTAAAGATAAATTCAATTATCTTCATACGTATAATAGAATTTATTACTAAGTGCCTCAAATAAAAATAAGTCGTTGACATTGATTGCATCACTTCTACCCGCTAGATGTTCATAATAATATTTGTCTTGCTATGTTATATTATATTATTATCTTGTAAGGGGTGGGCGCCTTACTAACCCTCAACAGCAAGGATATCATGTTAAGTAAATAAATCCTTGTGTGTACAAAAATTATAAGAACTTCTACAATAATATATTTATACACTTATTTTTAAGAATCTCTATTTTCTAACACATAATTCCGTTTTATAAGCCGTGGATCATCCGGTAAAGAGTTGGTCTCCCACTCTTTTCCGTAAGTTTTCTAGTGTCCTGTAAAAAAACAGATGTTCTAAATATAAATACATTTTACAGTCGGCCGGTGTGGCGCGGAGGTAACGCTCTTGATTCACGAGGTCTCGAGTTCGATTCCAGGCCAGAGCACAAATGAAAAATGACCTTTTTCAAATAAAATTGTTCTGGGTCTGGGTTTTACACGTACCTTTATGTGTATCGTCGTGTTAGTACCAGAATATCCAGAGGACAGCTTGCATGTTTATAAAATGCAGCGGTTTTGCTGGCCACCCTACATGTGGGCTAAATTGACGATATTAATGTCTTATGAGTGCTATGGATTCGTTTTGCTTGACACCTTTAAAAATTGAAAACATTTAAAGAGGGCTGTATCCAGCAGTTGAGAGATAAGGGCTTAAAGTAAGTAAATGTGTGTACGGATTTGATCGTATAACATTTCGTTTTTTCTAACTATAAAAAACGAGACAATGTACGAAGAAACGAATATTCTAGATTTTACATTGTTTTCAAAATGATAAAGACATTTTACGTCTTAAATTTAATTACAAGAACGGAGAGAAGGGTTCGCATGTCTATTAAGTGCATCTAGTCTGCTGGCTACCCCAGTTGTGGGATATGCCGGGATCGTATAGTGGTAGTAGTAGTAATAGTTCAAAATGATAAAGCTCTTCGTCTATAAATTGTGGGGCAAATAACAATATCCAATACACAAAAGTGTGCATTTACATTCAAAGGAGAATCAAATAAAAATATAATGCAACATCTATTGATACTTCGTATGTGGAATACATGAGGGATTCTCATAAAAATGGTAAAATATTTTTTATCTATAAATAAGAAGTGCCCTTTCATACATATATACAAAAGTTACTATTCAAAATACAAATAAAAGTGATGTAGGTACTCATATATTGTGAAAGGAATTATTTTATAGTCATACACAAAACATGTTGACAATATGTCTAAAGTAAGTGCCTTAAGGCAATATTCAGCTCTCAATCCCAATCATAAGACCCTTTTCCTACCAATTTTTTTCTTGTGTGATATGAATAACGCCCGAAATAATTTTTCAATTTTTAAAGTAGTCAATATTTTCATCATCGAATTTTGAAATACACGTAAAAGCTTATATCTTTTACGTGTATTTCAAAATTCATATATACAGGTGTTTGTTTGTTTCCGCATTCATTGTACACAGTTTCTAAAATTAAATTGTAAATAAAAATAATTTATAAACATTAATTTTATCCAGTCCCAATTGAATCACCTTGTCTCTTAAAATTCCTAATTTATAATATTGTGGTGTTGTGTCATTCACTCAGTACTGGAAGACTGTCTAAATATGAAAGAAGTAGACAGAAAATTAAATAAAAATTAAAGTCTCTATGTATCGTGAAAGCAGGTCTTTGGATTCCATCGATTGTGAATGATTGACGAGTGCTCTTTCCGGTCAACATCGTAAAGACAATATTTTGTAGTTTTATTATGTTAGTTACGGAGATTACAGGTCTCTGCTGGGTGCGCCGGCGCACAGCATCATTTGTAACATTAATGTTGTTGACCGAAGGTACTTGTTGGAAGTCCATTTCAAGATAATTGAAAAAAACACAATATGTAGTTAACTTCCAAATGACTTTATTAACTTCGCGTACTAGTATTCGGAGACTCTCGTCTCCATCATCAGGCGATTAGTAAAAAAGTTATATTAGTATAAAACTTTTTTACTAATCGCCTGATGATGGAGACGAGAGTCTCCGAATACTAGTACGCGAAGTTAATAAAGTCATTTGGAAGTTAACTACATATTGTGTTTTTTTCAATTATTTGTAACATGTTCATACCATCTGACATCCAAAATACTTCTAAGACACTTGTAATCTCCGTAATACAAGAGAGACGATGGTCCTGGCTGGGACATGTTTTGAGAATGCCCAATGATAGTTGGCCAAAAAGAGCACTGTTCTTCCGTCCGCAGGGGTTCCGTAGGCCCGGGCGTCCCTCTTTCACAATACACCGTTCCTATGACAACGATATCAGAGCGCAAGGAATGTCGTGGGAAGAGGTGACGCAATTGGCACAGAGACGCTCTGAATGGAGGAGGCTGGTTTCTGCCCTGTGCTCCCGAGAGGAGCGTTGAGGGCGATGATGATGATGATGATGATGATGATTATGTTAGTTTCCGAGTGTACTGTGTAAGAGAAGTATTCATCTTCAGCTCAATGATAAAGTATACTACCCATCCTGAACCTACCCATCTTGAATATTTTAACTTTTATTGGAAAACAGAGGACAAAACATATGATTATTACATGTAATTGGTCTGCTGTCTGTCGTAGATACTTGTAGGAGATATCATCAATGAATTATTTAGGTTAGATACTTTTACAAGTTGCTTCGATTTTACGTAGGTACTGTACTACATATTTCATAACCACTTGTACAGGTTATTAGTTAGTCATTACAAATCTGATATTACTATTTGTAGAAATGAGAATAATAATAATATAATACGGTATGATTCTAATTTCCCAAGGTGATATGGATGAATGCTTTACTGTACTATCATACTAACAACATATTATTATTCACAATGTAGATATTCCTATACTCTTATAACACCCATATTCAAGTCGTGTTACAAATGGTATTTTTGGTCTTAAATTTTGTTGCTTGGACAGTTTAAAAACAAACTTAAAGAATGGTTAAGAACTGATATTCTGTGTAAATATCTTTTAGGACACAATTTCTTTGTGTTCTTTCATCAGATTATCATTTTCAGACATAATTTAATTCTACTTTTCGTATAAAGATATGTCTTCATTCGTGTGAAATGCGTCATCTCTCTAAAAGTTTTGGTTCCAATACTCCTATAATTATAATTAATTCTTTTGCAATTCGTTAGTAATTGAATCAAATGTTTTTGAAATAATTTATTTATTTCTTTTATTCTTCACTGTACATAGGTTGAATTATTTCAAATCGATACAAAATATAATAAAAATATCGTTAAATACAATTCAATGTACAGAGGGCGAGTTAATCGCTAGAATTAGATGTCTTCCAACTAACCCGGCAATTTTTTCCTGGTAATCCATCCATAACGAGTGATTTGTGTTTGAAATAGTTGAACATAGTAATTTAAATAATAAAAACTTGTTGAATTGTCGTCAATCAATATTAAAAATTTCAACCATCATTTCATTTGAAAGTCGTATCACTATGGCGATGTTATCTATGAACTAGTGAGAATATTTGAGACAGCAAAATGGTATCATTCTCTATTGAATAGTAACGCATAACTCGTAGGTATATAAGGGTTACAGACTGCATATTTAGTGACGATCTATTGAGTGTTTTTATAATATGTGTCTTTAACTGAAACGTCATACTTAAGTATTTTTTGTAAACGTTAATTAAGTGAGTAATTATTTTTCACTCTGAATACGGCTTTTTCTCCCGCAAAATACAAAACACAACCACATTACACGTAGATAAATGCATACAAAGAAGATCATGGATAAAATAATTATTTTGTGGTTTCAATGAGTTCTTAACAACGATGTCTGGTTTGTGGAATAATAGAACAAGATGCATATCAAATGAAGTGTTTATTTGTGATGAAGATATAAAACAGAAGAGAAAATGTTTAAGTTTTGTAAATTTTCTTTGTTCTTTCTATGAACTAGATATAATTTATAATTTTTTTTTACAAACTTACAACTGAATTTTAAAATAAATTTGTTTTTTTCTTCTTTAGCACAGAGACATTGTGTTTATCTATCTATATTTATTCCCTCACATCACGTCCCAACCTGGGTAGACAGAGAGAACGGAACGTCATATTGATCTATCCTTACATAATTCTCTCGCTTCATCCATATTTATCCAGTTTATCATACATGCACGCCGACTCTAATATAACACGAGATCGTTCTTTTAAAAAAAAATCACATGGTCAAGCTACGTAGTTTTTGGACATTAACGCTTACTCCCACTCCCTCTTTCAGATAAATGAATAATCTTCGACATTATTTCACTGTCCATTAGCTCCACATGTACAAACTTATTTATACGCATTCTATCCACAAGACTCCTATCGCATCCGCTCATTTTTATGAGATCTTCATTTTATACCAACCATTCATCTCAGTGATCACATCTCCACAACATTTATTATACATTCGCTCTCCTTCATGTTTCACTTGAATACATACTCGTAAGTGCTGGAACCAGAATGGTATTATGCACCAGCATTTTTCCATGTTCGACACATCGTTCACATTAAATTGAAGTTCACCGTTCACTCTTACACCGACCACTTTTCTCCTTTCGATTCCCTTCTTCTATCGTATCTTCTATACCTCCCAAACAAACTTTCAAAACATATTCACTGATGATGATGATGATGATGTTTTTGGATGATTTTATTATTGATGCCTTATAACAGTCCTTAGACCGTCTCAAGGGCGCCAACACTGATTTGAGCTAAAAACTCTTAAATTTTCAACGCACACTTCATAAAAACAAACCTTTTAAAACATCGGTCAATTGTTAGGAGGTTTTCATTACATAAAGTCTAAATGTTCATATAAGTAGAGTTTACGTACAATGCAGTATAGGTAGTGTAGTAGGTAATAACAGTCAAAATATTTCATATAAATAGAGTTTACGTGCAATGTTAAGTATTAGGTAGTAACATTTTCTAGAAATATGTAGTATTAGTTCCATTACACAGTGCGAGAGAGGTCGAGAGTTCGGGTGTAGTGCATACATAGGTGAGGGTGAACCAAAATTGATTATATTGATTGTTAGACAAGAAGAATAGAAAACGAGTTACCCGCATACTAAAGATGCAAATACGAGTAACTTTGGGATATTAAATTACTAAAAATATAAAATAATAAATTTCATAGATATAAATAAGTATCAAACATTTTAATATTTGTGATTGTGAATTTTTCATCTTCTTGTCTACATAACGTAAGCAGTTTTTTGAATAATTTTGTAAATATTCCAAAAAGCTGAATAAGAAGAGAAAAAAAAAACTTTTTTACAAGGTTCAATTGTTGTATAAAAACTTATGCATCTTCTTCAGAATGAGTAAACTAATTTCGTCCAATATTTGATAAAATGAATCTTAGTCAACAAACCAAAGATATCGTTTTATTTCCATAAGTTTAAAGATATGGTAAGAAATATACTTAAAATTTCATAAAAATACAGATTATGTAAGATTTAAACTAGAATTATCAATATATTTCGAATGATGGCTACAATTCAAAAATCTTTGTAAAAATATTATGAAAAAGTATGATTATAATATGACTTGTAAGCAAAATATATTATGTATTTTTCACGAATCTGAATTCATGTTTAGTATAGAATAAGTGTAATATAAACAAGTATTTTACATATGTAGAAGGTTTATTATTTATTACGCTGGCTGGCTAAATTCAGACAAGGCATACAAAATTGATTAAAATCTACTTCCTTGAGATATCGAGTGGTAGTGGATAATTCAATACAAACATTTGTACACCGAGACATGAGAAACTAACTTGTTCATTATCACACATGTTCAACAATAATACAAGAAACAAAACTAGCAACTATTGGGCCGGTCGGGTCGCTCCATGGAGGTAGTTCAACACGAAACCTTTGCCAGCTATACAAGGAGGGCAAATAACCTCGGGCATGGTTACAGCAGATATCAGAGCGGTAGTTAGCAGTACTACAATTGTACCACTTGTGAAACAGCACTCACAAAAAAGCCATATTTAGATCTTGCTAACTAACCATGTCTAGTGTGGAAATAGACTAATCTCGGATACAAAACAATCTGCCCTATGGTGCAACTACCGAATATAATAATTTTGAAATAACTTAAGATATTTCAGGAGCCCAAGGACTCCCGTTTAGTTGAGAATTTATTTATGTTTCAACTTTCTCTAGTCTGTCAGTACCACTATGCCAGTGTTGGCATATCCGACCCCGTATTACTGAATATAATACCAAAGACTCACGACATCACTTGTCATTTTAGAGTTTACCAAAAGACAGCTGTTGTCGTTCTATGGTCATAATATGCCAAAAGTATTTGACATCCGGGAATGATTTTAGCCTGACGTAAACTTGGAAAAACGATACTCTCTATCTGTGAGTAACATAGCACTTAGCCAGATATAACATTAATAATAGCGGTTATTCCGTGATAACGTATTTGGGTGGGAAAGTATATTCTTAGACCCAACATTCTCTTACCACCATTTGGGTATAATTTGCCGAAACATCGGTGATGCTGTTCTATTATAGAGTTCATTCGGCTGAATCTAATTCCACAATTCTAAAAGCGAATGTATCGGATAGGAAAGGAGTTAGAAACAGACATACCAATATATATAAAATTATAATACTAATATTCCTATTTATAATAATATCATTAGGTATATAGTAGACATGTTTTACTACATACATACAGATCCTTGTTATGAACGTTTAACCAACTACCTAATGAAAATCTTAAGATAAGCCGGTAAAAGCCACAATACTCGCTTCAAGAACTAAATGAGTAAATTCTAATATATATACACCAACTAACTAACTGGCTCACATATTATAATAAATGTATTGTTCCTTTTATTAGAAACTTCAGAGATTCAGGAAAAGTGCTGTTAACAATATAATTTTAGATATTAAGAGAGTAATATTTAAACGCTTTAAATTTATGGATTGATAATTTTTTTTTTTTTTTTAAATTTCGTTAGCATTTATTATTTATTACTTGTATGTGGAGATTATGGAAAATATTTGAATTTATAAGATATTTTGATACTTTTGGTAGTCGCTTAAACAAGTTCAAATATTATATTTTTTTATATGTGCTAACATTAGTTTTCTAGTTAAGTCAAGGGGCCGGTCACCAATGTGGCTAATATATATAGACATAACGACAGATATATATAGTGGTTTTACGAGTAGATCTTAGGGAAGTATGAATGTACCTACAAATTTATTCCTAAAATTATTAATCATAATCCGAATCCTACATTATATAAGAAATATCACTGGAAGTGGATGCAGCGAACCCAGGATACAGGGTAGTAGAAAATCATTGGTCAGATCTACATATGTTCAAAGGTGGATCCAAAAAAGTGAAGAATCCTATATTGAGCATTATGTAAAACAAATAATATACCAATGTATGCATCAGTACACAGCATCTACAAGTCTTCATTATTACCATCAGTTTGTACTTAAAATAATAATGTGTGTTATTATATAACTGAACATGGTAGATATTTCTCACTAAAATAATTGCTTTATGAAGTACACGTTACTTATATAACTAGGTGCTTCTACAGCTATGTACAATAATAATTGTACTAACAGAATAATATGTAGGTATAATAGTGTGCATTAGAAATAATATGTATGTATGTAGAATTACAAACAAGATTTTACGGTCTCCCATACACATTCATACAAATAATAAACAAACCTTCAGTCCGAATGGCAAACATACAAATCCCAATTGATTAGCCCCTTGTGCTCAGATTCTAAAACTACGAAGCTTTTATTTATTTCTATATTTGATTAAAAATAAATGTTTAAACTAATTTCATGAGAAGGTATATTTTTTTCAATAGACACAATCGCTTTATAATAAAATAATTCAATTAGTGGTTATCATCGCCAATAGTATCTTAAATCTCCGAATAATATAACAGCACAATTTTAATAAAATAATTATTGGAAGACGAAGGGAAGGAAAGGAGAAGGGAATAGAGTTTTATGAAATGTACAATGGTACATCACATAGTTATTTTTTTAATAGTAAAATATGTATAGGCAATGAAATATGCTTAACGTTATACTTGAATGAAGGCCGTGGGAGGTCTTAAGAAGTGTAGGGAGACCCCAAAAAAGATGGGTTGATGATATTGTCCAGATGATGGGAAAACAGTGGTATCGTGATCGAGATAGAAAACTATGGAAATGTTTTGAAATCCAGGAATGGAGAGAAGATGGTTAACAGTAAGTAAGCAATACTAAAAAATATGTTTTGATAAATTACCTTAAAATAATATAAGTATACCTAGCTGATATTTGATCAATTTATTCCAAATCATACAATTATATTGTCTGTGAGTACATACCTAATATTAAATTATACATTGTATTTTTTTAGAATACTGATAAAGGGAAAACCAGAAAAAAATAAAGTTTGAAATATTTAAATATTACTTTATAATGAACCACAATATTTAGCAATATTAGACACAAAATGATTGTATTTGCTAGTCGGTTTTCAAGAGCTTTACCTCTCATCGTCAGACAAAATATCTGAAGTGAAACTATGTTTTACATTAACGTCGACAAAATAAATAATATGTTTTACGTTGATGCAAGTAAATTGCACGTCATAATCAAAATATTGATATAATACGAACCATGTATTTGGAATCAAAAGAGTTGAAAAGCTTTAATATTAGTTAAGTACCTACATGATGTGTATTCATAAAAGCAGTGGATATAATAATAATAATATGGAGAAAATGGAAAATCGCGTTGCTAGGCTTTTGGGATGAAGTGATAAAGAGAGTGTGTGTGTATGTTGAGGGCATTCTGGGGCGACAAAATAGTGATGTAGACCGCCTTCTGGCCCCATTACAACACCATAAATCCAGACTCCAGGACCCGCCGACATAAAACACTGGCTAAGCCCTCTTCTGATCATACCTAAGTGACACCTAGGGCTGAAACACAAATCTTATAAGACAAAATGACATATTACCACCTACTTTCATCATCTTTCACTTATGAATTATGATCTTAATGGTTTTGTTTTGAAATTGGTAATTTCACACATTACATGATACAAATTTTAAAGATGAACATATGTTAAAGATGTATGTAGGATTATTTATGTATTTTTAAACGAAAGTTTAAAAATTTCAATGATTGTATCGGCATTAACTTTGAAACACTTCATTTTAAATTATGAAATTTAATAAAATAAATATTTATTATTATTGTTTTATGTTACTGTTGAGCATTGGTAAGAGAAAGTTTAACAGTTTTTAATGCACATTTTTATGATATTCAAATTCATTATTTCATCATAGATAAAATAATACTTTTCAGATTTTTACTACAAATTAGCTTTCTTTACATACTTATAAAAATTGATTAGAAATAACATAAACTTCTATTTCTGTGTGCTGTGATGTTTTTGTTTAGTAAACAAAAATACCAGCATATTTATGTAGAAATCAAAATAATTTAAAACTTCAAATGAAATATTATGTTGAAATTTCGAAAAAAGAATTTATAATCTAAATTGATTAATTGGTGTCAAAACTAGACATAATTTTTAAAGTATGCGAGACATCTGATTTATATATAAAAAAAAAAATCTTGCAAAGCTTGTCAATGGTGTAGGTACACTAAAATTGCGATAGCTTATTTTAAATTCATGTAACAAATAAACATAGAGATTCAAGTAAAAAAAAATACCTTTATATTTTCTCATCCTTGTTTATTAAGTACGGTAGATGTGATAGGGACGTAGTGACTTAGCTAAATAAGTAACCCCCTTCAGTATTCGGTTCAGAGGGCAAATGGGTGAATGTACTACTACCACTACTACTATTAATACTACAACTATACGAGATGTACAACAAAATGTAATACTATATAATAATAATAATAATAGCATGTAATACATACAGACATAGTGATAGTAGTAGTTACTAACATTCGGAAAACCGTTTGCTAAAACGGATTAATGAATAGATGAAATATTTATTTGTATCCTGGGAAAACCTCGGCGGTGATGCTTCTACCACCACACGATTATTATATTATATATATGTTACCAGCCAAACCTGATTTCAGGACAAACTTGTATTACCTTGAAGAAAATAGTTTTTTTGGTCAAAATGCACTGAGAAAAATACTCAAAACGAATCATTGGTACGGTACTATCAGATTAGGACCAGAGATCGTACAAACGATTCATTGGTATAAATCTATAATATTAACTCTTCGCAAACAAATCATTGGTAAATTTACCAACAACTTGTTTGCGAAGAGTTAATATTATAGATTCGTACTAATGAATCGTTTGTACGATCTCTGGTCCTAATCTGATAATACGTACCAATGATTCGTTGTGAAATTTCGTTAGTATTTTTCTCAGTGTGGCATGATCCCAATGTAACTTGCGAAACGTTACATAAAGCAGTAAATTGTCCAAACACTTGACGTAGGTGTAAGTCTGAAAAAGTCATTAAGATATAAAAGTTACTAGAACGGCCGGTGTGGCGCGAAGGTAACGCTCTTGCCTTTGAGTCACAAGCCAGAATTCCCGGGTTCGATTCCCGACCAAGGCAAAATGAATAATGACCTTTATCAAATTATCTGAGTGTTACATTTATGATGTGCATTGTTTATAAGTAAGTGTCATTGAATTTGTACCCATAATACAAGATATATATATAGGTATATCTGAGTTTGGGACTAGCTCGATATTTTTGTATTGTCTATGGATGTTAAATTATTTTATGTTATGTTATGACTGGAGATGATGAAACCATAAAATTCTGTAGAATAAATCTTTGGTTATACAAAGTCATGAAAATCAACAAGTTTAAGCCTGACAAATTAATATTTTTAGAAGGTCTGAATTTAATAGGCTCTAAGCAATATATTATTTTGTTTCCTCAATATATTTCCAAAATAATAATACAGTACGCAATATTCCTGAATCATCAAGTCAGAGTAGTTTTATTCCGTAGAGTCTCTGGTAGGTTTCCTACTTTTTTCAGTAAGTTTTCGAGTGTCCTGCAAAAGGTAGATATCCTGTATAAGACATTTAACATCTTATATTCAGTGATGGGGTATATACGCCACCCATCCTAAATGTCTAAACATTAATTGACTCAGAGAGGATGACTTGCTTATTTATTGTGTGCAGTTTTTTTGCTGGTTACACCACACATGGTAAATGTCGTGATGGTATGAATGAATAGGTTAACAGAGGAATTAAAATAACTTCAGTTAACGATAAACCAACCAAAACATTTCAATTATAATCTCAGTTAATTCTAAGAACAAAATGCACATTTACTCGTTTTTATAAAAAAAAAATTGTTTTGCCTAACGCGCTAAGAACAATTTCGCTTCTTAGCATGGGATAATAGTTATGAAATATCCCAAAAACAGGTTTATACAGTAACATAATCTACTAAATAGTATGGTTGAGGAGAATCTATTTATTTATATGGTGAAGAACGACTACCACATTGCTTGTGAACAGATAAATATTATTATTATGTTATGCTGAAATATTCAAGTGTTAACGATTAGTGTATTAAATAGCTTAAATATTCACCTCTGATTTGTTTAGGAATGATGTCAAATGCATGCGGTCAATTATAGAATGTAAAATTATATTCAGAATTTCATTTCAGTGGATATAGGATTTCATTTGGTATATATATTTGATATTTTACAACTTATTGCCTCACTAGTTTTTGAAAGAAGTTACACCGAATTTACTTATTCTAGACTTGCCTTTATTTTTAAGTTGGTTTTAAGAACTTCTGCTTTCATTATTGTCAGTCAAATGTCAACCTCACATTAATGCAAGCCTGCTTACTTAAGAAAAGTCAAATGGAATCATCATTGTCGCTTTGTACGAGTGTGTTTGAGGTTTCTTTTTTGAATTTACTTCAAGAATTATGACATTTCACAAACAATTTCAAAGTACAAAGTAAGTTTGACTGAAAATTGGTCTTCATTTATAATCATTCGACCATTAAACATTTATTTGAATTTCAATTCAACGCCTATGTTTGTCACTTTATGAGCCAATCATTTATAAGAATCGAAAGCTAAATAAATATACTATGTACGTAGTGTGCAAATATCAAAATCGATGCCTTGGTATACATACAAAAAGTATTAATATTATTGAAATACATCGTACATCAAATTTCCCCATTTTGACATTTAGTTTGACCGTTCCGAATGACCGAACACAATACATATTTGTATTATTATTATTATTATATAAGTACAATTCATGATTAAACAGAAGACATACCTTTGTAGGTACTATGGATATAATGTTTGATATTTATGACAGTTTGTTTTTGAATAGAAGCTCTTTCAAACTGAACAATGAATAATATTGTGTTCAGAGAAATAAACCAATACCCAATACATCACAAAACTGAAAACTTTTCTGAACTGTGATGATGATAATAATAATAATGTGTAAGAGATGTTGCCATAGGAGAAATTCTAATAAATTGTTGAAATTCTGAACACTTGTATTGTCTGTACAGAGTTCTATACATACATATTTGGATGGATGGCTCTTTGACATTTCATTTATTAAAATTTTGAGTGCACTCTTGATGTTCGTCAAATATCACGTTTTAAGACATTAAAAATCTTTAGTTCAGCGATGATGATGATGATGATGTTTCTGGATGATTTTGTTATGACACCGTTTAACAGTCTCTAGACTGTCTCAAGGGTGCCGGTGAAAAGTGCAGTTTCCAATTTGCTTCTGAAGCTGGTGATAGTCTGATTGTCTGGCACCGGTAGATGAGGTATGAGAGGTTGATGATGGTTCACTAGCTACCCTACTCGTAGAAAATACCGTGATGGGGTGGATGAAAATTTAATTGATATTTCAAGGAACAATTACATACTTTCAAAGTGCAAATATAATTACATATCTAATAAAATATTTCACCGTGTTGAAAAGAAATTTAATAATCCCATTAATATGATTTCAAATGACTGTACACATATCTAATTAATTTTTTATTTTTTTTTTGTCAATATTATTAATGTTTCTGTTTCCTTCTATTTTTTAATATTAAACAACTTTTCTAACTGCCTAGGACAGTCAAGATTTCTAAAAGATGATCGTCAACGTCGGGGGAACTGACAAGACACGTAAAGAAGAAAAGATACGACTTTTAATTTAAGAACTTCTTTGTTTTATTTTCCATACAAATGTAGCAAAATAAATAAATACGTATAGCACCTACAGTTTTGACAAAAAAAAATATTGCATTTTTACTTATTGAATATAATAGAATATTACTGTCTGTTATATATCCCGTGGAGCACCCGGTAAAGAATTGGTCTCCCACTCTTCTGCGTAAGTTTTCGAGTGTCCTGTAAAAGGCAGGTGTTCGAAAAAATTATGACATTTTACATCTTAAATTCAGCGATGAGGTTTGCCACCAATCCTGAATGTCTTGATTTTATATTGGCACGAAGAGGACAGTTTGCATGTTTCTTACATGCAGCTGATCTGCTGGCTACCCCACTTGTGGGATATGCCGTGATGGTATAGTAGTAGTAGTAGAATATTACTTCTTTCGTGTAAGTTTGAATAAAATATATTAGAAATCATTGTTCAGTGTCAACTAATCTAGTATTACAAATGTTTACTTGATTAGTTGTCATATGTACAATGAAGAAGAGTACGAGTATTTTATTCTATATATATTATTATTATTATTATACTATCCCCTTTCATCAACATTTCACATCCTAGGTACAGTGATTTTCAATACACAACTTAGATCGGAGTTAAATGAAGGAGAAATAACACAACCAATCACTAGTTTTTCTGTACCTTCCCTTGTTTGTAAATAATAGAGAAGGGGGAAAAAACATAAATAGCAGTGATTTAACAGTAGCATTTTATGTGCTTCACAGACTTTTTCTACGCTAATTTTAATGTTAAAAGCCAGAGAATACAGAAAAACTTTGTTTTAATTTTTGTATTATCGTCAAATTGATAAATGTCGATAGGACAAATAAGTTAAACCCTTTTTCACTTTTTTCATACTACGTAAATGTGTTAGAATTTATTGTTCTAGAAGGTGAAAAATCACTTAATCTACAGCGCAAAAAACAGTTAAAAAAATCCCTATGACTCAATGAGAAAAATTGATAAATAAATTAACCATCTACGTCATCTCCGTCGGTCTCTCAGTTCTGAGATTCGTGACCATCATGCTTAGTTCTGTAGACCATCTGTCTTAACCTCGAACGATCCTCCGCCACGTGCAAGGCCTCGTGCAGTGAACTCTTTGTGGCCTACTTAATTTGGTCGTTCCATCTTGCTGATACTCTGCTCCTTCTACATCTCCAGTTACTATTAATCTTTCCAATAAATAAATGGAAATCTCCAGACTTCTGCGGTATCCGGGGCAAGGTGAGTCCTTCCATGTGTAACTCTTTCCAGGTTCTCAGGCTCTTGTCGCAATGTGCCCGAAATATCGCAAGCCAAATAAATGTTTGTAAGAATAAAAAGAAAAAAATATTGGAGACTGCCATAGAGATATCAAATGCACATGCGTTACAGTCACAATAAAAAAATCACATATTGTGATTTGTAAATTCTCTCGCGCTTCACACTCTCACAGATATCCCTTTCAAGAATAAATTTCGCTCGATTTCAGCATTACTTCCATACACAATTGTGTATTACTACTATAGGCGAGCCTACCAGCATACTTTCTTCGAATCACAATACCTCGTCGTAATACATAGATTCAATAGTTTCATTTCACGCATCGAAGATCTAGCATAGAACAGGGTACACTTCAATGTAATACATACCTAATATATCTACACCGAATCTCAAAAAGAAAATGTATATTTAAACTTGCCTAACGGGACTCGTCTAAAGTTAGCCCAGATTAAATGAAAAATTTGATTTGCTTAATAATTTCGTATCTCTGATTGAATAAAAAGCATATGCCTAATTACTCTATGTAAAGTGTATAAAAATTTGAAAATTTCATCAAAATGAATATTACCCTACAATATTATATTCAATGTGTCAGTGTTTTGGAAGTATACAATGAAATAAAAAAAACATTTGTTTTTTTTTTCATATGTTTTCTATTGACAGAGACGTTTTTCGTTTTCTAAGAACATCGTCAATCTGTTCCAAATTCCACAATATATTTTTTTGTTTTTTTTTTTTGAAAATACCAAATGTTGTTTTATGGTCAGTATTTGCCAAAACTATTGACATTAATAAGGTATAAGTTTAAAATCCTTCATAAGAATAAAAGCAAAAGAATAGGTAGGTATCACAAGTTTTTTTTTAATTTCTATTGTTCTAAAAAAGACAGTTGTTTATGAAAAATTACACTCATGTGAGAAATATAACATCTTTAATCAACATTGAAATATGGCATCCTTACCGTATATTTATTACCTTTTATTACGTAATACCAGTCCGCTTACTAATCCATTTGTGATATATGCTGCGATGGTATGAATAATTTCTAAACATAACTAGTCTCTGTTTGTAAGTTATATTTATCTAAGACAGGTATTAAAGTTGAAATAGCAGTTATTCCGTGTTTGTTATTCTTCATTCTAGTGTTTTGTAGTACATAGACTTAAGGTAGTATAGTTATCTAATGTTTTGTATACATTTCTGATAGATTGGTTCACGCGTAAAATTTATTATTATTATAGTGTTCTTATTCCTATACTTATTACTAGATAGTATTTGACTACTACAGCTACAAAAGGAAATCTCTTTATTGCATAAGTTTTGATAGAATTCTGATTCTTTTAGTTTGCTTAAAGGTGATAGATAATAATAATAATAAATAATAAACTTTTATACCTACAACAATAGATTTTTATTTCACCTATTGATATTCGCATGGAAACATTACACTATGTGAACATAAGTCTATTGTTATTGGTTCTAAGTCGTAAATAAAATATGTATTCGGTATATCTACCTGTATTCAGTGTTATGAAATCAGTTTTTTTATCTGAACAAAATAATGCATCGATATTTTCTGAAATCTGATTATCCTACTGAAAACACTCAGTTCATTTCATGTCATACATTCGTTTTATTGGCATTTCAATGCTTCCTCATCGTACAAGACGATGAAAATACTAACTGCATAAGTTTTTTCCACGACATTTTCAACACTCTAATATCGATGTTCTAGCAATGGTGCACTGTTTAAGAAAATTATGAAATTATCAGGAATTTTGAGAGAGAACATCTATATTCATGTCAGATTATTTAAAATCTTTTTTTTTCCATACATTTGTAATTAATATTATGAATTTATAATCAAATAATTTGCCAGGTATATGAAATTTGCAGAAACTCTACGGTTCATAGACAGACGTAAGAATTTCATAGTGGTGTTATCGCATATGTTTTAGGTTTGTAACTCTGTATATTCCGAGCAGATATGTGGATATTATCCTAGGTGGTGTGTTTTCGTCCTGGGAGGGCAGAAATTGTCTGAAACTAACAAACTTTTGGAGAAAATCGATACACAAAGTTACCAAAAGTACGAATATGTATATACCTATTGGGTTCCTTTTATACTGTCTCTGTAATATAAGGAATATTGTACAAAAGGCACACAATACTATAGTCAACAGTAGTATTGATATTAAGATAATCAAGAAAAGTCATCGAAAATAAATTTATTATAATATAATAAGACTATCTATGAAATTTACATACAAACTCATACTTTTTTTACAATCAGGTCATTTAAGAGAAAAATGAAAATGACATTGTATGAATACATAAAAGACTTAAGTTGAGACATAAAAAACGAGAAAAAGTAAATGTACAGATAAAACACAAGTTCGTCGGTAGCCTGGAGGTAGAGTCTCGGCCTTGTGAACAAGGGGTCCGGGATTCGATCCCAGGTGCCGGCAAACTCCCCTTTCACAACACAAGCTTTTAGCTGAGTGTGAAAGGTGAATAAGATTGTATTTGGGCTTTTAACAAAACCCATATATATATTTTTTTTAAAAAAAAAAACAACTACCTATTTTACAATGATTCTCGTTATCGGCTATCTCAAAACTCAAATTATGTGTCATTCTTATGTTATTCAGAGAGAACTAATATTGTATGTCTATTACACGTAGTTGTTCTTATAGTTACTCCTGTTATAGGAGCTGTCTCAACGGTATAAATAGTTTTCATTTTATGGATTATGAAAATATTCAAAATATTCGTAGTTGCAAACCTTCATAAATATTAAAACACTAGTAATATTTAAATTTGATCATTTAGATATAAGAATAATATTTTCATATTTAAACAAACATATTTAATTTCTTATACACGTAGGCGTTTAATACTCATATTTCCTTCATAATCAATTAGTACTAATAATAATAATAATAATTTTGTACGCGGTATGTTATAATATTCTTCCCTGCTTGTTGTACTATGTACCTAATTCAAACACGACTACTACCTACTTAAGACAACGTAGACTAAATTTGATTCGCAATGAGTAATTATTTTCCTACAATGTTATGAGATAAACGAATTAGAAGTAGTACATTACATACATACACAACATCATAGTAATAATAATAATTTCTGTCTACTACGGGGTGGGGGTTGGTTGCAGATATTTCAGTATAAATATTACAGTCTGTACGAAAATATAAATGAATCTATATATATTTTTAAGTCCTATATACATACCCTTATCAGTTCAATAATATGAAAAGTGGTTGCCTCTATGATCACCTTTGTCAGTCAAGTGTTAGGGTAATTGATGCTCTCTTGATATATCAATTTTTTTATCTATTGATCAAGTTTCAGGGCAATAAATAAAACAAAGTTGAATAACAACAAAGGTACAAAAATTACAAAAAAAAAAATAGAAGTAAATTTGTCGATAAAAGTACCCAGATATTGTGACAAAATAGTACCTTTTTTAATTCACTCAATACAATTATGCAATATCAAAATGGGAATAGAAACTATCTTGGTTTCTGATGTCTTCTTGTTCTTCTTCCTCGTGTGATAGATCATTGATCTGTTGTTTCGGAAGTAAATCCCTCGTGTGACCCTGAGGACCAGCTATCTTTCCATTTTTTTCGTGGTCTTCCTCATGAACGTGAGCCAGCCGGTATCTTCTTTCCAGCAATATGGGCGATTATATATACATAAATATACTCTAGCACCTACTACTACTACTACTACTATACCATCACGGCATATCCCACAAGTGGGGTAGCCAGCAGACCAGCCGCATGTAAGAAACACGGAAGCCGTCCTCTTCGTGCCAATATAAAATCAAGACATTCAGGATGGGTGGCAAATCTCATCGCTGAATTTAAGGTGTACAATGTCTTAATTTTTTCGAACTCTAGCACCTATTTTTTTAAAACAAAGTACCTATCAAATTAAAATGAATCATAAATGTTTTTCATCAAAAATGTTGTTTTTTCACTAATCTTGTCATTTTTGTTTCATCTCAGTTGAGATAATATAATATATAAAATATGTGATGCTCGTTTGAGATAATGCATTTCAATAACTTGATAATTATTCCCTAAGCAAACCGAGTTTATACTAGTACCTACTCTAGCATAAGGGATGATGGCAGAGGGATGATACGAGATGTCTTTATCTTAATTAGCAAGATGTTTGTTGGCAAACAAAATATTTTCACCAATAAAATACGTAAGTAGGTACGTTTATACTTTACTTTGAATATTGCAACATTGTGTAAACAACGAATGCTTTCACGATAAATTTGCAAGTTTCTTCATAAATTATTAGTTACTGCTATAAAAAGCTATGCTATAGGTCCCTACTTATAAGCGATAAAAATAAATTATGGAATATGATTGATTATATTAATTTTCTTATTCTATAATACACTGCATATCACATCACATTGGAACTTCCGAAACGTTTTAACTGAATAAAGTTATTCTAGTGGAAAGTACAAAGTTTCTTTTATTTTAAATTAATAATAAAAAAAAAAAAAAAAAATTTTACATAAATTTATTTTGTTGTGTATAAAAGGAGATATATATGTTTAACTTACTTAAAGAATTGTTTTATATGGTTACAATCGCTTTACAGAAAAAATAAATAAATCGTTTTTGTATCACACTCGTCCATTATGCAAAAAGTTATCATTTAAAAACAAATCACACGTCAAATATATTTACACATTATCCTTTTCATGACATGAGGTTCGTCTTTATATTATCATATTGTTGTTGTGAAGGGTAAGTAGGTACATTGTCAAAATCATCCCTTATATGGTGGTGGTGGTTTCTAACGAACTCTAGCCCCCTTATCGTAGCCTCGAGGGTGGTATCCTTAGCCCAGGACCACACTTGCATGTTACTGCTACCTATTGCTAAATTTGCCTATAGTAATTACTGACACTACCTTACTACTACAGCTACTACTAATACGACCATACTCTTGTTAGGTATGTGGGTATCGTGAAGGGAACGATACTAAATCCTTTAAAGCATTAGTAGAAGAGGTTTTAAGAAGAAAATCTATGTTGTTCAATGAAAAATCGCAACGAAAGTCGCATGGAAATCAAGCGAGAGTTTAGACGAATGTTTGTAGAGTTGAATCTGTTATTTTTAAGTAACAAATATAAAAACAAAAATACTACAAACGGTATATTAAAATACGTTAGTATAGAATCCATTTTCTGTACAAAATACCTATTTATATATTTTTTTCCTTCTGCACATCATCACTTACACCACAAAGCAATTAACATTAAGAAATGTGATGAAATGCAGTGGCGAGATTATCACTATATTAGTGATTTCTTCCATCAAACCACGACCATTTAGAGCGAGTCACAAGCTGATTACAAAATCTTATCTCATTCGAAAATATTTTTGAATAATATTATAAAATAAATAGGTAGATAATATTCATTTATTGTTTGATATTAATATTGAGTAGGGCAAACGCACGACCGGTTACGCGGACTCCGAGTTCGCATCAGGTGCTGGTCTTTATTTGTGTCTTGGAATAATACAGTAAGCATAGATCAGCAAAAGACATAATTGACTTCACTATTTAATTTAAATAAATTGTTACAAAGTAAAGGCCGATAGTGTAATCAATGAAAATTTTGAATATATTAGATTATAAAAAAATAATTATTGAATGATTGAAAGGCCAACGCAATCATAGATATTGGAAAAGATCAGAAGCTATGTAGAGTTCGTACAAAAGTAACAAAATTTTACTCGTATTACAAAATATTTGTTGATATTTTTTTGGATTTTATATAAACCAATATCTAGGTAGGTATATGCTAGGTCAAGCAGCTTTCCGATTCGCCAATCGCATCGCTTTCGCATCACATTCGCCACCGCTACAAGAAGCCCACTACATCATTCACATCACAACGTAGAATTATTAGTATACATAGTATTAGAACAAGAAGAGCTGCCGTTGGCTCAACATGGCTATTAAATTAATAACACAATATAATAATATTTCCAGAACCATCATAAATCCTAATAAACCTCTCAACACACGCAGCACTAGACAATACATTTAGTATATACCAACTACCTTTTATTACTTCATACATACATGTGTACATTGCTCAAACAATATTACACGTCATTCATACTGAAAGGGTGGATGCTGTAGCTAATGCTACAAAGTACTTAGAAGTATAAAAATGTTATAGACCGTAAACAATGTGTGTCTTACTATCTATGACTAAAACCTTAGTTTGTTTTGTTGCTGTGAGAATCATAAGAGAGTAACATACATACTTACATTTAGCATCACAATACATCTTCTTTTAGTTTTGTAACAATTATTATGTTATGTTATATTTCGTGGGAGGACAAAAGAAGTGCTGGAAGACCCCAAAAAAGATGGATCAATGATATTGTCCAGGTGATGGGAAAACAGTGGTGTCGAGTTGCTCGAGATTAAAAAGTGTGACAAAGTTTTGAAGAGGCCAATATTCAGTAGTGGAGAGAAGAAGGCTAGCAGTAAGTAAGTAAGTAAGTTATGATGATAATAATAATTATGATTTGATAAGCAGTTTATTGTACTCTTCCTATAAACATCCCAGCTTCAAAAGTGTTAAACAATTGACCAGTCTCATCTATTTAAATCTTTCTGTGTACAACATTGATGCCTGTTATAGCTTGTTTCTTCAAGAGTGACCAACCAGTTTATTCCACTACACCTTGACTTTCAAAAGAACAATTTAGAAATCTTTCATAATGTACGGAGCACTGAATTCAGTTATCTTACAAAGAGATCAAAGACTTTTCTGTGAACATTATTATTTTATTATTATTCTCTTTAAATTTACTTTGCATATCATAACAGCTTTTGGCCAGCGCGGTGTGCAAAGACACCTTTAGAGTCTCACGAATAAAAAATATGTTTTTTAATCCACAAAAATCACTGAACATAATTATTTCATTTTTTAAAACATAACAGACTGATAATGATATTAATTCCAATACGACAGGATAAAAATTTATTTCTGCAGTAGTTATGGGCTAAATTATCTATTGTTCATTGTTTATTCTTTTCTTCATGTGATACGGAAAAATAAAATTAATTTGTGTCTTGGAAAAAAGTTAACTTGCTTCGTTATTGAGCAGAAAAGATAAATAAGAACCGATATTAATCCAATATTTGAACTTTGTAGAAATTTACATTACTATCTCCAAAGACACGAAAATGAAGCAGAGGACGTTTTGTAAATAAATCCATCATTTACATAACCTTTGACCAATCAACACTGTAAGATAAAAGGTTAGATTCATCATTCATGCCGCCCTATACATACAGAGGCTGTGAAGTCCTTCTGGACTGCTTTGCATACGCCTGGGATATAGGGTGAGGGTACCTGCATAATCACCTTACTACCCATACTGAAGTATGTTGTCCTAATACAATCGAGAAGAATAATGTGAAGAAGTGATAGTTTCGCAACTGTGAGATCACATCATCACATTTTTTACGTAAATTGTTTTTTACATTTTGTTATGATGATGTAAAAAAAATATAATAAATAAATAAAAAAATTTCAATCATAGTGTTCTTAAAAGTCAGTAACTACTTTATTTATTTTTATTTTATTCATTACATTCATTAGATTTAAAACATGCTACGAGATGTAGGTATATAATTTTTTTGGGGAATTTTATTCAATCAAATTACAAATTTCTTGATGAGAACCAAACATCTTTTCTCCGCTCAAACTGGTGAACAAATGTTTCAATTTTACATAATGCAACGTCAAACCAAAATCGCCCAACAATGGATCTGGGTATTACATGTATATGTGTTCAGTGCATTGTATATATGTGTATCGTCGTGTTAGTACCCATAATACAAGATTCATATCTTAATTTGGGACTAGCTCGGTCTGTGTGAATTGCCTAAACATGTTATGTTATGTTAATACAAATCTACACACAATCATACCAATATGAAACATTGTATGTGTACAACAGCATATTAATAAGGACAAAATGTAATAATATTTGTATAACCTACTGTACACTTCATATTATTATGTAGAACTTGTTAGGTAGTGATTGGACCTTTTATAAACACTAACTTTATTATGTCCAAGCCAAAATATGTGGAGATTCTATTACAGGCTCATGAAACTATGTATATTTGTAGTAGGTACCTACATACCCACATTATAACATTATTTGTTGTAAACAAATGTACGATAATGAAACTATACAAAGAGTATGTAACTACACTTAAGTAACTACAAACTATATAATATGTATAGATGCTTACCCATTGCAAAGGCTAACATCACCCACTCAGTAGACACAAGTTGACCCCCGAACTAACGTAATTATAAGTAAGGTATGAATGTGTATACTCGCACACGCTACGCATTTATTTGAAACTATGTATAATATGGAATAGATGTGTGTTGTGTTGAAAATACGAAAGACCAGATTTGAGTAATCAGGTGATGAAAGTTTTCAAATCATTTATAATCAAAATATATTTACACAAAAAATAAAATTAATCATAAAAGTCTGTATGAAAACGGATTCGTAGTTGTTCGTACATTTTTATCCACATGTATTAATTCTGTTAAATTTTCTTTTCATTAATCTATCAATATTCAGATATTGATTTTGCTTGTTTTTCGGGGATGCTTATGATTTTTAACATACTATTTTAAACATAATAATTCACAGAATTAGACATGAAATACGCGTTGTACTTAATCGATCATAAATTTCATATAGTCATAAATACATGATATGCGTGAAAATTTGCATTTATGTAATTGTTTTTAATCAATGTAAGTAAAGAATGAATTAAATAAAATAAATATCGTGGTCGTAAATTGGATTATGCCGCTTTTTGCAAGTGGTGATTAATTTCACAGGGGACAAGAAAAGGACTAGACGAAGCCACGAAAGAGACCAATTTATTGTGGGGTGAAGAAGCCAAAGCCCCTGTACCGCCACCGCTTAACGAAGGGAGGCGTCCGGAGACCAAAGGTCTTCATTAGGAGGCGATAGAGGGACTATAACTAACATCGACAGCCGACCGGCAGTACAACAACTATATACCTTTATGTACTCCTAATACACACCCACCACGTAACATTAATAGCCGATTCATTCGACTAACAAAATAAACTAATATTATAACAACTTTGAGGTTTGCATTCATACAGACTTATATTTTACATCCTGCTGAGATCGCCTTGGCCAGAAGCTGTTATGGTCTCAGTGCAGGGTGACATTTTTAGAATAATAATAATAATATATACAATATGTCCGAAAAATATTGATATCTACATGATAAAAAATATACATTACACAAAAAAAGTTATAAAATCATATAGGTACATGGCTGAGAGAAAGGGTAGTCGGGGTCATCCGATGATCGAATAACTAGGTCCCGTGATCAGGTCATCAGGAGTGAACATGTGTTGAAAACAATAAATAGAAGAGCATATGTATTTTTTTTTTTTTTTTTTTTTTTTTTTTTTTATTTAAAAAGATATATCTGGGTTTTGTTATAACATGGTATTGTTGAAACAAAAAGTGTGTGCAAGTACAGAAATAAATGACACTCAATTCTTTTTGCGTATTCCGCAGGAGTAGCGACATGATAGGATGATGATGATATTTATATACTTTTTACTATCTCTAGTCTAAAATTTCCAATTATTAATAGTTAAGTACCAATTATTAATAGTTAAGTACCAATTATTGAAAGTTGATCTGTCAAATGAACAGAGTAATCCAAATTCGTATAAGCTTATTTTTTGTTCCGTGGAGCAGCCGACAAAGAATCGTTCTCCCACTTTTTTCCATATGTTTTATAGTGTCTTATAATAAGTAGTAAAAATAAATATATTTTGCACCTAAAATACAGAGATGGGATTTGCCACCCACCCTGAATGTATTTATTAGTTTTTGACACGGAGAAGACAATTTGCTTTTTCAACATGCAACTGGCTTGCTGGCTAACCGATTTGTGGAATATGCCCTGATGGTGTAGTTGTAGTAATAGTGTTATTATTATTTATTTGTTATTTATACCTCGATTATCGAACATCTCAAGAATATTAATCGTGTACATAATGATTTTTAATATGCTCATATTGCATAGTTTAACATTTTATCTTAAATCAAGAGAAGAAAAAAACATCAAGTTGATTGAAAAGATAGAATATAATAATATTCAAAGGTAATAATTTGAAAACAGCGGCAAATGAATGAATGGAATACCATTTTCAAAAACATCTGATTCGTTAGCTTTTAATTAAAATTGAAAGAATTCTCTCTTTGAAGACTTTTGAAAGTGTGTTGTCTCATAATACATACAATCATACATAGGTACATATCATCATTTTAATACTAAGATGAAAATAGAATGCTTCTGTTAGACTAGTATACTCTCTAGAGTCGACGACTGTATTTCTACTGTAACTACATATTTTAAGGTATCTGTTGACTATTTGTCTAATGGTGGTCATACACGATAAAGTTTATCATCAAGTTTCACTTTCTTATCAACACGGGTTTCTCCCAACATTTTTTTGTTCATATCCTTTAAATACTGATTATCTCCGTATCTTGTTTCACTTTTTACTAATTGTCTGATGATGGAGTCGAGAATCTCCGAATACTAGTAAACGAAGTAAAAGTCATTTGGAAGTTAATTAGGTACATACCGTATTTTTTTCAATTTATCAAGTTTACAGTGGACTTGATTCGGCGTTCAGTAAACTTGATGGTGAGACGGCATGACAAGTACCTATTTTTTGTCAAAAATAGAATTTTGATTTTGCCTACATGATCAAGTTTTCTGTGCGTATAACGGCCATGAAGACCATAACTGGGACGACAAGGAATCAACTGTCAGAAATCATGCAAATTAATTGGTCGTGAATTGTCTATATCGTTACCGTGGAGGTGAAGTGATCCAAGCCACACTTTTTTGAAAAATGAGTTAAGTATGCAGTTTTGTTCAGAAAACCACGTAGAACATAGTGGTGAAGAGAAATAAGTGATTTGATATTCCTAAAGGTCATTTTTGGAAGATTGTGAAGAGATGATAAGTGTTTTTACATCATTTCAAGTGTGTGTTAGAGCATTTCACTAACGCATATAGGAATAAATAGTTCAATTAAATTATAGAAGTGAAAAGATCCAAACCGCATAGCGCGTAACTTTCCAACAACTTTCCTACAGGTGGATCTTTCTCAGCTACAGTGGTGAAATAACCCAAGTGATAAATTCGTGTTTACTTCTAAAATATAAAAATTCTTTACTATTTTGTTATTTATATTAGTGGAATATGTGATCAGGAATATTGTGTAAAAATTTTAGCGAAATCTATGCAAAAATAACTTAGTTATAGTCAGATTAGTATTGGCGGATGCGACAGCATAACTTCATCACCCTTTTTCTCGAAATGTCAGTCTTGTGGGTTACATCACTTCACATCCACTGCAACGATATATTGTTTAGTCTGCTGCAAACTTGACGGTAAACTTGATAGTGTATAACCATCATTAGAAATAGACGTGATTAAAGCAGTCGGCAGCGTAGGAATGAATTCAAAGAAAGATAAGACAATCAGAGACGCAAAAAGGCTTAAAAAATCAAACATTGTAAAAACTAAAAAAAAAAAACAGAATCACTATCAGTGTTTATGTTGGTTCAAAGTAAATATTGTGTACAATTTGAATTCCTCGAATTTAATTACATTTTTTATGTAATTTATAAAAACATCTCTTCAGAATAATGGAACAAAAATGTGTTTTGCACAAAATCAGTTTATACTTGAAAAAAAAAACATTTGTGTTTTACTTTTCAAAATTATCTAGAGTTGATTCCAGAATCTTATCACAGTTGTAGAATCTTAAAATTCTATTTTACTTTATTGATATTTATTTTTTAAAACTTCATTTTATTTCTTCCTTAAAATTCTATTTACAAATGTGGTGTAAGAGAAGAGGGATAAATAATAATGAACAAGGTATGATTGTGATAACTAAACACCTGAAAACAAAACGAAAGGGTGGAAAAAGATTTAAGTCCTAGAGTGTGCAGCTAAGAAACGATAATAATTTTCATGGAATACTTAATCTGTCGACATGATCAGATATGCTGACGACATAGCACTGCTCGCAGACTCCGAGATGGAGCTGAACGAAGCCTTAGGAAAAATGGAAAGCATTCTGTTGTCAAAGTACAACATGAAAATAAATAAAGAAAAAACAAAATGTATGGTCGTCGGAAGAGAGGAAGCGACTGCGAACATTGCCATAAATGGAGTGAGCATCAAACAAGTAAGTGAGTTCGTGTACCTGGGCAGCAGAATAAACCAGGATGGACGCTCCAAATCGGAAATTGTAAGCAGAATAAACCAGGCAAGGATTGCCTTTAACAAAAAATCAAAGATATTGGAATCCCCAAATATTGACTTAAGCGTAAGGAAGAATCTTACTAAAGCCTTTGTATGGAGCATTCTGCTTTATGGTTGTGAGACATGGACCATCAGCAAGAGTGAAAGCGGACGGTTGGCGGCCTTTGAGATGTGGTGCTACAGACGCATGCTCAAGATCCATTGGTCGGAGCACGTCGAAAATGAAGAAGTATTAAACAGGGTAGGCGAAAAAAGGCAACTCCTTAAGAGAATCAGCCAACAACGAGCTAACTGGATTGGCCACAACATCAGGCATCCAGGACTACTCATCGCCATCGCAGAGGGTAAGACCGAGGGGACAAATGGCAGAGGCCGTCCAAGAGACGCATATATGGACCAACTGAAGAGAGACATGAACTGTGGCTCATACGTAGGGCTAAAAAGACTGGCTGAGAATAGAGACGAATGGAGAAGAAAAACCAAACTCGTTGCAGACCAATCCAGTGGATTGTAACTCATTATATATATACTTAATCTGTCACTGTTTTTCTTCAAATGAATCACAAGAAGAAAATAATAATATATTAAAGGAACGAATGTTATGTACACTAGTATGAAAATATTATGTATCAGGAGTCGAGAACGCCGAGAGGGTAAAGTTTGCAAAGTTTCAACACAAATCATGCTGCCTGATGTTGGGAAGGTACTATATGTATGTACTCCTAGCATATTATGGTACATTGGTATCATGAATTCCAAGTTGAAGTTGCAGCAACGTGCGCTCTTTGGCTCGTTTCTACTATGCCGCACGTGGCTTAGGGTGTGTTATTGTGTTTGTCGTAGTAGTTGATGTATTTTTTTTTTGTTTATGACCTATTTTTCTATATATCTATAGAAAATGAAATAAGTACAATTTGAAAAAAATAATTCATACATGGGTTGAGGACATCTTATATTATTAAATTGAACCAAAAAAGAAGATCATTTACACGTTTATTGCATGCAATTGTTTAGCTTGCTACCCCATATGTGGGAAATGTCATAATGGTGTGAATGAGTGTTTTGATTCTACAATGTACATGAAAACAATAAAGCGTCTTTAATTCATGTACAATGAAGAATAAAACAAAATAAATACTTAATGTAAGACAAAACTATTTTTTTTTTCAGAACACCTAGATCTAGTTAAAAGTGAATAGTTCGTATTACATCACTTCTTCAGCGTTCACTTTATTCCGTCCTGTACCTATTCAGTATTTAATGATAAACCTACAAACATAAATATGTATTAAGTAGGTATATAGTATTAGTGAAGCCTATTGCTGGTCTCATTTTATATAAGGCTCTAATCCGGGAAACTTAAAATACTAACATTGACAAAAAGTTGACCACATCTCCATACTCTTTTTTTAAATTTTAATAGAACAAAATTGATGCTATGTACTCGCTTCGGCGGTACATATCATACTACTAACATGTGTGCTATGTGCAATACTTCATTTTTTACATCATCACGGTATTACATATATTGTATTTGGGTTAGTTGGAAGAGATCGCGCCTTTGCGATAAACTCGCCCTCTGTATATTGATTGTATTTAATTTGAATGTATACCTTTTATGTATGTGATTGTTTTTTATCAATGTACAGTAAAGAATGAATAAATAAATAAAATAAATAAATATTGTACATACATACATGTAATGTTGTAATTTATATTATATGCCTGTTGGTACAAATTGATTTAAATAAATAAAATAAAATTAGAATAAATAAATAAAGAAGACTATAAAAAATCTGAAAATAAAATGATTTTTTTGTGAATGAAGTCCAAATTTATTTTAGAGTAGAAATTATCCTGATTACACTAACAAAGTACTCTTAGCTCCAAAATTATATCGAATTAGAATGATTTGGGGCTAGATGTATAGATCTTTTTTTGAAATATTTAGTTTCCGGTTGACTTTTGAACAATGATACAAATCTACATAAATTTCACTATCTGCGAAATTGAAAGAATATTATTACTCACAGACTAAACTGCCCTACACCACAGCCTATATTATATTTTATCAACGTCTCTATTCTGATATAAACCATTTGCAGTCAAGGAAAAGTTTTGGCGGTACATTGCTAAGGCGTTGCTGCAAAGGGTGACTAAAACCGTTATTAATTAAAAGAAATCGTTAATTAGTATTCGACTGTAATAAGAATAAAAGTTATTCAAAAATATAATATCTAAACAAAATATGTCGTCGTTGGATCAATGAAACCTCTTATGTGTCAATTTTTTTTGAAGATGAGATATTGGTACCAAATTGTTCGGCCCGACGAGACGAATCGTTTGATACCAATATCTCATATTCGAAAAAAAATTGACACATAAGAGGTTTCATTGATCCAACGACGATGTGCAGTTTTTTTATGAAATATTTTCGATATATTTCTAAAAGATTATGAAAACAACATTGATATGGTATGATATATTAAATTTGGCGACCGGTGTGGCGCGGAGGCTAACGCACTTGCCTTTGAGTCACGAGGTCCCGGGTTCGATTCCCGGCCAGGGCAAAATGAAGAATGACCTTCTTCAGATTGTCCTGGGTCTGGGTGTTACATGTATATGTGTTTAGTGCATTGTATGTGTATCGCCGTGTTAGTACCCACAATACAAGATTCATATCTTAGTTTGGGACTAGCTCGGTCTGTGTGAATTGTCTACACGTGTTATGTTATGTTAAATAGCTTGGAGCACTAATTGTTCTTTTTATTCAGTAAATAAATATTTTTATTTGGAGACAGTATTAAAATACTTAGCTCATTCTTCTTGAGTTTCAGTAATTCAAGGCTACCAAAATAAACAAATCATCTTTCAAAAAGCAGATAGGAAAAAGTAAAAACGATATTAATAATTTATTCAAAACATAAATAAATGATATTGTTCTTGAAGCATGTTTCAAAACTGAATTAAAACATAGATATTATGTTCATTGTATCTTGGTAAGTGACATACTGAGACATAAAGAAAATTACCCAACAGACACCTCATCCGCACAACCAACAGACTGTGCAAACTCCCTTTTGTATGAAACAGGAAAGGTGTCCCGATGCTTACGAATCGGCTTAGGCTGGTGTCGAACATGACAGATGTCGAACAGATGTCGAACATGACAGTTTGAAACAGGAATTGGTGTGATTGGTGAACGTACCATGGGTAAAGTGCACTTAAACCAGCCTAAGCCGATTCGTAAGCATCGGGACACCTTTCCTGTTTCATACAAAAGGGAGTTTGCACAGTCTGTTGGTTGTGCGGATGAGGTGTCTGTTGGGTAATTTTCTTAATATCTTCACTCTCGCAGGTGTGAAAATCCAGCTAAATGCGAAAACTTCGTTTAACATACTGAGACATATTTTTTCATAGTAAAATATACCTACATCATCAATCGTAGAATAGGATGGGTGGCATACTTCGTAGCTGGATTAAAAATGTTTAATGTTTTATATGTAACGCTCACCTGTCTTTTACAGGACATTCGAAAATATACAAAAAAGAGTAGGAGACTTATTTTGAACAGTGGACTCTACGAGATCTTAAAGGTGAACTAATTATTTGATCGGCTATTAATCCATTCGTTCGGCAAGAAAAAATCAGCATTTAAGTCATTTGCACAGCAAACAATGTTTTCATCGGCAATAAATCCACACATAAATATTTGAGTCGGTTCGTATGTGCGTATATGCTTTATGGACTCTGAAATAAGGAAAGACAGAAGTAAAATAATACACTCTATACGAGGTCTCATCTCCTGGGCACGTTCAAGGCTAAAAACATTTAAAATATCTTATGTATTGATAAAGAAATTATAATAATAAAATTTGTATGGAAAAATCTATGAAAGTTTTTGTAAGTAGCAATATTCATGGTCGAACATTTTTCAGTGTACTGAATTAATTTCACAATGGATGTGATGCGAAATACATCAGTACTGAAACTAAACATTTGGGGATTATTTTGGTTATAAATTGTTGTGTTTGATTATGATAAAAACTCCTGAATTATGCAAGTTAAAATTGCATATTTTTGACATCTTGGGCTAATTTCATAATGGCCGACATGAATGACATAGAATCCAATACATTAATATTTTGGTTGGTACATCAGTTCATTAGTTTGTTTGTTTTTTGACTTTTATGTCCTCTGTACGATATGTATCATCCAGTAGGCGAGCTGAAAACATTTAATATGTATACTTTTATAAAGATTTAATTTATAAATGATGATGTATCAACGATCTTTTGTCGATGTTTGGTAAACTTGAAAATCACTAAAAATCTCATATATCTACGACCATGCTATTAATATGTGTTCTTATTTTATTGTTGATATTCAGTTTCTTTTTATTTCAAAATATGGTTACCAATAACATCAAAAACACAGAACTAATTCAATGATGCTTCAATGTTCTTTTGTCAAAGTAAGGTAAACATCAAAATAAAATAAAAAAACTCATATCTACAACAATACTATTTATATGTGTTCTTATTTTATTGAAGGATATTCTGAGTTTCTTTTAATTTCTAAATAAAGTTATCTGTTAATCACAGAAAAGGGTGTGAGATGCATCATTCTTAATTATCTCATAATATAATGTCATCATATAATATAACTATACCAAGCCATAGATAACATTTCTAAAACTTGCATTTAACATAATGGTAGTTAGGCACTTTTGTAAAGGATATCATTTCAATATTATGCTTGCATCAATCTGTTTCATTAGAAGTATTTCATTTATTCAAAACATGCATCTAAAAACATAAGATTTTCAAAATTTAGATATTAAGATACTGTCTATTGATAAAGATAATTGTTAGAATTGCATACCAACTTTATAATTCTGTTTTATGACTCACTCTGAAAAGAAATTTGTGGCTCTAAAGCATTATTTGCGTTACATCTATTTTTTAGGAATATAATTACATTTCAAATAAAGAATAATGTCCGCGATTTGTACTTTCGTATAATAAAATTATTATTGTATGGTTTGCAGTAATTTTAAATTTCATGAAAGTATTCTAAATTCAAAATAATTATAGAATTTCTAACACTAAACGTAAACAATTCAAAACTGTCATAATAAGCATAGAGATACTAAGTGTCAAAATCAGGGTTGCCAGATTGTGTGACCAAAATTACCTGCATTTTGCCAAGAAAATACCGCACAATGGGACCTTACACATGGGAAAAATATAATTTTTACTCCAACATGATTATTATTAGATCACTTATATTGCGCTGTTTTTGTAATGAAATCACCTCAAGAGCGCATTTACAATATTATTTGTCACTTTAATTTATTTTTATTACTCTTAAAATACAAATCATGTAAACTATTTTTATTGTCACAAATTTTAGGTATTAGATTTAATTTTATTAAAATTTATCACTTAATTTTAAGAAACAAACACAAAAAACAAAACTATCAAATAAAAAAAACACTTTATATTGGTCGGAAAATAAAAATAAATAAAAACTTAATCGATAAACTATTATATTTGATTAAAAAATTGGAGAAGTTATGGGTTCAGTCAGCTACAAGAGCGCCATCTACCCAAAAATGATATAAATCATACTGTTCACAATTCTGTTTCATATTTCAATTTCTACCCCCCCCCCCCATCGCTAAATTTTCGAAATAGTATAGGAATAAATATCGTCAGTTTTATAAAGGGTCGTTCCCATTTGTTCACTTTCAGTGATCACTCCGGATGAACCTCCAAGATAAAAAGGTGTGAACGGGCGTTTCATCAATAATGATCACTAGCGATGACGGATGAAAGCGATAACAGCCCGTCATAATTTCGATGAAAGGACCTTTCACTGAAACGACCATAAACAAATTTTATCTTATTTTTTGTTTTATTCTCTATGAATTTGTATAGAATGTCAGAATCATATACAAAATTATTATGCAGTCGAGAACTATATTGATTTGTTTTAAGGGCTTTTTTTCATTTTTTTATTTATTTAATTATATTTTTGTACGAAAATATGTCAAAATACAACATGACTGAGAGTGTTGACATGGCAGTGAGAGCATAGGATGAACAAATGTGAACAGACGTGTTCACTTTCGATGAACAGGTTTGACCCTGACACTCTGAATGATCATCCAGTGTGAAGCAATGTGAATGCTACTTTAGAATAATTATTTTCTCACCATTCCCTTTTTCACAATGCAACAGGTATTATTGTACCGATTATAAAACACAAATTAGTTACACTGACAACACTGTCCGATCTGTCAATTGTATGGCGTTTGGCGATCCGGTAAATTTTGTGACTTTGTTTTGATTTTAAAAGACTTTAAAAATATAAAACTGAATAAAACAATACGTAGTGTATCTAAAAAAAATGTTTTCAAGAAATATTCCCAGTGTTAAGCGGAGTTTGAAGCTCAAAAACTACGCTGGTACATTAACAATGTTTTCCAAAAAACATTGATTTGACTGGTAAGCACTGTCTTAATATTTTAAATTGTATTTTTTTTATGTTTGACGACTCTTAATTGTATTTCTATTACAAGATTACTATTCAATTCTGTGCCTTCTTAAAATATATTTAATGTAATGAATTTACTTAAAAAGGCAAATTATTTTACCGAATATTAGAATAAGCTAAATAAAAAGCTGAAGTGAATGTCTCAGATGCTTAATAATAATGCATCATTAAATGATTGTGTATGGAATGTCTCGATGACTCACTTATATGACAATCCCGTGTTTCTAGGAAGTTAAATTACTGTATTGCTGATGAATTTCAATGTTCTTTTCTTTCAGGATTATCTGTGAGTTCTATAAGAAGAATTATAAAAGAAAACATAGGGAAGGCCGTCCAGGATGATTTTGATATCTACTCCATTCGCCAAAAAGTGCATTTGTATTACACTTCTTCTTCTTCTTCATGTGTCTTGCCGGGTCCCCCCGACGTTGACGACCATTTGAGAGAAAGCTTCCCTGTCCTGGGCGGCGCGAAACAGCTCCTCCACGGTTCTGACACCGGTCCACTGTCGAATTTTACACTACATATTTCTTATATTTATTTTACTGTTTTTATTAAATAGTTTTATATTATAATTACGAGTCTGTTTTATTTTCCCTTTAATGTAAAATATTACAGTTAACAGCATATTTTCATGGATGTGTAATTGTGAGGATATCCTTAGTTAGATGATGTCTATCATTATGCAGCCATTTAACCAGTATATGCTTCTGAAGGTGAAAATGCTAAGTATTTATTAAATGATTTTATCATGTAAAAGAAGTCCAAAGTCATGGTCTTTGAAAGAGGAAGTGAGAGAACAGTATGACAGGTAATGATTGACAACGAAGTGTTAGAGCAAGTTGACGAATGTGTGTACTTGGATAGTTTGTTCACGAGAGATGGGAAGTGTGAAAGCGATTGAAAGGAGAAAAGTTGCTGGCAATAAGGTAAATGGTGCAATCCGACCAATAATTGCAAATAGGAACATATCTACCACAGCTAAATGGTTAGTGCACTCTGCTATCTTAGTGCCAACACTCATGTATGCAAGTGAGACGTGGACATGTTTAGAGAAGGATGAAAGTGGTAGAAATGAGATCGTTGAGAAGGATGTGTGGTAAAGGTCTGAGAGATTGTGTGTGTAACAGTTATTTACGAAAGGAATGTGGAATGAAAGTTGGTGTGGTTACAGGGATGAATATAAATATGTTACAATGGTTTGGGCATGTGGAAAGAATGAATGAGGACAAAATGACAAAGAAGATATATTTGGCTGAGAGGAATGGTGCTCGGAGACGTGGACGTCCGAGGTTCAAAAGCAAGATCATTTAAATCAAATCCTACAGGGCGGTCACGTGTTGAGCACATTGAACAGGAGAGCATGCATGAGGAATTGTATGACAGTGACGGAAGCAAAAGATGTATGCAAGGATAGAAGGAAAAAGCGCTCAATCCTTTTTGCCTACCTCGCGAGGGAAGTGGCGTGATGGTATATATGTATGTATGTAAAAAGTCCATTTACTTGGAGAGGTTCTAGCTTATTATTATTAGCTATAGGATTTTTTTTTGTCTGGAACTAAAAGAGTGAATAATAAAAAGAGTCAGCAACTAAATGTATGCACGGAAAGAGACTGATAGAAAGAGTGAGAATTGAAAGTGATGAATGTAATGTGAAAGTAGGTTCTCTTACAAGGTTTCGTTTTTACACAATCAATGTTTGAATAGGGCTACAATGTGAAAGATAACAGCGCCCTCGATTATTTGTCAACTATTTTTTGACAAACTGTATGTATTGTATATATGATTTTGGCACGCATAGAGCTGATTATTATTATGACATGTACTTTTTTTGCTGCTAAATAGATTTTAAGTTCAGTTTTTCAATAAGATTGTGTAGTTTTAACTCACATATTTGGATGAATATCTGTTTTTAAACCCGAGCGTTGCCGGGTTATAAAAGCTAGTAAAAAATAATCGCAACACTTGTTTTACAAACAAACACGGTTATATCAGCAAATTAACAAATTTTAACAGCTTAATAAATAATCGCACAACAAAATAATTAATTGACCAGCAGAATTGTTATTTGAGCAGCAGAATTATTATTTGAGCAGCAGAATAATTATTTGACCGGCAGAAAATATTAGATAAACAATATTTTTCACACACCGATTTACCTTCGGATCCACATGAAGCTATTGTGATTTCTTACCAAATTAATGATGACTACGAAAATAATGCCAGTTTCCGCTTTGCTATATTAACGAAATATCTAACTGAAATGTCGAAAAACGCTAGAATCGTTCATTCAGATGCTACATATAAAATTACATAAAAAGATGCTACATACAAAGATTTATTATTTGAACAAGATTAAAAATTTAGCTTTCACAAGTTTAATTAAAATTAGCTCACGGTTTGCTGCTAATTTATTTATTTTGCTGCACAAATAATCATTATGCTGGTCAAATAATAATTTTGCTGGTCGATTAAATTTAGAGTTTAACAATATCACATTATTTGCAATACAAATATAATTTTCTCGCTGGGCATAAGTAGCATATCAAAATGATATATTTGTCGACAGAATACATTTTTCTGCTGAACAAAACTTCAATATTATGCTGATCGTTTAAATGATAGCCATATTAAAGTAATATTTATAAAATACAAGCCAGTTAATTCAAGTCCTCAGGAATACTTAATTCAAAATAAATTTAATTCGTTTCTTAGTAGGATGTTTGATGGACACCCCGAAGGCATTCATTGTATGAGTTGGATATATTGTTGTGTATCGCCTTTTCTCTTGAATTCTATGATGCGGATATGGAGAAAAAGAAAAGAACGGAAGCGTCGTCAGCTGCAAGGAGAGGGAGACCTAGATCCTACAACTAGAAGGGTGGGTATAAAGGATGCGTCATTGCTTTCAAATAAAAGGCGTCATGATTAAAAAGGAATAAATATATATCTACTGAATGAGTGACGAAATCTCCTCAATTAATTAATGAACTTACAAGAAAACTCCATTATTTTACATCTATATAGACAATGTGTTATGTAATAATTATATTTTACAGTGTCTTTTCTATAATATATAAGCTTTTGTATATACTTATTACATAATGGAAAAGGGGTAACGGGAATTTTTCGGCGCGTGTTACTGTGTATAAATAAATCAAGGTTTTTTTTCAATCATGAATTATTCAAACGAGCTTTAATTATTACTTATTGATGAAGCTACGAATAAAGCAGCTCTCCCCTTTTTTGTTCTGATTAATAAATTAAAATTGTAACTTCCTCTCTTTTTCAATACTGATTTCCATTTTGGTAACTTTTTATTTTTACAATAAATATTTCTTTGAAAGACAGATAATAACTATATTACACACGTTCTTTATAAAGCATTCTTCTACGTAAATAACTATAGGTCAAATCATATACTGCCTACCGTAGGTATTTGTTGAATTGGTGTACAAGTTGTAGAATTCAACACTTGGATAATAGAAACAAGCGTATCATTCTACCATGGATCGAACAAACACGAGAGAGATGTCTTTCGATTTCTAAATTCGTAATCAATCGAGAAGGTCGAATAGTCGAACCATTTCTTTATTGTGTTTGTTTAATCGATACTAGAACAAAACGCTTGTTTCATGTTATCAAACTACATACATTCGATATTTAAATCAAACCTGTCATTTAATTTAAAATAGGTTCTGACAGAACATTAGGCCAACTGTAATATATTAACGTTGAGCTTACAATCACAATGTTAATTGATTTATTGTTATAAGCATAAGGTACAACTGTCACAACTTCGCGTGATGTCACAAACTTTATGGACCATTGACAATTATGATTATTGTTATTACTTACAGGCAAGAAACCTTGTCTCGAAGGTATATATTACTAATCTACCTGTCTAACCTTCATTATTGTAGATATATAATATAATTATAAATAGTTTATTTGGATTTAATTAATTTATGATCAAAACTATTAATTATTATTAATAAATACATGTCACATTAATATTATTAAAATGTCATTTACGGAATACTGTCAGGTAATTAATAAATCAAGTGTGATTGATTATACTGTCGATGAATTGAATCTCTAGGCCTAGATAGTTCTTAGTAATGTCGTGGAAAGAGGTAATTCGATTAGCACAGGATCGCCCTGAATGGAGAGGAATGGTTTCTACCCTGCTGCCATTTACTTGTATTTTAAGAGTCATAGCTACAATTCAGTCAATATTATAAAAAGGATAATACCTGTCTTATACTTTGTGGCTCTGACCATAGCAAAATACGTTGTAAGGTACATAGCTGCACTCCTGAGAAGGGCGTTAAGGTGAAATAAGAAGAAGGAAACAGCTCTCTTAGTAGGAATAAGATTTAATAAAAATAAATTTATTAAGAAGATCTTTATTTATTAATTTGTAGAATTAATATAAAGTTACGTTACTTTTAATGTATTTAAAAGTGAGTAGATAACTTTTGTAAGTAGGTCAGTATAAGAATAGACAAGTTTTAGTAATTTTCAATTAAAACAGAGTAAATATGATATCCTATTGAATCAGTTTTCCATTGTTCAGTCATATCACAGTTATAATTATATATCTTTTTTTTAAATGCTTAGGTAAACTAAATAAACTCGGCATTAGGTAAAGACATATGTAAAGAATGTTCGGATAAACTTAAAAAAATCTGCATCCAAAACCAATAACTAATTTTATAACTAATACCGGCTTGAAAAAATATGGAGGAGAGGTGCATGAATTACGTACTTTAAACTTCGTAAATCTAGGAAGGAAAAAACGAAGGGAACACGAGGCGTATTGTGGGGATACGGAGTCTATTAAAGAATGCAAATTTTAATATTTATATTAAAGATGCAGCTAAGGCCTTTCCTTTTCTTATCCAATGTCCTTCCCTTAAAGATGATAATATTAAAGAAAAAAATATTAAGATTGGATTTTCGAAGGAAAAAGATTATGTTCAGAAATTTCTTATGCAAATATCTCATCCCATTTTTGAAATATAAATTTAATAGGTTGTATAATATCAAATATGTATTCATAAAATGATCTTGATTTAAAAAAAACTTATAATGTTTATTTATATTTAAGGCTTTTTGAGATTACGATATCGGTTTTTTACTTTGTAGACGCATAAAATCGACCTATTTTTTTTACATAATATATAACTTCATTTTCATCCAATTTAAGACAATACATAATTATTTATAACAAACAGATAATATTATTTGTATTATTATAACATTGAAAAGTTTTTCAAAGGATTAAGTTGTCTTGAACGAGCAAATATTGTTTTGGTTTTAATATTATTAAAGTTATAAAAGGGATATGGTAGTCAAATTAATAAAAAGGCCGAAAAATTTAAGTATGAAAATATGAAGATTTTTATATACAAGTATTATTTCATGTAAGGAATGTAAAGTATATTGAAATCTATAAAAAGGTTATTGTATTCCGAGACATGTTTTCTCAAGTAAATTAAAACTAAAAAAAAATATTTCATGAGTTTTTGACACAGTTGGATGTCGGACACTGGATTTTTTTACTACGAAGTGTAGATTTAATTAAATTTTTGATTTTTGAACCACTTTAGGTTAATCATTCCAGTTAATTCTACTCACCGATAGTCAACCTATTTGAATAGGTATTAACTACGTAGGTATGTTGTATATGATACACATACATTATTTTGTGAACTTCCTTTAGAAGTGCATGACACACAGTTTCGACGCTTTTGAATCAGGTAGGTTGACTATCGGTGAGTAGAATTAGCAGGAATGATTAATCTAGAGTGGTTAAAAATCAAAAAATATGATAATAAAAAAATGTTTCGTTTATTATAACAAGCAGCTGATCTGCTGGCTACCCCACTTGTGGGATATGCCGTGATGGTATAGTAGTAGTAGTAGTAGTATTATAACAAATAAACAACAACAAGTGACAGAAGTCGATATTGGAACACAATTAATATTTATATACAAAATTCTTTATTTTCAAAATTAAATACAATAAGTTCATAATTCCATATTCATCTGGTCAAAGGAATCTCCAATCATTTTTTACAGGCTGTCAAACGAAACGTTATATTAATCTGCCGAAATACAATGACTTAATTAATGATTAGTTGAAATCATCGCATAATATCAATATATTTGTATCTGCATGGTAAAAAGAATTTATTCATCATTAATTTATAAGTAATATTTAAATTCTATACATAACAAAATATATACACACAAGACTAAACACATATTATATTATATGTAATACCGTCATATTTAAGAAAACCAACGTAATGATCCCCCCAGTAAAGCAATATGTAAAGTAATTTCAAGGGATGTGGTATTTTTGATTAAAATAAAATAAGAAGGAGTAGAGGTTAGGGTGTGAAATTAATTGATTTAACATAAGAGATGTTAATAAATATTTATAATATATTTTTGAACTCTAATTTCGTTTAATATTGAATGACAAGAAAGGGGATGCAAATCTATTTATGCATAGAGACGCAAAATTCCGAGCTCAATATCATTGCTGATGTCGAAATGATAACTTTAATAAAAAAAATATTCTGTACAAATCTACTACTTACGTGTAATAGACAAGAGTATTATACATATCTCAAGAGTATTGTAAATATTGTGGAATTTCTTGAATATGTCTATCATTTATTTCTATAAGTTTTCTAGGGACCTGTAAAAGACAGGTATTCATAAACCGTATTAGAATCCAAAATGTTTAATTCAACAGTGACGTATGCCACTTATCCATATATCTTTGATTTTTTTGATTCCCATGTTCTCATAAATACAATGAATTCATTGCATACTTTTAATTACGTCGTAAGAGGAAAAAATAAATTGTGAAAAACAATAGTATCATAGATGCGGTTCCTCCAGGTATAATGTCTCATTCATTAAATAGTTCATACATTCAACAATACTCAATTTCATATTGTAAGTTACATATAACGTAAATATATGAGAGAAAAAGGTTTCTAAATATTACAGTACGGATATACTCTCGCGATATGTGTACGTAATAAAGGAACACCTACATATCTAGAAGTAATGCGTTCTATATTTTGTATGGGAGAATTGGCAGGATGTATGTATGCACATAGTAGGCGCAGGCTTTACATGTTAATGCATCTTTATGTTTCAATTCACTATCAATTGCCCATTATGCTGTCAATGTGGATCCCCAAATAATGTTACGAGCCTTTTATATTGCGTTCACTGCAGGGGTGTGAAATTTACCCTCAGAAGTGGAAGTTTTCACCTCAATAGTTTGTCAAAAATAACTAAATGCTTAGAAATATGAACAGAGTGTATGGATTATTTTAAGTAAATTTTTTCATTTTCTATTTATGTCCAACTTGCAGTAAGAAAGAAAACGTATTTTTTTTTATCTCTCTCGTTTGTATATATTTATAATAGGAAGAAGATAGAGGAATAATGTTTTTTCGTAGCTTAAATGTTGATGTTTCTCGTATAGAACTCTCATTTTTTTTAAATTTCGTCATTTTTCAAACTTTTTTTCTGGTAAGTAATATCATTGAACATGTTTTGTATCAATGTAAAGAAATCAAGAGAACTGCTTTTGAACAAAAGAAAAAAAATTGCAAACGCTACAATATTTTCCAATAAAAATTTTCGCGTTTCGCAGCCCTATTCCTCTCGTAATAGATTTGTAGCGAAATCGGTCCTTGTAAAAAGGTTTATGTTTGTAGTATTATTTTACTATGGATCTTATATACGCTCGATTTATGTAAAATATAAAGTGTACATAAATAAAGTAACTTGTTTAGCTCTTACTGTAACTCTTCTAAGTAAATATTATTATTATTATTCCCATATCAGATGGCTTTGGTGAGATGTGTTGTTGCTGAAGAATTGGATTTTGTAATATAGCATTAAATAACAAAAAAATTACACAGCTGTGTTAGTAATATATTACAATGTTCGAGAGTACGCATTTCTACAGGAAAAGTTTTCCTTCTTACTGAACATTTCATATTTTTTTTAGATATGGAAAAAAAATTAACTATGTACTATACCATCACGGCATATCCCACAAGTGGGGCAGCCAGTAGACCAACTGCATGCAAGAAACATGCAAACTGTCCTCTTCGTGCCAATATAAAATCAAGACATTCAGGATGGGTGGCAAACCTCATCGCCGATTTTAAGATGTACAATGTCTTTACTTTTCGAACACCTGCCTTTTACAGGACACTCAAAAACTTACGGGGAAGAGTGGGAGACCAATTCTTTACCGGGTGCTCCACGGGATAACTATGTACCTTATTAAAATGACTAACATCATCATTTGTATCTATTTATTTGATCATACATCTCCCATAAGTGGGGTAGCCAGCATGCATGTTACAAACATTAACTATCGCACGATTAACTATTGTCTGCTAAATAATGAACATACCACTCGCAAAGGGTAACATTATTTTTATTTATTTATTTATTTATTCTTTTTGCACATCATCATTACATAACAGTGTTAACAAAATAATATAAAATTTTAGAAACTAGGACGATGTGCAGTGGCGAGATTATCACTATAAAGTGATTTCTTCCGATTGCTGATTTGAAAATATTTTATGTCTTAAATATTTTCACGAATATTACACTAATAACTGTCCATAAACAAAACTTTGGTCTTTTTGGATTGAAAAAAAATTACGTAAATATGTGATTATTATTGCACAACTGTAATACATTTCTATGACAGGAAAAATAATTTAAACGATTTCCATACATTTTATCTCATTCACATGCGAATCGTTTCCTAACAGAAAATGCATTAAACTCTTGATCTGTTTTATTAACTCGAGTGTTATCCTAACATAATACAGAAAATAAACTTAATTGCTTTTGGAAAACCAAAATATTTTCTTTACGTAAATTCTGAAATACTTCCAGTTAATAACGAATCTATATAATGAGAGAGAAAGTATAGAACATGTTACACGACTATTAAATCTTTGTTTATGTTGACATTGTCAATGTTATAAAAGGAATTGTTATTATATTTTACGCGTTAGGCATCTCTCGTTGATGGAAACTTCCAGAGTTCTTCGCCAATCATCGGAAAGGGAGTTGAGAAGGGATTACATCGTTTTCCATCCCCTGGATTAAATGCTAAGAGTTTTTGGATATTTGAAGAGATTTATGCGATATTTCGGGGTAGATTATAATTACTTTGATAGGTGTTTTCTCATCGAAAGGTAAATTTGTTTTTGAATAGTAGATTTATTATTAATCTATAGGGACTTCTGTGTGGTAGATTCTGTATATTGATTAGTATCGTAAATGTTTAAGGTAGAACAAGTGATATGACAAAGTTAAATAAAAGGAATAAATAAATACCTATAAGATAATCAGAATTTTTGACAATTAAGTTGGTTATTTTTTTTAATAACAAAAAGGGAGATGATTCAATTTGAAAATGAACTATTAATTTCCTTTTAATTCAGTTTCCTTAAAAATTGACAATAGGTATATATATTTTTTTAAATTATTTAAATATATGTACATATAATGAAATCATTAAAATTAAGTGGTAAAACAATCATAGTACAGAGGTACGTACCTACATAACTTCTCATATTGATTTACTTAAACTAATACATACATGTTTCATACAAAACATTCAACATTGTGTAAGAACATATAACAGTCTAATGAGGACCTACCTATATCCTGTTTCCACATTTCGTGTAATAATTAATATTTCCACTGATCCAGAATAGGTGCAAGCAAACTAAGATCAAGAATTAACATGTTAAAGATACATGGTTTCGATGATTTGCAAATATTGAAAATACAAATTAATGTTATAAATAAGTTTGCCATTTAAATCCAAAGGAATTTTTACATAGTCGGATCAAGCAAAATTCAGTCTTTCAAATATTAAATGCAATTATAAATCGGTACGTTCTACAAGATTATAAGACGTCAATAATATTTTAACTTGTAGAAAGTTTTCGAGGAGTTTCGAGTGCGCAGATCGATTTTAATATCATTCAATCGTTCGTGATAGAATAAGGATTGAATTGAATTCAACCAATAGAGAGTAGAGTATGTACTTAATTAAATCGATATTTGATATGAAGTTTTCCTTTGATATTTTTTAAAGATGCATTTTTAAAAAATGGGTAAATTCACAATTAATGTTTAAAGATAATTGTTCAGAGAGTTGTTTAATATTCATTAGACTAATATTTATGAAATGATTGTGTATGAAAGAAATCAAGGTACTCGAGTATAGCATTAATAGTTATATGAAATAAGATTTACAAGGTAATAATGTTCGCTGGGTATTATTACATCAATCTATGAGATAATATTTCTAATATAAAGCAGTCAGTCTTCATAATGCATCACGTTGGAACACTAATCTCGTATCCGATCTTCATGAGTTTCTCTTGTAGGTATTTTTCCTCTGTTAATGCACGTATATCTGCTACATATAATCAAGTCTATCGCTTTTATTTTATCTTCCAAACAACATCCCCAATAATCTTTTCATTTCTCCACCTCATTCCCTCATTGGTTTTCTCTCGGTTAATCCTGAATTTATGTACATAATCCTCCAGGCTGCGGTAAATATAATGCCTGGCTCGCGATTCTAATCCTTCCAGTGTACCACTCTTGATTTTTAAACAGTGAAGAAAGTCTAAGGAATATACTACTTCTCTACTACCTCTTTCTTCATCAGCTTTATATTGTTTATACACAGCCTTTTGTTTAGTATTTACCGTGTGGGGTTGAAGAGACGTCGAACGAGGAATACTAATTGATCTCTCCCATGATTGATGGTACTGAATTTTATATGAGTTTCTTACCATTGCGTTGGTATTAATGAGAATCGAAATTATACTCGCAGGAATATTTACAATGTATAAGAGTAAGAATAATTAAAGTGTCATACATTTCTCAATTAAAACTTTCACAATAATTTGTTTCTTGAACTAATTAGCTGCATCAAAAAAAAAAACAATGTACCCTTTCACATTTCATTATCAGCACATTTAATAAATTCACTCATGTTACCCTCTTTGTAGTGAAAATAGGAAAATGTTAATCTTACATATTCTAGAGTATGTTAAAGAAGTATAGAGCTCAAACACGACAATATATAAAGTAGGTGTTAAGAAATAGATCAATGCGTGTTTGTTAAAATAATGTTTATTTATTTGACGATATTTTCATTCTTGAGAGAGCAATCAACAATATATAAATGTAAAAAATATTCAAACGAATGAATGAATCTTTCAAAGAAAAATTGTTATTGAATTCATCACAATGATTAACAAAATGTCATATATCGTGAATGTCTTATTTATATAGCATAGGGATATGTTTATTGCATTTCACTGGCCATTCCACTTGTTATTGAATTCATCACAATGATTAAAAAAAATGTCATACATCGTGAATATCTTATTTATATAGCATAGGGATATGTTTATTACATTTCACTGGCCATTCCACTTGTGAAATTGTTATTGAATTCATCACAATGATTAACAAAATGTCATACATCGTGAATGTCTTATTTATATAGCATAGGGATATGTTTATTGCAATTCACTGGCCATTCCACTTGTGAAATTGTTATTGAATTCATCACAATGAATAACAAAATGTCATACATCATGAATATCTTATTTATATAGCATAGGGATATGTTTATTGCATTTCACTGGCCATTCCACTTGTGAAATAAACTGTGTTGATGTAGAGAGAAAGGTAAATCAATTAATATACCAGATTAACTCTAATTTTTATAAATTAGGTGAGCAAAGTAAAATATATTCCGGGGTTACTCAGGTGAAGCAGACATGTACAGTCTTAAAAATTATACTATATTTTGATAAACAAATGCATCATATAATTAATATAATTACATGAGGATTCGTGACGTTATAAAAGTATTGGATAATATTTATCCCAAAATAGCTCCGAATAAAAAGGATAATATACTCCAATACATAAAATATATAATAACCGTCGTTAATTCTCCGATGGAAATCTCCCACGCATACCAAGTATAATCCATCACGTAAAATCGAAGGCAACAAGAAATGAAGTAGTGGTAACATTGACGAAAAATATATTAACACCCCATCTGCCTATCCACCCTGTGAGTACCTACCTACCTACATTACTCCACTCTTATAATAAGGGATAAATCTAATAAAATACTTTCAGTTGTAGTAAAGATTCTCAGACTTTTTGAAAATCGAACAACCTAACAATGGATTCAACACTGAACTCGACTAGAGAGATATCGAAGGAGTGTATACGTGGCAGTTTTGAGAGTGAAATTGATAATATGCTGAGAAAAAATCCACAATCCGAGTGGTGGTAGTGCCCTTCAATACATGTATTTTCGATTTTTTTTTTTTTTCAAGATATATCTGGGTTTTTGTTATAAACCCATATACAACCTTATACACCTTTCACAGTAAGCTAAAAGCTTGTGTCGTGAAAGGGAAGTTTGCCGGCACCTGGGATCGATATGCATATGTATCATCATGATATCAACAAGATCAATATGTATAAAATAAGTTGTCCGTTTGTTCCAACTAAGTTCTGTGTTTTATTAATGCTCACGACCCATTATTTGAGCATCTGTATTAGGCTATTACACAGTATACTATCTAAATACACATAATATACCCGGGTACCTACACATTGACTAACCCCCACCCTCTTTCACTAGCGAGAAAGCTTCACTAATTCCGTAAAAGTTATTTCCGTACACACGTCATATCCACGAAGGAAAGCTCGTCAAAATTAAGTCTTGCACTTTTCCGATGGGTTAATGAGCGATTCACCTGGTAGCTATATATTATACCTGCATATGTACACTGACTGTTTTAGATTGGATCAGAGAAATACATACTTAGCATTAACAGAAAAGGGTGTATTGTTCAATTCAAGTTCCCTCTCTCGGTTCGAGAATACCTATTGTATAGTGTATCTTTTAAGTTGTGCTAGAACTTACCTGTAAATAGTTTTTTTACCTTCGTGAATATAGTGTTTAAACGAGGTTCGAGTTTTAATACTAAACCCACATCCCCTTAGTAGCAGAACCAAAACTTTCAAGGGATCTGAAGATTGGAGCAGCGTGTGGTCCCAAATCCGCACACCATCTAACAAAAGATATTACATGTATGAACATGATATATTTTAGTTTTAACATTATTAGGACTTTGTTAGTTAATTTTATTAAACAAACGAATCTACACCCACAAAGACAATTTATATTAAGCCCAGTCTTACTAGGCACTTATTAAATTCTTATCCCTGATTAAATAATAACCCTACTAAAAAAACGTTTGTTCAACGGTGCATTTGTTCAATATTACATCGAAAAAAACTTACATCTATATGAATATTGTTCTGTGAAGTTATTTTTTAATCGTTAAAATGACAGCACTATTGATCTATGGTCAGTATGCACTTGAAAATTTCAATAAATTCATAAGAAATAATTTGAATCATGATATTTGCACAGCCTGTGCGTATGTATAAGTGAGGTGTCAACTTACTAAGTCAGACATAGCAGCGATAATTGCAGTTAATCTGTGATTGAGAATACAGGTAATATTATTTGTTGGTGTATTTATATAAGTTTTTTGTGTGGGTAAATTTAAAATGAACTATTTGCTTATAATTAATATCTAAATTGTGAATGCAAAATTAATATTTACATTGTATCTAAGTATGTGACGGATGTCTCACCTATTTTTCAGTTCAAATAATTTCTCTCTAAACAAAATGTGTCATTTACGTGAACAAAAGGTAACAAAAGTCTATATATCTTTACTAAAACTGAATTTTTCGCCAGTAGGGTAACCGGAGCTAATAAAAATAAATACACTTTGAAACCTGTTCGCTGAATTAAAGTTATAAAATAATATCTTGTTCGTAATATATATCACAAATGTTAAACTAACCACCTTTTACACGAGATACTCGCTTACAAAAAAGAGTCCGTTTCTTTGCAGAGGACTCTAAGAAAACTTTCCCTATACATAATTCAAAATATTGAAAGCGTATGATCAAAAATCGTGGGAAATTTATGAAATATACATGTATATGTATGACAAAAACATGTTTGTATTAACATGTATGATGTGAAAACATCTCGTATGAGTGAGGGTGTAATTTCACCTGCAATAAAACCTCATTACACGTTAAATCACGTCCTCAAATTCTCACCTCAAAACACGAATAGGGATGTCAATGTATGACAGGATTTAAACTTAAACATAATCCGTCTTGTAATTTATTATTTCACTTCACGATTGAGTATCCCGTTAAAGGCTGGGTGCGATAGAGTATCTCGTAAACTTCACCATTGAGTTTCTTGAAAAAGGTGATCGCCAAAAAATACATTTATCATCTTGAACTCAGCAATGAGATGTCTTAAAATTTTGTTGGCACAGCTTGCATATTTACTACATGCGGGACATGCCGTTATGGTAGAGTGTATAAAATTAAGTTTTGGAATGTCAATGTGAAAAATGATCAAAATATTGTATTATAATTGTATTTTAATATCTTTTTACGGTTATGAAGAATAAATAAATTATAATTTTAATTGATGTTTCATGTAATTAATTTGAATACAAAAATCTTTCTTACAACATATACCATCATGGCATATTCCACAGTGGGGTAGTCAGTTGACCAAGTTTACGTAATAAACATATGAGTCATCCTCTCCATGCCTATCAAAATAAGACATTTTGTATAGGTGGCAATTTCCACCACACCATTTAAGATATTAAATAACGTATCTATTTTAAGTGCACTTGAATACTATAGGAAAAAGTTTGAAACCTATTCTTTGCCCTTTGTAAGCTTTGCATTTTTTCGTGGCTTTGTTTTACGCTTGAAGCTATTTAAACCTTAGCAAAAATGTATTTTTTTATTTATTTATACCATTTCGACATATTACATAAATTTGAAAGCCACAGGACTAATTGTATAAAAAAAATGGAAGTTGTCCTTTCATTGCCAATAAATGTTAAAGACATTCAGGATAAGTGGCATACCTTATCACTGAATTGAAGATGTTAAATAACTTATACGAGATGTAACAACTTATTTCAAATTTTATACCACTTGAGTATTTCGATGTTTTCAGGTATCTGAGAAGCTTCATCTCTACAAATCACATGTCTTTTGAGTAGTACAGGTATTTAGTATTACTTCTTGTAGTATATTATAATAAAGAGCTGGTGTTTCACCATGGATTCACACATGACGCTTTTCACATTCAATGAGCATACATAGTTCATACGGCGTGTCACTACTACTAGCTCTTTTCAAGTGCCGCGGTTCTTTGAGGGCGCGTCTTGCCCGCAACGTCGTCGCTATTTAGCGGGGCGGGCGTCCCGACACGACGACGTCGTTACACGCTTGTCATTTTACACTACATATGGAGGTATACCTTTGAGTAAAATTTCTCACGAAAGTTTATCATGTAACACCCGACATTCTACGGATATAGTTATAAGTAAATTTTAATAAAAAACAAATAATCAAATAATGTTTTTGTAAAGAATCTTTCAACATTTATGTAAAAACAGAACATGAATTACACAAAAACTTAATCTCAGTATAATTTGCATTTATATACAGATACATAAAAATTGGGTTGAGTTGGGAAAATTATCAGAACTCATAAAGTAGGGAATTAGTTCGAATAACTTGCTGTCTGTAGATTAATTATTTTATTTTATTCAGTTATACATATATCTTCGGCGTGAGTTTCTCACGTATTAAATAGTTTACAAAAAATAAATCAAAATTCTCATTCACAACGTGGTGCAAGACAAAAACAGTAATCTACGTAATCTACGAACAATAAGAATAAAATATAAATACGAATAAATTTAGAACATAAGTAAAGTGAAATGATTCTATTATTGAAGAATTTTTTACATAAATTCAGCGATAAGGTTTGCCACCCATCCCGAATATCAACATGTTAATTAAATGCAACTGGTTTTCCGGTTACCTCATTTGTGGGATATGCCGTGATGGCATAGTCTAATAAAAGTTCGAGATGAATCAAAATACAATAGGTAGGTACATAAATCGCAAATCTCTAATTGAAAAAGGCATAAATAACAAACATTTTTACAGTGAAGGAACAAATATACAAACATATTTCAATAATAATAAATATGTTATATTTCAGAAGTACGTTCTATGGCATGTCACATCATTACACAGCGTTGGTTTCTAACTGAAGTTGCTTTGTGAGAGGTAAGTTAGGTATCTTTTATGTTATACATTGATATATTTTGATATAAGCTTTTGTATAAAAAATCATTCATTTTCATTTGTAAACACCAAAAAGAGAAATATGTGAAATTGAATATATCGTTCTGATGGTTTTGGAGTCACCATGTGGTTCCAATGAGTAATAACAGAATATTCCACATCACCGCGAACGAGACTCCACTAGGCCGAAGATTTTCAAGAAGGCAACTTAAAATATTGAAGAAAAGTTGGACTTCAGCGTCGCAAGAGGAAACAAATTAATGGTCTAAACCAGGGGTCTCCAAACTTTCCAGCCTTAGGGCCATACTGATTACTCCAGTAAGTTCCGAGGGCCAAAACCATATTATCATTGTTGCCGGTGGTAAAAAGTGTAATAGTATGCTAGCTCTCCGCGGGCCGGACAAAATCTGTCCGCGGGCCGGATGTGGCCCTCGGGCCGTAGTTTGGAGACCCCTGGTCTAAACAAACAGATCAATGGTCTACTACAAGCAGCAGAAGAAGATTTGCTAATGTCTTACATGTATTACTTTTTTCAGAGAATATTAATACTACAAAAAAAGCTCTAGAGATATCCGTATCAAATAATATTAATACGTCATATCAAATAATTTATATCTTAAACAACGAACGGTAAGTTAAATTTATTGAAGGCAAAAAATGTATTTTATCCCATCATATGCACCCAACATTGTCTAATAAAAAAGCCATTAGAAAATCTCTTTTAAACAGTGCGCCTCTACTGTTGTTATGTTTCTGCTATACTAGTTAGTTACTCGGAGACCTTCTTTACTCAGAACAAAAGAAAAACGTATAACCTCACATTATACTAGTAAATTTAGTAATAACTAGGCATATTTCATACCTAAACAATATTATTTATTTATTCATTCTTTACTGTACAATAATATTGTGATGGTTTGATATGTCAAGTGAATGAATGATGAAAATACAAAGATTTTTTTAAAAAAAGGATGTAAAAAAGGCGGATAGCTAGGAGTCACGTAGCTTCATCACGAATACCAAATTCTCAAGGACGTTTACCTATTGAGCAAAAAATTGAGATGCGAATGCCTGAATATGATCGAAGCTAAGGTATCGTGCAAGAATGGATTGAATTGATATGCCAACTTTTCTGTCTCAACAATCAGAATTGCGGCGTGAGGTAATGATAGGTATATAAATAATTATATCAATTTACTAAATAGGTATATAAGAAAACAAAAATTATAATAATATGGACAATTTGTATATGGCGCCGTTTAATGATCCGTGACCACCTCAAGGGCGCCGAGACGACGAGTTCCAGATATCTACCTACTATTTTTTTCCCCAAGGTCTGTTGACAAAGATACTTACTTGCTTTCCTATAAGGTAAATTTGCAGCTTTTAATATTTTCAATTGTTTTACGTGTAGGACAATGTCTTATTAGTTTTTCTTGTTAAGTAATTTGTTTTCAAAAATGTTCTACAGTTATATTCATTTCCCATTTTATAAAAAAAATAAATACTTTTATAAATTAAGATTACAAACTAGCATAGGGTAAATTGTTTAGTATTACGGCCGGTGTTGTTTTAAAATAATAAAAGTACGTAGAATATACTTATTTCTGAATATTATTATTTGCAAGCGACACATCTTTACGCAATATATTTTATGTAAAACGCATTAAAAAATAATTTACGGACAAGCGGATGTGAGCGAAACCATCGGTTTGCGAATCATAAGAATTGTGAGTTAGACTGAAGATAGTGAAAAAAGTGAAATCGATAAAATACAAATATCAGACAAATAAACAAAATGCCTATCTAAAAGATGTTTTTAAAACATTCAGTAGGTAATCTTTAATATACTTCGTATCTAATCAAGATAAAAATAATGATTTTTTTTCGATTAATTACTTTCCATATTGTACTCGTACTTTGGTTAAATGTCTAGAAACTATTTATTGTTTCCTATCATATTTTATTCCACAAAAATTGAAGGCCATATACGTTAACAATTGAATATTTTTTTTCTTCAGAGACACTTTTCAGAAATGATTTTATTTATAGATATATTGTACAAATATACCGTAAATATGTACTATAACCTTGTTGTAACTGATGTACTTTGGTCTTCCAAGAACATAGTCAATCTTAGATATCTCAATTAAAAATCAACAAAGTAGAAAAGATTTCTGCTAGTAGAAATGAACACCAACACAGTCAATTTGTTGTAACTCTTATTACGGCTGATAGCATGATAGTTTACATTAATGTGTAAATAATAATTGAATGATGAATAATTTCATTTCTCACAACAACAAACGGAATAGTTTTGCACCTCTGAAAGTAGAAGAAAAAATCAGTGTCCGCTTTTTGGCGGTTCCCTGTAGACTGGAGTGGGGGATGCGCACAGCGGGCGCCGCACATAAATCATAAGAAAACATCCCTTACCTGTTACAAGAACAACAAATAATAATAATAATACATATTTCATACTTAATTCTTTCCCCGTAAGTCTTCGTCTTGTGTCTTATACACAGCACCTTCTGTATGTGGCTGTAAATCTAAAGGAACAAAAATATTATTATCTTCTTACTACATACCTGCTTCTACTAAAACCAAAGGAAACAATATTGCGAGGGAAACTCATTCGCAATACTACAAAATGTATGAGAATCTAATATTGTGGTTATGTGTATATTTTTGTATTGTTTGTTATGCAGCACCATCCATAAATATTATTTTTTTATTAAACATACTTAAATAAAAAAATAATAATTCTGTGTTCTGGAATGTGTACGAGTTCTGGAGAAGCCAAAAGTAAGAGACGACTGAGAACTCCCACAGTTGATTTGATGAAGATTAAGTGTAGTAGGTGCACAAATAATCTAAACTACACGATAAAATCACGACATATCCCAGATTCAGATACAGATGACCTTAGACTAGCGCATATCAGATCATCTTTTTAAATTCTCCAAGAAAATATAAGAGAAATATTCTAAAACGTATGCTAACAAGTGAATCTTGAATTTTCATACGTTGCTACGAAATGCAGGTTCTACCTAGAATTTTCAATTTTAATTAATTTTCACTTCACATTTCTAAAGATATTCAAGATTACCTACTTCATATTAGTACAACCTACAATATTTAATCACGTACATAGAATAAGAATGTATAAGTAGGTACTTTGAGATTTCATATGCGAGAGAATATCCTTTTTCCTCAATTTTCAGGAGTAAATATTAGACTTTATTAGTAGCTACTGAAAGTGGGTGCATTATTATTACTACACAAACGTATATTTACAACTTCTGCATTCATCAACACATACAACATTTAGGGAAAGTAAACCTTTTAAAGAAATACTGTATTACATATCCATATTTCGATTATGGTACCGCCATGAATTTTTATTACTTGTTAGGTATGAAAACTTAGTTTACATATTGTATAATACTATACCTTGAGGCTGCATCCCAAGTGGGATTGACAGTGAGAATGGAACACCGTATTATGATTTATCTTTACAAATAAAAAAGTTTTACAAAGTATCTGCACAGTACTTAAGTTCAAATGTTAGATAGTTTTCCGCCTTCATATACAATCATAATATGCGATACTCCTCGCATACAGGATTCGATGACGTGCCGGCCATTATGAGAGATGATCCTGACGAGATACATGAGCCAATATCGAAACGCTTCATCATTTTTCATCCAATCACATATAGTGGCGACGTGTTGAGTCTCGTACCATATAAAAAGGCAGAAACTTACTATAAACAGTGAAACGGAGTCAAAAATTATCACCTTTTACAAACTTCTGCGTGAAAACGTATGTATGATCTTTCCTTCATGGCACATAATTTGTAAATGAATGGATGGGTTTTGAATATATTATTAAATAATTGTGAAGATTGTGTTATATTGAATTTAATGTTTTTATAACCAATGGTTATCGATAAAGGTTGAAGGGGTTAATAAGGGTAGAGTGTGTCCCTGTGGGGCTGAAAATATAAACTAAGTACATAACGCGAAATCAAAGGAATAAATATGAATTTGTTCTACGGAACGGTTTTCGAAGATTACAAAATCGAGGGATAAAATTTTCCGAATGGCTTTTCGAACAGAATAGGTACCTCCCACCAATGTCTATGGATTTGTAAACAATTATTTGTTCGGTAAGGGTAAGGCTTTACTCTATGATTTAAAGTATATCCTTAGACTTTTGGAAATAATATTAAAAGTAAAACACGAAACTTTAATTTTAATCAAAAACAGATTTGGTTGTAAGCCTGTATCTTAAACAAGATTTAAAGATGGTAAAATTGACGCTGAGAAATCGATTAAATGAGATTTAGACATTTTCGTCCCAACAAATTGATAACTTATAAAAAATCAGTACTATTTTGATTAAAGAAATTGTATAAATTTCACTGTCAAAAATTATCTAAATAAGTATGATATGATTAGCCCTTTAAGGTTCTCGAGTGCACAGGACAGAAACTAGCCCCTTTTGTCGCACATTAAGTTAATATCAGCAAATAAAAGTATCTAGTTGACCGACGATTAATGACGGAAATTTATTATAATAAGAAATTGAATTTAAATCACCTTACACCAAAAAAAGAGTGCAAAAACTATTGCTAGCCGACTTGCAAATACAACACTGAGAAAAATACTCTCAACGAATCATTGGTACGTACTATCAGATTAGGACCAGAGAACAGAGCAAACGATTCATTTGTACGAATCTATAATATTCATGTGAAATTAGTAAAAAACGTATTTTCATTTTAATTTCATATTATTAGAAATGAAATTGGTGAATCATTGCATAAATGAGTACATCAATCTAATATTAACTATGGTAATATTGTAAATTATTTGCTAAAACCATTCTGAAATTACTAGAGATGAAAACACAAAATACGAGTATGGATAGTAATACTATTAGAGTAAGCAAATAGTGTGTAATTGGATATGGGATGAGTCAATCGCCACCCGGAGGTTAAATGAGTTCAAACGAATGCAGATTAAATCTAAAGATTTTGATTGTGACTCCCTCTGTAGTGTGTACCTAATAATGAAAGGACAAGAATAATAATAATAGAAATGAACCGATAAGTCGGGAACTCTGACTATGCGGCTACATTTATAGACGGTGACTGGTCAGAGATAAGTCGCCAAAAGGTATCGATTAGTCGATAGAGATAAGTGCACTACCAGAAAGAGGGAAATTTGGTAAATAAATCTCTGATACTTACTACAAGTCTTATTTATTTATTTCGTAAGAATCAATCCTACAATAACAAAAGCAATAAATCAGTCTTGGGGAAACGATGCAGCAGGTAAGACACCAAAAAATAAACAAAACTTGTCAGTACACGAACCCGTGACAAATGGTGTGACGAATGAAGTAAAACGAAGGTGCCCAAACTTAATCAATATAATGAGCGGCTTAACCGACTAGTCGGCCGACTAATAGACCGCTTGAGCACGATTTATCGGCCAAACCGACAATCGGCCCATCTCTGAATATTATCATTCACTGCTACATCATAAAACTACAGAGATAATTTGAAAATAAAGTTTGGCAATTAAAAGCATTAACTACTTAGGTACCCACTGCATGCACAAACAAAATCATTTCAATTTCCTTCTTTTTTAGGTCACGCGATGAAAAATATCTTAATTATTTTTAGGGTTTTAATAGGGGAAATAAACTTTATGGTTATTTTTAGTACTGAATCGAATACATAGCACATCAGTTATGAAAAAATGCTGAAAATATTTGCTCTATTAGAAAAATATATATTTATATTTTTGTGACTGGAGTAAAGTTGTGCAAACCTCTATCTTATTTCAATAATCCAATATTTTTACTGAATATATGCATAATTGGTCAGGGAAAATAATATCCATGATTTCTAATTAATCTTCTATTTTTGCCTGGTGGAAACCTCTTCAAGCTGAACAAAATGTACCTTATATATATTTTTCTAACAATATCACTAATAACACATCTTTACAGAATATAATATGACGTAGATGTAATGTCTTTGAATTGATGAATTGTACAGTGTCCTTGAGGTGCTTTGGCACGTAAACGATACTTTAATGTTATCCAATAATAATAATAATAATAAAAAATAAGCCCGGTACACTATGAGTCTATTATAATAATAATAAAAACCAAAACAAAAATAGTACCTTTATAAGGAGAAAAAACATGATATCATAACTACTGAACACATAATTTTGTGCAATGGGCGAGTTTATCGCTGAAGCGTGATATCTTCCAACTGACCCATGATATTATAAAGAGCATAACATAACATAAACTTAGATGAATCTTGTATTATGGGTACTAACGCGACGATACACGCACACACACACAGTACAGATATTTTTTAGTGCACCAAACAACGAAAAATCGATACATTCAGGACGCGTTTGAAAATAAATATTCATTAGTTTTTTTTAATTCTTAGATCTTGATGTTATTAAACCATGTGTTATAATCAAATTATCAATTTCCTTATAAATAATATCAACGTTCATACAATATGTAGTGCTAAGTATAAAACCTTCCTATTAACCTGTCTGGCGCATCTCACATTAAATTAAATTCCTCTATGTGTTATGTTGTGCGATAAAACCGAGAAATGACAGCATAAACGATGTTAGCCCTTTAAGGTCCAAGATAATAATTTTGTTTTTAAATATATTTTTGTTTTTAAGGAGTTCAATATTATGCCTTAATATTATTTTTTAATATGATATCAAATGTGCATTTGATCATAATTTATTAAATCTAGTGATATCTCGAAATATTAAAATGTGTGATGGTGAAAACATGTTTTTAAGGAGTTCAATATTATGCCTTAATATTATATTTTAATATGATATTAAATGTGCATTTGATCATAATTTATTAAATCTAGTAATATCTCTAAATATTAAAATGTGTGATGGTGAAAACATGTTTTTAAGGAGTTCAATATTATGCCTTAATATTATATTTTAATATGATATCAAATGTGCATTTGATCATTATTTATTAAATCTAGTGATATCTCGAAATATTAAAATGTGAGATGGTGAAAACATTTTTTTTCTAAATTTTATCGCAGTTTTTTTTATTTTTCCTTTTATCTATGAAAAAGCACATAAATATTACCTCTTTTATCTTTTTTTTTTAAAAAAAGGTATAGGTACTTATCTGGGTTCAAAACCATTACGTCATATCCCACAAGTGATGTTGCCAGCGGACCGGCTGCATTTATTTATATTTAATATTTTTTTGGCATTTAATAAATATACAAGCTGTCGTCTTTGTGCCTATACAAATTATGACATTTTTTAAAGGTGGCACATCTCATAACTTAACCGAAGATGTAAAATGTCTTAATTTTCGAACATCTGCCTTAAATACTAATATAAATATAATAAATATTTGTATAAAAAAAAATGCCATAAATATTAATACCAAAAAAATCAAAGTAATCGAGTTTATCTTTATGCAATGATATTTTGAATCGTTTTGTAAATACGTTTTATTTTTATTCAAAGTGAACACTTGTTTTCATAAAACTGATCTTTATTGTGTTTTGGGTCTTTTTATAAACCATTGTTAATTTTTCTGATATTTAATAACCTGATTCATAATTATGCTTTTCATTCTTTTTTTAGTTATATTGTTCCATTTTGAAAAAAAAATGAAATAGATTTTGAAACCAATTTAAAAAAAAAGTGAAAGTCTTATGGTCCTGAAAGGGTTAATTTGTATGCCATGTATTATGATGATGCGCGTTGATGCAAGAAAAACCGCGGAATCTACGTGAAACCGCGTCGATGACTCAATATTTATTATTATAATTATTATCATAATATTATTACTTGTATTGCCGAGACACAATATCTTGACAGTGAAACCACATCGAAACAATACTGAACATAGGGGGAATTCGCAATGGATTTCTCATCAAGAAACACCTCATATAATAATATAAACGTTTGGATATAAGAAGGCTGTTAAAGTTTAATTTACAACCGATGGTTCTTGGCGGAAGTTCATATTAATATTTTTTTAAATGAAATTGAAAATAGTGGAATAACTAAATATATTGTTTCATTATAAAAAATATTAGAAGGCTGTGTTTTTTTTCGACTATTCTGTAAATTTATTATACATTTTAAAAGTGTGTATGTTGTTGTAAAAAAACGATTGGGTTCTTTGATTATTTGGAAGAAAATAATATTGATACCTAATCCTAACGTTTTTATACTTATAAAATAAAGGTCCGAAAACTAAAAAAAAAGTGAGAAAGGTGTCCCAACGTTTACGAATTGGCTCTAGGCTGGCTTAAATTCTCATTTCAGTAGGTATCTACGGACAACGTTCACCTTTTGCATAATGTTTCATTGTGTGAACATAGTTCGCCAATCAAGATGTCTGCTGGTTGTCATCCGCACGTTTTGCCCTAAACCGTTAAAACAATAAAAAAAATGTGAATAATTTTAACATTAAAAAAAGATAATGAAGAGCATTACAAGTTATCCGAAGATAAATCAAAGCCTAAATACTTCCTTCAATTGAGCATATCAATTAATTTCATTCGAGCACCTCAGTCACAGATTATTATTGTTCCGTATGTGAATGCCTATTAAAGATTAGTTTTATCACTCCTTTCTGTATTTTTTAGTATCCACAGTTTATCCAATTTGAAGAATAATGCCGAAATGGTACATAGAAAGATGTACTCAACTAAATTACTAAACAATAATGAAGAAAAAGAGTGTATCGAGAAAACAGTTACATAATATTAAATATGATGGAAAATAAGACGAGATATGTACAGATAGATAGATAGATAATAATATAAGGACTTTGATGGTAGTATGTAGAAGCAGTAAGTAGTATGGTGGTGAGTGTGGAGTTTACTGCAGACAAAACAGTACGGATAAGTTTTTGCCTGAAGTGGATACCTTCTCCTCCTTCATATTATTATAATACAAACCTTACAACAGGGCCGTCTAGCAGCTGCTGCAAACAACAGACGAATTGAAAGAACTATAAGTGACAGAATAAATACTTTGATAATCCGTGGGACCTTTACTGGCTTACACAGTGATTTCAAGTGTTGGTCATTTACGTTTTGTCTTAATTGTGTGTCCTGTAAGGTTTGCAAATTTGATAAATAAATGAGATAAAAGAACAATTTCTTGTATGACTGACTGTAGGTTTCAATCTGAAAGAGGTATTTCAGCCTATTTTTAATTTCAATCCATTTCATTATGTATATGGTAGCCTGATAATAGAGTCTTGAAATTTCAATCGAGAGATCACGAGCTCGATTCCTTTCGCTGCCAAACTACTAAATTTTCATGAAACGAGTATATTGCTCACTGTGAAAATGTTTGTGAGTATTTGGGCCTTATTTCAAACTCGAATTTATCATTTTAAATAGGTTTTATTGGCCACAGTGATTTCAAAAATTTATGTATTAATAAAAATTAAAATAAAATGAGCTTAAAAATGTTACGGTGACTTTGGGGTGTTGGTGATTTTTGTAGAAAAGAATCGGAGTAATTAATTCTGGGAAGTGCCATAAATGTAAAAAACTCTTATGTTTAAAAAAAATTATGACCAAAATGCTCTTTCCGATTGTTTTTAATAAATCGGTGTAAATCAAATAGTTTTTGTATATCTTCTTTTTTAATATAACTGCCTTACAAAAATATTTTCAGTAACTGATTTAAAAAGATAAATTATTTTAATTTGTGCTTTATACTCTACTCATCTTCCATTTCTTGACATAAGTTGTCATTCTAAGCAACATACTTTATTTCCAGATTCCTCGTCCATCCCTGGTACCACCCCCTGTTCTCCACATCCCATCCTTCCTCTCCAGCCGGTCTGTGGCTCATTACTGGAAACCTCACAGATAATAATATTGCCTGGCTGTTGATGAGTTTGCATTGCCCCCGCTAACATCTACTACCGCCACTTCTTCCACCACTTCCCCTTGCTTTGCCTTACCACCACCTATCCTTCATCCTGATACTACAACATAATACATATTTCATAAAACGTAGGGTAAATAGTATGATCATAAACATTTTCGCCTATCATATTTTTTAATTATCTTTGTTTTCCATCCACAAAATTCTTCTTAAAGTATGGCATTAAAACCGTTAAAACGAACAAGAGGCACAAAGAGAAAATATGTCTCATTGAATTGCAGTGTATTATCAAATGTGAAATTCAAAATAATTTGGCATCATCATTATAAAAACCTAGAACCGTAAAAGACGATATTAAAGTTAGTGCAGTAAGAATTAGGTATGTAGTTGTTTAGGAAAAAAAAATTTTTTAAGTGAGCTTAAAGATTATTTACATAATGGTGGTTTTGTAGAAAACTAGATACTTGAAAATTAAAAAAATCTTGTTAAAAATAAAACTTATTGTGTCAAAGTTTTTATCTGAAGAAAAATAGATTTTTAACAATGTGCCAGTAAATTGTCTATTAATTTACCTTCTATACTTCATAATATATCGTCTCCCTGTTTTATACTTACAATTATCCATCTGAGCTTTCAACGATTTTCTCATTATTTAAGACCCTGAAGCTTTTGCTGTTTTTGAAATTTGGACAAGTTTATTATTTAATTAATATGCACACAATTAATAAAGGATCTTGTGACTGTCTGTATTAAATAAAATAAAAATAAATATAGCTTTTTTAAATTTGTCTGGTAAATTCTCTTATTTGGGCCAGCGAGGTGAGAAATGCAGTTATTGATGGAAGGTAATATTGAGAAACGTAGTGAAGAAGGAAGAAAACAGATATCGTGGCTGTGCCGTATACGGCAATGGACTGATATAGCCAAGTGGAAAAACCGTCCCGAATAGCACAGAATAAGAAGGCATTCTCATAAGAAGTAATTTAATTGGAGCTGTTAATTTGATTGACATCCTGTACAAAACTTAAAACTCAAAGTTGCATTAAAACTTTAGTCTACTGAAGTAAAAAAAGTAGTAAAATCAAAATAAAATTTAATAATCATGAATGATATGAAGATACTTATTATTCTTTAGTGCCAAACGATATGAATGTTAATTAGGTGATAAAATAACTGTATGATAAAATGCAAGAGTGTAAATTGTTAATATTTTATTACTACGTTAAGAATACGAAGACTATGTTTAAACAAACTTTAAGATGTTTTATGTATAAGCACGGTGATGTTTTACGTGTATGTAAGTTGTAACATACGTCAGATTTATTGCTATGAACTCTTTAATAAAACAAACCAACACGTTACTTAAAAGTTGAACGTAGTTTTTGCATTTTCTATAATGTTTTGCACCTGCGTGAGTGAAGATATTAACAATATTAATACTTAACAGACATCTCATCTGCAGAATCAACAGATTTTGCTATTTATTTTCAGTAGGAAAGGTGTCACAATGCTTACGAATTGGCTTAGACTGGTTTAGCTATGAAACAGAAAAAAAACAATACACTTAAACATCGGGGCACCTTTCCAGTTTCCTTGCTTTACTTTCTTACTAAAGGGAATATGCGCAATATGTTAGTTGTACAGATGAGATGTCTTCTGAGTAATATTCTTAAAAATTTACTTAATATTTTTGCGCTTTAATAATTATGTTGTTTAAGGCCAGAATGTTGTTTATGGACCAACTGAAGAGAGACATGAACTGTGGCTCATACGTAGAGCTAAAAAGACTGGCTGAGAATAGAGACGAATGGAGAAGAAAAACCAAACTCGTTGCAGACCAATCCAATGGATTGTAATTCATTATAATAATATATATAAGACCAAAAAAAGGATGGAAAAGATTTTAATCCAAAATATGAGTAAATAAATTAAAAAGGTATCTTCCTAAAAACTTAATCAAGAAGCGTTTCATGAAAAAAGATTATCATTGAATTTAAAAAATTCTAACATCTTACTCTTTTGAATGAAAATAAAGATGACCAAATATTACTAATTTTATTGATATAAAAAAGTGAACAATGAAACTAAGGATCCTTTGAGTCCTCATTTCAGATGTGGAGAAAAATTCTTCTTTCAAGATAACTGCACTAAAAAAATATGTTTTTTAGTCAAGTCCGTAGACCACCCGTTCCAAAATTGGGCTCCATCTTTTTCGTAACTTTTTGAGTGTCATGTAAAGGCAGGTATTTCCAAAAAAATAAGACATTTAACATCTTAAATTCAGCGGTGAGGTTTGACACCCACCCTGAATGTCTTAATTTTTACTAGCAAAGAGAGAACAATTCGCATATTTATAACATGCAGCTGAGGCCTGAGTCAGTAACACATTTTTACGTTACGTTTTCGTTCCGTTAACGTTCAAATGCAGACGATGTTGCGCCAAAGTGTTAATTTTCGTAACTACTGTGTATCTTAGCAACGAAATTTACACTTGCTTGCAACTTCGTCTATACTCGAACGTTAACGGAAGGAAAACGTAACGTGAAAATGTGTTATTGACTCAGGCCTCTGGGGCCTGAGTCAACAACATACTATTGCGTCACGTTCCCGCTCCGCTAGCGTTCGGGTGCAGACGATGGTGCGCCAAAGTGTTAATTTTCGTAACTATTGTGTATCTTAGCAACGAAATTGACACTTGCTTGCAACATCGTCTGCACCCGAACGCTAACGGAGCGGGAACGTGAGACGAAAGTGTGTTGTTGACTCAGGCCTCTGGTCTGTTGGCATGATTCAATCGTCAAAAAAAACCATTGCAAAACGCTGATTATAACTTTATGTATATTAAATATTTTTTCTTACTTAATACAATATTGTCTCATTATGAAAACAGTTACCTTTCAAGTCACTTAAATGCAAAATTTAATTAGTTAATGTACTTAGCGCTAAATGTTTAAGATATTAAACGTATCACACCCTTCAACAATATCTGTCAAATCTACAATAACACGTCGTATAGAGTAACAACGCAACACACCTTTGTGAGTAAAGTACAAAATGTAGATACTTCGTCATAATATATTTTCATATCAGAAGTGGGAATTTGCATATATTATTATTAATAAGTATATGCGAAGGGTACCTATACACTCGCATTGTGTGTTGCTATGAGAAATAATAATATGCAAACAAATAATAACATTTGCATCGCGAGTTTAACACTCTTGCAACATTGATGTGTGCGCCATGTTGGAAAAAATATAAAATGACGTTGTTGCTGAATTATAGCAACAAATCAACGAAACTAAACAAAATATATCTTTAAAAGCATGAGAAAAATAGAAGATTGACGTATTAAATATTTTTTGATATTTATGTATTCATTCATTTCAAATCGAAAGTATTATATTGAGTTACAAAAATCATCGTGTTTGAAGAAGAAAAAATTACCTAAATTTTTTTCAATTATCTCAAGAAATTTGAGTGTGAAATTATTTTTTACTTTTGTTACTTAGGTAGGTACGAAAAATATTTAAAATACAAAATCGATATTTTCGTACGTAAATAAGCGTATTTTTCTACCTCGTATGTTTTATTATTGACATAGTCTTTCGTTTTATCAGGACATTGTCAATCACTTATTATCTTGAGAATATTATTGTAAGACGAAAAACGCCTCTTTCAATAATTAAACATTTAGTAGAAAAAAAAAAAACATTTTTTTTAAATTTCCTTGTAATATTCTTCTACCTTATCACCGACACAGTGACTAGTTTTAAATAAGTGTTTTATTGAAAATAATTTAATGCAAAATTAAACAATTAATAATTATGTGAAAAAGAGTTTCCTTTTAAGCAACAGAATTATGTTTCTCGAGTCTTAAGTTTCATCGTATGAGATATTCAAGGTATTATATACATATTAGTAAAACTCAGGTAGTATCTAGTAGAAGGTGAAATTGTGTTGTTTTGAATGGATTTATTAAGAGTCTATGACTTGTGTATGTTATCTACTGCTACGGAGGAGCTTCGATACTACGAAGATGCGTTGGTTTGAGTCGTTATGTAAATGAATGTATGCAATTATCATGGTTATGATGCGCTTAATTATTCCTACGGCAAGCTGTGTTAAGCTATCATGGTAATGTTATTAGATACGTGTGCTTACTACTGCTTTACTTATAACAACACAGGTGTACGTTTTCTGAAATTAACCTCTATAAAATATTATTGGGAATGTTAATCCATGTAAACTTTCTTGTAGTTTTTCCCCTTGATCTGTTTTTTAATCAAAGCTTTTGCTGAATATATACATCTGGATGATAGTCCTGGCTAGTTTACATTTCACAATGTTTTAGATTTATAGACTTCATTATCGTCGAATTATTGATTGAGTCAACGTTTTTTTGGTTGTTAAACTCCCGTGTTTATATACCTATGAAAGAAAACACAATTGATTTTTGTTTTACTTTAGGTCTATAAAATTATATAGTGACCTGGTTTCGACTTACAAAGTCATTGCGAAACCAAACGAAAGATTTTGAAAATCACTTTGTAAGTCGAAACCAGGTCACTATATAATTCAATATAAAGAAAAACTGAAACCAAATGTGTGTGTTTCTGTATATATTATCATGATCGTCTTTTACAATGCAAGTTATAGAATATTTTCGGAAAAAGTGACTCTATGGGCACAAAAAAATATCGACTGGATTAGGATTGTTTCTGCCTCGAGCTGATAAGAGGAGCATTAAGAACTCAATGAAAGTAATGAAGTACCTACCTACATACATTCATAGATCAACACAAACGTTTGTTAACACGAAATCACTTTCTAGAGGTAATGTTACATTTTTTGTTTCCAATATGATCAATTTGAAGCATATGTGGAAAGAAATTATTTATTTAAAAAATTAACAACTATGTTATGTATCTCGTTTCATTGAGTACCTATATAAACTCTTATAAATTTAGTATGAAATGAAAAAAAATCCTTAATTTTAATATCAAAATGCCTTATCATTCTTTACTCGATGCATACATAATCTAAATTATGTAAATCAAATGTTTTTGTGTTAACACTTTGGAAATTCATTATAATTAAAATGATTTTAAAAACACTGTATAATTTCCAAATTAAATTTATTCACCTCAAACGTTTTCGCCAAGGCTTCTACTTGGCATCATCAGCTCCTCCACCTCCTGATGATGCCAAGTAGAAGCCTTGGCGAAAACGTTTGAGGTGAATAAATTTAATTTGGAAATTATACAGTGTTTTTAAAATCATTTTAATCTAAATTATGTATTGACGGCCAGTGTGGCGCGAAGGTAATACTCTTGTCTTTGAGTCACGAGGAAGTATTACATGCCCGGTCAGGACAAAATTTAGAATGATCTTTTTCAAATTGTTTTGAGTCTGGTTATTTATCATATTAAAGTATTTGTGTATTGCATTAGTATCCATTGTACAAGATTAGTCAACCTTAATTTGGGACCATCTTGATCTATTTGAATTATCTATATATGTTATGTTTGGTTATGTATGGTGAATGTGAAGTATATCTATCTTTTTCTAGCAAATATTATCTATATATAAGACACTTTGTTGAATCTTTAAGTTTTGTTCCCTAGATAGCTGAGTATAAGAGAGATGTATGTATGTAGATATATAGGTATTCATTTTAAAATTAAATGCAATGCGGTTTTGTACCAAGTTTGAAGTATTATACCATCGCTACAAAATCTTACAACGCGTTCATTTTAAATAAGTGTTCAAATTATAGTCCATCTTTTTATAAAATAAACTTATTTCTTTATCATATTTTCTGAATACACTTAGTCGAAAATATATGTCGATTGTTGATATATTTATATAAAAGTTATTTTTGAATTCGATTTTGTTGAATTTCGTTACTAGAAACAAAAACCATAGATCGAATGAAATATGATTTCATTTTGAAATCGCTTATGAATCTTTACATTTTAATACAGAGGATCATTTCATAACAGTGTGACTGCATCGCGTGAATAAATAACAGTGTAGCTGGTAAATTTAAGAAGGCTATAACTTTCATTAGAAAATGCTAATGTTTACACTTATAAATAATGCCTTGAAGCCTCCGCCGTCATCCAAGCAAACAACCAACCAACCATTCATCTGAAGGTAAGATATAATAATAATATATTAAAATATACAATAGGTAGATAATAGAAAGATAGATAGATATTTTAACTAGGGATAATGTTTTATTACTCAAGAAAGGTGTTGCCTTCTTTATTATAAGTCTACAAGTAGATTCTTTAATAATATGTACTATAAACTCCCGCTTTTTCCTTGCGAGAACCTTAAGCATAAATCTTCAAAGTATGATTAGATAAAGAAGGTGATATATTTATATTTTTGTATAAATTATTTTTATGTATCTATTGTGAATTAACAGGTGACAAAAAAAGATTTCATATAATTGATTAACTAATTAATGAATGATATACAACATTTATCACTCAATTTGGATGTAATTAATATATAAACACACACCCAAAGAATTATAAGCAAGTAAAGTTATTTTATTTTGAGGGAGGTATTAAAGCACAGAGTAGTGACTCATTGAAAGTTCGAAACTTAAAGATATTCAAATTCAAATACTGTCAATTTTTATAAAAAAATATCTGAATAGGTGTTTTTTTTTTAAAATAACGTAAGTGTTGGAAATTGAAATTAATACTACACACATTATTTATGTTTATTATTTTATTTAATATACCAACGTGAAAGTACAACTCGGATAAAAGCAGGTAAACCGAAATGGTCGAATGCATCTTTGCATTATAACATTGGACACGTTAGAAGTATTCTTCGTGCAGAAAATCGAATTATATGCAGTGGTTAGGTCTGTAGAAAAGCAGAAGAGAAGAGACCAAGTCAGGGTGAACAGTGAACACTGCATCAGGCAGAAGGTAGAGAAACAAGTAGGAAGTCTGTTCTTCCGAATAATGAAAGCCACAAGACCAAACACCATAAAGTTACCGGTAGCTTTTTGGTTTGGCAGTTATTGAAAAGTACGTCCACCGTTTTGTGGATATGTGGTTCATACTTTTATAAGCAAATCAGAATATTATTCATCAATCATTTTATTATCATTGCGAAATATGTAATTCTTATGTTTTTTTTTATTTTATTCCATTTTATTATTATTGCGCAGTATATATTTCTGATGTTTTCTTATTTTATTTTATTATTATTGCGCAGTATATATTTCTGATGTTTTCTTATTTTATTTTATTATCATTGCAAAATATGTAATTTTGATATTTTTTTAAAAAAAACACACATTTCTTACATTTGTTTAAGTTGAGAGTTATCATTTAAAAATATCACAAAAAGTAATCTTTCATTTATATGATGGCAAATGATTTTTTTTACTCACTTGTTATCAAAAGTTTAAACTTGAAATTAATTCAATATAAAACAATTTTTGTCTTAAAGGAAAAATGATCTATAACCAAAATTTATTGGAAGTAGGAGTCCAAAATGAAGAAGTGCAAGAATATTTTTTTCATCTTGTGACTTATTGTGTCAGATATTAGTTGGATATGCATATCTTCCTGCGACTTTTTCTATATTTCAGACGTCTTGCTCAACCCAAATCTCCAACACTCATAACGCTCAAAAAGGTTTCATGTATACCTATCTCTAAAAACTTCACTCTGAAATGTTGAAGTAATCTATTTTTCGATATTCGATGAGTAATATGGTAGATAGTTTTATAAAACATCGGTGTTTGAATTATAGATATGAGTCTTATGTGCAACATTTAATCGTGTAAATATTTGAAGAATTACAGAGTGATACAATATAAATTATCTACATACACTGTAAACTCTTCTGATACTGATTTACAAATTTCCGACATGTGAAAAATGTCTTGACATTCAGAACCTCTAGAGTTTTCTAGCAAATTTCACGCAAGATAAAACAGACAATGGTGATGGTGTTTGTAGCTTCCTTTGCTTGCTACGAAGGTCTGCAGGTGGGTGGTGTTTTTAAGGCTTGTGTTGGTTTGATGGTTGTCTGTGTGTGATGGTAAGGAAGGTTTCCTCTAGGGTAAGGTCTTTACACCTGCCACGGTGTCTTTTGTATTATGGAAACTGGTCTATTAGCCGAGGTGCGGTTGAGTGGTGGGAAATACAGGCACGGATTAACATTGTAGGATAACACTATAAATTATAAAATATTTGATAACGTGAAGTAGTTAATATCTGATTATATTGTTTCATCATTTTGAGTGTGTTAGTAAAGTATGCTGAAGATAATTAGGTAACTGGTGATTTTTTTTAAATATTTTTAAAATAAGTATATAATTTTGGTTTTGTTATAAACCCAAATATAACCTTATATACCTTTCACAGTGAGCTAAAAGCTTGTGTCGTGAAAAGGCACCTAAGATCGAATCACGGACCCCCTGTTCACGAGGTCGAGAATCTACTCCCAGGCTACCGACGAATTCAATTTTATTTAACATTTTTTTTATTCGAGTACAGATATTTGTTATCTTGTTAATAATACTTTGGAAATATTTAATTAAGAGAAAGTGTCTCTGGAGTACTAGGAAATAGGGCAGTTTCAATTTTCTTCTGACATTAACGACAGGTTGGTTGTTCTTTGAAGGTACTAGTAAGCAATTATATTGGGTATTTGATAAATCCTTATTTTCAGAACTTTCTTTCCACAAACAATTCAGTTTGTTAAAAAAGTCGAATATAAACTATTTTTGAGTTCGTCGGTAGCCTGGAGAGTTCGTCGGTAGCCTGGAGGTAGAGTCTCGGCCTTCAGAACAAGAGGTCCGTGGTTCGATCACAGGTGCCGGCAAACTCCTCTTTCACGGCACAAGCTTTTAGCTTAGTGTGAAAGGTGTATAAGGTTGTATTTGGGTTTATAACAAAACCCAGATATATAATAATAATAATTTATTAAACATAAATATCACTTACAATAATTGAGCAATAAAATAATACATTTTTTTTTCTAATACAATTACTCCCCAAAATTGAGCGTAGCTCGTGCTTTGGGGAGAATTATTTTATACTATATTAGCAATTAAAATTAAAAAAAATAGCAATCAGAAAAAAGACATACACATACAGTCATAATGTTCCGACTAGAAGTTCCACTTAACAAGTTTAATCATAGCATATAGATCAAATCAGAAATATACAAGAAAATCATACCAAAAGAAAAAACAAACAAAAATCAAAAAGAGTCATACCATAATTATTTAAAAAAAAAAAAATTATCATTAAAAAGAAATTATTATAATTTTGCCAATCCTTACATGTATTTAACGAGGTCCCAGTCTTGGGACGTTGTTTCACCACAGTGGCGTAATCTTCATTAAGGACGGCAATAAGGGCAACACATATGAGGGTAGGGGGATGGGGGTGGTATATGTAGTATGTGTACACTAAACAACACTAGAAGGTATGTTGTATTAATACTACTAATAATATGTAATTGTACATACTGCAGGTACTAAAATGGGGTAGATTGAAGGTTAAATGGATGGAAAGGGTAAATGACTGTCAGATTTGCACTTTGATTTTTGTACGTACATATCAATATGTACATACAGACGTAGTATAAAAGTCAAAATAGATATTTTTATTGGAGTTGTAAGTAACATTACTCTTTAAACAAAAGGTAAACTTTGAATTGGTACAATTTTCAATTGCATAAAATGAAACGAAAATCTTATTGATGAGATTATAATCGTTTTAAAAATTCTTACATACCCAAACTCACAGTAATTCAATTGTTATGCAATATATGTATATAATGAAATTTCTGGAGTTGTATGTAACACAATCGTAGAATAAAAGGTTTGCTTTGGATTGGGTCTGATTTTCAATAACTTAAAATGAAATGAAAACCTTATAAATGAGATTATACTATCTTTAAAAAATCTTACATTCCCAAACTGATGACATTCCAATTGTAATGCAATATACGTATAAAGTGTAATTTCGCCTCGTTTCTCGTTCGTTTTTGACTATTCCTCTTACTAACATAAAGATAAAGCAAGTTAGTCACTTATTTTCAGACTTGTTTGGTCGTAATTGAAACACTTTATTTTATATAATGTTGTGTATCGCTATTGAAAAGATAAAGTAATGCAATAAGACACTTTTGACAAACTGTAATAGAAAATCGTCAGCTCATAATCATGCCAGGACCAAATTTGGTTATACATTAATGTAATGTCGACAATATCTTGTAAATATTATTTCAATTTTATCCTAAAACACCAACGTCTATATTATATTCTTGAAACAAAATAAATAAGAACTGAATGAAATAAATCCGTAATAACAATACAACTTGAAAAGATAAGACGAATGATATATCTTATTACATCATGTACAATAATACAATATTAAAATGAATGCTGTACAATCTGAACTAGCAAAACGAGTTCTTCTGAATGACTGAGTAGTGAGTGTTCATACATCATATTATTATATTCTAGATAGGATGTATGTAATATTATAATATGTCCCAGACATCCTTTCCATATTGTCTTGGATTCCCCATATACAAGACGACGACATGTCGACGTCTGTCTCGCTACATCAAACATCACAAATATTATATTAGATGATTATAACTACAACTGTTCTTTGTGCTAGGTAGGTAAATGTAATACATATTATGTACATTATCTGAACGAATTTATTAACTGCATTTTGTATTTGAAATATTCATATTTTTGGTGTTACTTTGTCAATCAAATGTCTCTTTAAAATTAAAAGAACACTGGTTATGTAGAAGAAAATTGAAGTTCGACATTTAAATAATTATAATGATGAATTAATAACAAAAACAAATATTATTCAAAGTCATCTTTACTGAATTGGCACGGAGTTATATTGGTACGGAGAGGACAGCTTGCATGTATATGATATGCATCTGGTCTGCTGGCTACCGTAATGGTATGGTATGGTATCTTTACTGAATATTGTTTGTGGTTTTCATCTGTGATTTTCTAATTTCAAAATTTATCATGACTTGTGTATTTTTGTAAATCCGTTTTTAATTTTGTTTTAGAATTTGATCTTTTGTTTTTACGATAGATAGAGTAGGTATGTGTTCTGTATAATATTCATATTTCTTTATTGTAAAAATTTTCTAATGGCTTGAAGCCGCATGATGTAGAAATAAATACATTAATATAAAACAGGGACAATATATCACTAATGTGGATAAAATTAAGTTGCAGCAGCCTCACTAGGTTACCTTGTATCTATAAACAAAAATATTGACTACGTCTTCAAAAATCGATCTGTATAATTGTGTAAATGAAATATCTGTTTATATGTGATAATGCATATACATATATTTTAACAAAAACAAATTAGAATAAAACAAAAACTTTCATATGATTTATCATTAGATATGATATCGAATTGAAAATAAACCAAATAAGTCTAAAAGTATGAGTTATTTACGATCTTAAAGGCTATATACGGGTAAGTCTATTTACAACAACAACAGAGAGAGTGGTAAGAGTCTGCCTTAACACCCTTAACCAGTTCATTTCTCAATTTCACCCCTATCCTATTTTATCCTTCTTCACTCTTTCTCCTCGTGCTAAATAACATTTAATAAATACACTCCCCAGTCCTCAGTTTCTTACCCCCATCACTGTTCTCTAGGAGTTCCAGAAACAAAAAGGGTTTCTTTCAAGAAATTTAAAACATACTCGTATTAAATATAATTTCGAGAAGCAACAAATATTTCTCGAATTTTCGTGAAATACACACAATTATAAAAAAACGACAATGTTTGAAGAGAAAAAAATATATGTTCTTCTTGAAGGTAATCTTTAATCTTTAACAAATTTATTTCACGAATGAAACCAATTTGAGGCCGTTTTTGAAGTAAAAAAAACTATGTTAATTAACATTGTTTTTACTCAACCAATAAGATTTGTGCACACTTGTTTTATACCAACAATAAAAAAAATCACTCAAATTGCACACCGATTTGAGAAATCGAATTTTCGAGAAATGATTTATCGTTTTACTGAAAATCAAGAAATATCAAAAATAGCAATATAATAGAAATAGAACCTGTAGAGATTCATTTTATTATTAATATATATTTGTAGAATTAAAAACACCCCTTCGTCTTTATAAAACGAATTACTTTGGACGGAACGTCATAATGACAAAATCACCAAAGACAATGAATATAATTATGCACCCAAAACGACAATTATAATTAACAATTTAGTTATTAATAATTCGATTTGTCTAGAAATGAATTGAAGGATTATTTATTAAAATTATTGTCGGGCATAACGAAATCCACGTTAATTGAAATATTATAAATTGAATAAAACGTACGTATTTACGAGTAGTATGAACTTTCGAGATGTGATATTTTTTTATCATAAGGGAAATAAAAAAATGTTTTTATAAGTGGTATCAAATAACAGAAATAAAAATAATAAAACTATATATTTGTAAATTAAGGATAAATTAAAATAATCCGACTATGAAAATAAAAACATTAAGCAGTATACAACTATACATTTGAGCATAAATAACTGAAGAATTGGAACTGCGCAACAGTCTTCAAGTAACAAACGAGGTAACTGAAAAAACACTACCAGTTGCGAGAGTAAAATTGATAAATTCCAGAGGATTAGTAATGGCATTCGCGTAAAATTTTTAATACTTAACATTTACCTTAATCGACATTAACTCACGTTACCTACTTGATTTTGTGTCTCGGTATATCGCTGTGTAATAAATTCCAATTTATTCAATGATTTAATGGCTCAGTTTTAAGTTTCAGTACATAATAATTTTTTGATACGACCACATACTGGCCCTCGCCCTAGAGATGGATGCTCCATTAAACGGCGTTGAATAAATCCTCCAACATACATACTTTGTACTGTTTATGGCAAGTATAAGTTATTATAAGTTGACATCTTCATTGAAAAATGAAATTAAGTAGGTACTATCATTACCTGGTTAGCACAAAACGAAGACAGAATGTTCTTAGTACCTATAATACATTATTATTCTCATACATTATTTTAAGACCCATACTTCTAATGTGACCTGACGGACTCCCTCTTCGTACAGCAGTTCTACATATTATTACAACACCGTATTATTATCATCATCTTCATAGTATTGTATCCCTATATACATACATACATCGCCCAATCCCCCTTTGTTACAAAACGGTTTCTTACACGGGAATCGCATTACTTAGTCGCGAGAAATAATAAAATTTAATACGAGGATTCACAGCACTTCTACTACACATACGCACAATTAAAGTACACGGGCCCTTTGAGAATATATTTTATACTAATATATTATTATAGTACTAGGAAATATTATAAGTAGAACACACTTCGCCGCAGTACTCCGTACAAAGGCTCTAATATGGTGATGACTTTTGACCACAAATTTTCATATCAACAGAATGAGAAGTGTAAGAGGAATAATAACTGCTGCTTCATTTTGATTACTTCATTGCGTTGTCTTCCTCGTAAATACACTCGTATAAGAAGGGACGCGAAATGAAATGAAGGTAATATTGATGTAACTCTTGTACTAAGGTTAGTTATAGATATTGCTTTGTAAGAAGTATATGAAGAGATATTCATAGCCCTGATATAACGTGTAATAGACGCTATTGCAATCAACTTTATTCTTTATTATTAATACTAACATATATCTAAGATATTTTATTCTTAATTTGTTTATTTTCATGGATAGACCAACAAAATATTTGTAAGATAACCTAGAACAAGCAAACGTTTTTGAGAAACAGCAAGTTACGATTTCAGACGGTATAAATCAAATCACAGGAGTCACAAAGATTCAGTCCTACGTCCACTATGGATAGAAGAAGTTGAAATAAAAGAAGAAGAAAGTTATTTAAAAAAAGATATCTGTTATTATTGCGAGTATATTCTACCTATGAGTTCCTTCTAGTCAATTTCGTACTGTTTATTCAAATAAATAACGCATAGAGGCAAAATATATTAAATCCCTTTAGTACCTACCTAAAACAGAAATCTCAGCTGTTGTAGTACGTAATATATCTATCAATGTGATAAAGTAATAATAATCTGATATTAGGCAATGAGGGACTAGATATTATATTTGCCCAAGTCCTCTTGACCACAAGACCCCTTAGTGAAGTTATTATGTATGACTGTGCGTATATGTATTATTTACATACTGTGCATCTCATTTCCTTACCAAAGCAAAGAATACAATGCAAATAACACAGAAAGGTACAACAAGTACCTACACATTATTAAATACATATCTACTTCAACTTTGATGTATTGCACCATTTATTTGATATATTTTGTAATAAATTTCTCAAGTGACTTAGTTTTTGGTGGATGGCCTTATAAAAAAATATCAATAATCTTTCTTGAAGTGTTTTTTTTAAGTTAAAATTAAAAAAGTGTAAAAAGTCACTTTTTACTCCTCCATCCAGAATTCATCATCGGGCGATTAGAAAAAAAGTGTAAAAATCACATTTTACTAATCGCCTGATGACGGAGTCGAGAGTCTCCGAATACTACTACGCGAAGTTAATAAAAGTCATATGAAAGTTAACTACATGCTGTTTTTTTTTCAATTAATCTTGAAACGTACTTCCAACAAGTACCTTCGGTCAATAACATCGAAAAAAATGTATTTTTTTTTATCTGAAACAAAGCATTACTCTCTTCTATAGTTTCCAGAGCTTTAAGATGGTTTCGTATGGTTTATATAAATTATTATTTGAAAATAATATATAGCTCCATTCTGTTAAATGTACACTGTTGTTGACTAAGGAGTAATACGTTATTATATTATATTGCGTCTGGTAAAATAATAGCGTAGATAAATGAGAAAAGTTTCAACATAAACAATAACAAAAGGATCGGACAGGAGGATCTGCTAGTACGTTAAACAAACACCGTGTCGCTAGTTTCTCTTATCATACCTGTGTTGCCATAATGAATAATTAAAAAAAACTAATTAATACAATTTGTTTTACTAAACATAATATATTGAATGGATAATTCTTCATCAATTATTTTTATTCCAAGTATATTTCATACAATTATTTCAATTACTTTCTTTTTGTGGCATGTTGCATCCTCTGTTGGCTATTAGTTTGTCATAGAGCTTGATTTTCTATGCCAGTCAATGTTTTTTCTCGTCATTCAATTACAGATCATATATTTTCTGAGTAGCCAATTTACGCAGTGTCGACTTGTAAAAATGTTGCCATATTGAACTTGAAAACCTATGTTCTATATTATACTATCGAGGCAATGAGTTTCTTTATATTTTTCAGTCTTTCTAATGTCTATATATTTATTTTTACTTGATGATATCCCATCTTGATTAGTTGATGCAAATTTATGAAATAACTAGCAACATTAATAGAATACTTACTACAGATAAAAACACAGATAAAATATCTAAGAGCATTACAGAAAAGTTGCCTGAAATTAACATTATATAATTTTCAATTCTTAGTAGGTACTTTTACAGATAAATTGATACTTTACAAAATCTAATTATTAATCAAAAATTCATTTAGTCTTATTACTTAGCATCTAGAAGCAGCAAAATAAGTATTAGTATTTTACCTTTGTAAAATTCAGATAAAACAATTTCTTAGTAAAATTGAGTCAATGGGCCATTATCATAATTAAATAGTGAATACATTAATTACAGACTTATCCAATTAATCAAACTCTCTCTCCGTATAAATCGTCAAAACTTCTGTAATAGTATTGTAAGAAAACTCTTACAGAGTCATCTTGATAAAACACCTTTTCTCCTTTCAATTAGACGCAAAAATTATCATTCTAATTACGATGAAGTCACCTGGGGTATGTTGATGTTGTACAACGTGAAAAGTAGATACCAATATACAAAGTTTCCGAGTCAAAATACGAAATAATAATATTGTGTATCTTATGTACAGCAAACTTTTAATCCTTTATGTATCTGAAATTTGAATATTCCAGTTTTGATAATGTTTCTAATTAAAAAATCAAAAATTTCAAAAAACTATTGGACTTTCCTTACATAAAGACCAAACCAATAAAAAAAAATTACACACATAAAGGTAAATACACTATGAAAATGATTCGGTTCATTTCCAGTTCGACCACAATTTCATGAATTTATATTTTTCCTTACTTACAAATACTTATTGCTAGCCTTCATTTCTCCCTGTTGGATATAGACCTCTTCCAAACCTTTTCATTTTTCACGTTTTTGAGTAACTTGAAACCACTTTTTTCCCCCAGAGGCAATGATAATATTTTCTCTTATTGACTGAAAATTTACCTTAACTTTAACAGTGAAATAATAAGGATTGATTTTTTATTCACATTTAATTTTTTTGATGTTAAGATGTGGTTGGTATTCACTTACCATGAAACCTTCGACAAAATCGTGAAAGATTATTCTATTCCAGGTTAATACTTCCAACAGTCATGATTGTAAAACTCATTAATACTAACAATAATTATTATAGTAGCGATTAAATTGACAGCGATATTATCCACTGATAAGTAAAAACAGTTAATATGAATATAGGAATAATAATTATACCAGGTACAATTACAGACTTGTAGTACAGGATAATTTATGTCCTTAGGGCGAACGGTAGGTATGTCCTGCTGATTTAAGGACTAGAATAAAGGTTCCCAACGTGCTCTATATCACTCATCAATTTTGATGATGTCGACACCAAACTGTAAAAGACCCATGTTTTTTAAGTCATTTTGTATTTAAGGATCTCTATTGATCTAGCTGCGTCCAGTTATCTTCTTAATCTCATTCGATCATTTAGCCCATTCGATCATTTAGCCTGTTACACATCTCGAGTTTATGTTAGCGAAAATAAAAATTGATAAAACACGAGATCCAGGCCAAAGTTTTGTATGGCAAAGATGTATAATATTGAGAACTTTGATTGGAATGAGAAATCCAATATCGATTATTTGATCATTTTTTATGAAAGAATCAAAACAGCACCTTCAAACGAGCTCTTTTCCCGAAACATGAAAAAATTGTATGTGGTCTACAACTCTACATGATAAACAAGTTGGAGGACCGCTTGACTAGAGTGAAGTAAAACTACCAAGGAAAGGGTGAAAAATGATAATAATAATTGTTTAGATGCGTTGCTTAGCAAAACCCTAACTGCATCTTATAAATATACAGGAATAATGCAGACTTTTTATTTTCGTGGCGTTTAAATTGCGTTTTTGTATCACTTAATTGTGACACGAAACGTTTATTCCCTCCCAAAATATATTTTTTATTTTATTTTTATTAATCGCTGCAGCTTTGTACTATAATATGTAACACTGATGTCATATTATTTTCCCCTTTTTTATATTAATATAAAGATTTATTTCAGCTTTTCTTTATTATATGTATTACATGAATCTATGATAGGTGTACGCACACATTTTCAGTCTTATTAATAAAAATCCGCCAAACCATGGTTGAACCACTGATTACGTGATCCGCCTATTAGCGTTTGAACCACCGATCAAATTTTCTTTATTAATAAAAATATTTAATCCGTACCATAGACATCTGTACTTTATATAAAAGATTTCATATGGCAACTCGAAAATTCGCTCTATTATGTTGGTTGCCATGTTACACGACGCTGGTAAACAGACAAATTCAAAACAAACAAGCGGCTGTCAAAATTATCTTACAGTGGAACCTCTCATAACGAGTTTAATTCGTTCCAGACTCTTACTCGTTATGCGAAACATTTTTTTCTATAGAAATCAATGTAAAATACAATAATGCGTTCCATGCCGAAAGAATAAGTATTCTTGGAGAACTTTTTTATTAAAGTTTATTCAAATAAAATTACTTATAAAAGAGTGTTACAACTTAAAATACAATTTAGATTAGGAAAAAAAACGTACCTAAATAAAAATATGAATTTATGACAAATAATTATCCATTTTTATGGGAGCAACTTTTTCACTTTTTCTTTTGCTCGTTATGCGAATACTCGTTATGAGAGGTTCCACTGTATTGGTTTTTTCATCTGACATTTTGTACCCAAATACACAGAAATATAAAATATGATGAGGAAGGTTTGTATAATTGAAAAGCAAATGTAATAATGGAATGACATTTTATTTATTTATCAAATAAATCATAATCTGACACACAATCAGTGATATGGGTATAACATAACACTGCGCACAATATGCATTACTAACCATCAGTAAAATTTTATTTTCTGCTTTCCCTTTTACATTCAAATGATGTACAGGAATAATTCTCATCAGAATCAATCAATATAACTTTCATACAACATGGAAAAAAGTATCTCTGTCACGAAACAATTAAATGCGTCTATCAAAAAACAAATTAAGAAACTGGTGTTCTGTCACACGAAAAAAGTGTCTATTATCACAAGAAAAACAACTGATTGAATTAAATTCACATTCGGATACTACTTAAGCGTATTTTTAACCCAAACCAACTCCGATAAATTGTAAAATAACTGCAAAACGTACATGTAAACCAGCATAGCAAACATCTGACGTAAAATCCAACATGGCGGGCAGATGACGCCGATTTGAACCACCTTACTTAAATCACCTTACTTAAACCACCTCGAGAGGCGGATCAACCACTTTTAAACTAGGTTCAAGCTGATCAACGTTTATCAATACGTTTTTTGTCTGATCGGTGGTTCATCTCCTTCTAGAAATTTAATCTACGTTTATTAATAAGACTGTTAATGTTTTTAATAAAGTTTAGATAATCGATCGACAGTCCTTGGTAGAAATTCATTATAATATTTTTTTTCAAATGAAATAAATTATATGGCAATTCCACTGATGACTTTGTGGGTAGATGGCGCTCTTGAACATAGCTTAAGGGTCGTTCACATACGTTCACTTTCAGTGATCACTCCGGATGATCCTCCAAGATGAACAAGTGTGAACAGGCGTTTCATCAATAGTGATCACTAGCGATGACGGAGGAAAACGATTACCACTCGTCATAATTTCGATGTAAGGACCTTTCACTGAAACGACCATAAACAAATTTCATCTTATTATTTGTTTTATTCTCTATGAATTTGTATTGAATGTCAGCATCATGTACAAAATTATTATGCAGTTGAGAGCTATATTAATTTATTTTCAGTTTTATTTTTCATTTTTGAATTTGAAAATACGTCAAACTACATACAACATGAGTGAGAGTTTAGACATGGCAGTGAAAGCATAGGATGAACAAATGTGAACAGACGTGTTCACTTTCGATGAACAGGTTTGACCCTGACACTCTGGATGATCATCCAAAGTGAAGTAATGTGAATGCTACTTTACTGAACCCATAACTTATCCAATTTTTATATTAAAAATAATAGATAAATACTTATTGTAACCATGATAAGGGGTCCGTGGTTCGATACCAGGTACTGGCAAACTCCTCTTTCACGACACAAGCTTTTAGTAGCTTACTGTGAAAGGTGTGAAAGGTTGTATTTGGGTTTATAACAAACAAAACCCAGATACATCTTCTTTTTTTTAAAAAAAAATAAAAGGAAAATAGTCAAGTCAAGAGAAAAATTAATACATACTTCATCGGTGAATTAAGTTATTATAAACTTATAAGTTCAAAAGTATTTCAATATCTATAATAAAATAAATAAATAATATATTAAATTACAGATTGAATCACATTTCGATTTAGTATAGCAATAGTAATAATTGTAATTGAAGGGTTCTGTGAACACTTTTCTTGGTTCAACCCTCAAAACGCCTTGTATCAGGTGAACATAAGTAAAAAAGGGTAGATAGAGGAATATTATTAGTAGGCAGTACATAGTTGATACTTATATAGCGTAGTGTTTCAACATTTTTCGGAAATGAGTGTAACAGCAGAACTACCAGTCAACCGGACTTCGCGTGTCGCACAAAACCGTACCTGGCTCTGGTATCTCCAATGTAGATATATATTCTATACAATAGCTTCTACGATCAAATACACACTTATATGTTTAAATATCATGCTATAAACAACTACTATGATGATATTATGTATAGGAAATAAAAGTAATTGATACGAACCTACCTACGCAGATCTACGCAGGTCTACGCCGCCAGCGATATTAAGAAATATTCAATCTAAGACTTCATTGGAATATTTTTAGTCCAAATAAAACAATCAAACAATTCAATGCAAATATTTTTTTTTAAATTGATACTACATATTTACTTCAAGAGAGATATAAAAATTATATTTTTTGTACGTCGTTTTTTGTACAAATCAGGTTTATATTAAAATATATTACCTATGTCACAAGATATTATTGACGTGGTTTGGATTTGTTTCAATTCTTTGACAGAATAATGTTCAACAGATACTGCATTAGCGAACACCATTCCGAAGCTTAAAAACTAGCTGAAGCTAGTTTAAGTGCACTTTACTTATGGAACGCTCATTGCCTTAATCCTAAAGAGAATTTGCAGTTTTTTTTATATTGTACAAATGAGGTATCGGTTGAGAACCATTCTTAAGACCTTGATATGCCCGGTATAGTAGGTTTTGTGCCGAAAAGTTATCATTAAAAATTATAATTGTTCTTTAGAAAGTGGTACTGAAATACCGAAATAAACAATGCAGTTCATAAGAACTCTGAAAGTCCCAACATTAAAAATATCGTCGCACTTAAAAGGTACCTGCATTAATATTATTACTGTTTACTAATCTTCGTACCTATATACAAAATATCATTGTTTATATATATTTGTACCTGCATAGCAACAGGGGTAATAAAGAGAATAATATCAACAAAAGATTAAGGCGCATTCATTATGTATCAACTTAAGGCGCATTCATTATGTATCAAATTATTTAATGAATATTCTAGAATGCGTTTGTATTGTTAATATTATTTAGTATCGGCTTGCTTGAATTTTTTATACCTACGCTTCGATCTATTGAGTGTCGATACCTATGATATATTTTGAATTATGTAAACGACTCTTTAGGTATGAATTTTAATTTAATTGTGACATACATAGTTTGAGTATTTAATTATCTACCTAAAGGGTTGTATTGTGACATATGTAATAGAATAAGATATGTGTTATTTGTGTTGCGGAATGGACGCTCGTTATATAATAATAAACTGTGATAATGGACACTAGAAATATTGTTTCGAAATTAATATCAGTGAAAGAGACACTATAACATATGTGAATTAATTAATTATTAATTAAAATCAGTGCATTGAACGCTTTATCACATCATGTCATTTGTAAATATTTATTTTATTATTTACTGCATAATTCTTGGAATCCAGACAAGGGGCCAGGTGTCCCCGCAAAACAATGGAACTTGCGGTGAGCGTGTATTGGTATTCAATTAGCCAATCACGGCGCTGCACAGAGATGCATCACAGCGTAGGAGGGGTATATGACCAACCCCTCTCTACACCACTCAAGGAACAGCGGAGAAATGTCCTTGAAAGATCAGTGAGTCTCCATCAGCCATCAGTGGTGAACAGTTATCATCAGTGCGTGGTAGTGATCAGTTGTCCTTGGTATAAGGATCGCTCCTGCCAACAGTCATCATCTGACCTTCAGAGAGACAAGTCTGTCTCTGGCCACTGGACTTCAGTTGAGTCGAGATATTCTCCTCCTGAAGTCATGACGAGCCAACTCTGCACCTGTGTAGGCTGGTAATTGCCTCCAGGAGCCTCGGACGTGGGACTTCGCCCTCCCAGCACTGCGCCAAGGGGCGCCTTCTTCAACTTGTTTGCCTCTAGGCATTTTCATGCCAGAGGCGCCCTCATCGTGGGATCCATTACAATCATCGCAAAGTGAAATTTAATTATTTTAAAAGTGCTACGTTTTCGTTTTTATTGAAATAATAATCAAGTGTGTTTTTTTATATTGGGATAATTACGTGTGCACAGACAATACGGGGTAGTGAGTAAGTCGTAGTATTGTGTTGCTGTTTAAACGTGTGTTTGTAATAGTGGTAAGAATTTTTTTATTTTTAATTAAATGTTTATTTCAATCTAAATTTGTCTTTTACACATTTGTCCATTTAATTACAGATAACTTGTCGTCTCTTAATTTATATAGCCTCACTGTATAATTTAATCGAGACCATTTTATTGTTTTAACTCCTGGAGTGCTGTGGGTAGCCCAGTAGAGTCTCAGCCGTTGGCATTTTTGGCATAATATTTTATTTTATCCTCAACCAAAACCATTCTTTCATCACCATCTCTCTCACCCCCCCATATCATATTGGCGCCCAACGTGGGGCCGTAACGAAAAAAATGCACTCCTGTGCATAATCGTTACAACGAATCCGTCCCTGAGATTTTGTCATTAGTTTTTTTTTGTGATATCGGAGGAGGGTGTATATATTTTTTTTATAATGAACTGACAAGTTATTTGTAATGGCGAATGTGTATTGTTTTGACTTTTGGCTTTGTTTTATTGACATGTGTTTATTGTGTATTACGGTATGATTCGATCGATGGATGAGGTGTCGGATATCAGATGCTATGTGCGCGAATTTTCGCTTTCGTTCGGAGGCTGGACTGATGAAGGCCCCGAACGGTTCCTCAAAGAATGCGAGGAACGCTGGAAGCTTGAGTGGGAAGATGAGTTGCCAAGGGAGGCGGTGTATTGCTTGCGCGGCGACGCAAAGCGGTACTGGAAGTCTCTGGGGTTTCGGTATTGTCGATGGGGTGTATTCAAAGAAGTAATTTTGCGAAGGTTTGGTGTGGAAGGGCAGATAAATGCGATCTTTAATGACCTGTTGACAGTGTGTCAAGGTCGGGATGAACTGGGGAGTGATTTTGTTGACTGGAAGGTCAGGATAAACAATCGTTTAAAAGGGTATGGCCATGTATTATTTAAAGATGAAGGACCAGCAATGAGCGTATGGAAGCAAATGACATCCTGGTATAGGACGAGGATTAATGGTCGGGAGTTAGTTAATCTGGAACATTTGCAAGAGTTGGTATGGCGCCTGGACTTTCCAGAATACACTCCGGAGGGACAAGTTGTGTTAGATAATCTTCCAGATATAGCATCTGTTCGCGATGAAATTCGGTGTGATGTACCTAGCCAGGACGCTAGGGAGGTTGAGGTACCCGCAGAGGATGAGGTTTCCCTCTCGGAGGAACAGGTTGAGGATGATATGGAAGAAGACACCGAACGGGAGGCACATACACCTCCCTCTATTCACGAATGGGTTAAGTCTTTCGCGTGGGTGTTGAAATCAGTGTTGGCAATGCTGATCGTCGCGGGATTGATCGCGGAAAGCTGCATACGTTTGCTTGTATGTACAGCTATAATTATATTGAGATTCGTGAATAGAAAAATATCGCGTCGCCGTAGAACAGCGTTGATATTGTTCAAAACGATAAAATATGCGTCCGTCAATCGAATCAAATACCAATATTATGCCATCGATGATTATTTTTATAATTTGTTCATCGATATGGATTCCCGATGCCTGAAGTCGAGGAGAAAATTCAATCAAGCCAGATAGTCACATATGTGTGTTATATTGGATTAGGATTGACTTAGGATTGTTATAGGAATAATGCATTTCGTTATATTTTTAAATGGTTTGAATATTTTCCGTAAAAATATCTCTGGCGCCCAGTATAAATTAGGATGACGAGATAGGTAGTTTTCATGTGTAAAATGTTTTAATTACGTAGGTAGGTAGGTGCAACTTTTGTTTAATGCCTACGTGTGCATTATATTTTTTTAATCAGTGCGGAATGTTTTTATATTATTGAAAACAGGAAAAGAATTTGTTTGAAGTAACCAGCGATTGTGATGTGTGAGGTAGATCTATGTAGATGTTGGATGTGTGAAGTATGAAAATATAACATTGTTTATTCTGAATATTAAAATTGTGACAGAGGTGAGAGATGCTTTGTGTGACAGAGATGTGTGAGGGATTCTTAGTTGACACTGGGAGTTATTTGTAAGATGAGGAGTTATTCTGCGTGTTTTGAAGAGAAAGTCTGCGTGTATGAAGAAGATGGTAATTCTGCGTGTATGAAGATATGTTTTGTTTATTATGGGATAAGCACAGAGGCGATGAGTGTTCCGTCCTGCTTAGTTCTCCAATGTATTTCGTCGTGTGGACAGTGAGGTCCATGTTAATGAATTTTGTGAGGGACAGTGAGGTCCAATGTTTGTTTAGAGATGTATGTGCAACTGAGAGAACCAGTCCCCCAGCCTGCTGTCACAAAGCATGCTTGATGAGATGTATGAAGAAGATAATATTCATTTTGTGTAAAGAGTCACATCTACCTATGTATATTTTAGTCACATAACAAATGTATATTAGACAATGTATGTGTAATTTTGTAATTTGAAATGGAGCTAGTTTTAAAGAAAAATGTAAAAGAAGAAATGCGTTTAAAATTTGTTTATGATTTTAAATTGAAATGTGTGTGCACCTACCTACTTGCTAATTGTGTTGAATTTTATAGATAGTTTCATATAATATAATTTGTTTTGAATTTGAGAAATCAATTGTGAGATGTGTATTATACAGAATGGATAACTTTTCGACAAGGAATGGGTGGCGATTTGATATGCCCGGTATAGTAGGTTTTGTGCCGAAAAGTTATCATTAAAAATTATAATTGTTCTTTAGAAAGTGGTACTGAAATACCGAAATAAACAATGCAGTTCATAAGAACTCTGAAAGTCCCAACATTAAAAATATCGTCGCACTTAAAAGGTACCTGCATTAATATTATTACTGTTTACTAATCTTCGTACCTATATACAAAATATCATTGTTTATATATATTTGTACCTGCATAGCAACAGGGGTAATAAAGAGAATAATATCAACAAAAGATTAAGGCGCATTCATTATGTATCAACTTAAGGCGCATTCATTATGTATCAAATTATTTAATGAATATTCTAGAATGCGTTTGTATTGTTAATATTATTTAGTATCGGCTTGCTTGAATTTTTTATACCTACGCTTCGATCTATTGAGTGTCGATACCTATGATATATTTTGAATTATGTAAACGACTCTTTAGGTATGAATTTTAATTTAATTGTGACATACATAGTTTGAGTATTTAATTATCTACCTAAAGGGTTGTATTGTGACATATGTAATAGAATAAGATATGTGTTATTTGTGTTGCGGAATGGACGCTCGTTATATAATAATAAACTGTGATAATGGACACTAGAAATATTGTTTCGAAATTAATATCAGTGAAAGAGACACTATAACATATGTGAATTAATTAATTATTAATTAAAATCAGTGCATTGAACGCTTTATCACATCATGTCATTTGTAAATATTTATTTTATTATTTACTGCATAATTCTTGGAATCCAGACAAGGGGCCAGGTGTCCCCGCAAAACAATGGAACTTGCGGTGAGCGTGTATTGGTATTCAATTAGCCAATCACGGCGCTGCACAGAGATGCATCACAGCGTAGGAGGGGTATATGACCAACCCCTCTCTACACCACTCAAGGAACAGCGGAGAAATGTCCTTGAAAGATCAGTGAGTCTCCATCAGCCATCAGTGGTGAACAGTTATCATCAGTGCGTGGTAGTGATCAGTTGTCCTTGGTATAAGGATCGCTCCTGCCAACAGTCATCATCTGACCTTCAGAGAGACAAGTCTGTCTCTGGCCACTGGACTTCAGTTGAGTCGAGATATTCTCCTCCTGAAGTCATGACGAGCCAACTCTGCACCTGTGTAGGCTGGTAATTGCCTCCAGGAGCCTCGGACGTGGGACTTCGCCCTCCCAGCACTGCGCCAAGGGGCGCCTTCTTCAACTTGTTTGCCTCTAGGCATTTTCATGCCAGAGGCGCCCTCATCGTGGGATCCATTACAATCATCGCAAAGTGAAATTTAATTATTTTAAAAGTGCTACGTTTTCGTTTTTATTGAAATAATAATCAAGTGTGTTTTTTTATATTGGGATAATTACGTGTGCACAGACAATACGGGGTAGTGAGTAAGTCGTAGTATTGTGTTGCTGTTTAAACGTGTGTTTGTAATAGTGGTAAGAATTTTTTTATTTTTAATTAAATGTTTATTTCAATCTAAATTTGTCTTTTACACATTTGTCCATTTAATTACAGATAACTTGTCGTCTCTTAATTTATATAGCCTCACTGTATAATTTAATCGAGACCATTTTATTGTTTTAACTCCTGGAGTGCTGTGGGTAGCCCAGTAGAGTCTCAGCCGTTGGCATTTTTGGCATAATATTTTATTTTATCCTCAACCAAAACCATTCTTTCATCACCATCTCTCTCACCCCCCCATATCAACCTTTATTCACGCAGTTGTGAGAAAATGTGGATGCAGTGTGCTCAAGATAAAAAGTCGTGTAAATCTTTCTCTTTGCTTTAGTTATTTTCAGACTTTTTTTCGCTTAACATTGCCAATATTTCAAATACGTTTGCCCAACATAATTTTTTCTTGTAGAGAGATAGTGCTGTTTGCATTTGTACGGCTCATATGTAAATTTTTATCTCTGATCATGGATCTTTTGATGTGTTCTTTTTTTTTTTTTAATGTATAAAAAAAACTTATTATTAATAGCTGTTAACAAATGAATAAATAAATAAATAAATAAATAAATCTAAAAATAGGAATGGCCTATGTTCAAGGTAAGTGAAAAAATGACTGAAAAAAATATACGATCACTTATAGAAGACATCCAATATGTTATAGACACTGGACACGTGAAAAAGTTAACAACCTACTTATAAATCTCCCATTAAGGTCGTATATATAAATAGTAATACGAGTAATAATGTTATATTTAGTATATAGGAACATTATTATACTGTAGTGATGTAGGAAGCAGCTGCCAAAATATACAAAATAATCATTAGAAAAAATAAAGAGGCGAAACTTTGAACATATTCCACAGCCATTATTTCAAATCTATTTGAACATTATCGATAAAGAAAACCCAATAACTATGCGATAATATTTATACTCATGAAAATGTTGTTGTTTAGAAATTTCGTCCATTGTGAAGAAGCATTATACCCGAAAACTTCCAACAGAATCACTTTATTATGATTTTTTATTATTGTTCTCCGAAATAAAGCCTAAACTTGTATGGATTTGTTTTGTATGCCAGGGTTATATTAAATATATTATTTATGAAAACTCTTAATAAATTTTACCTACACAATTTGTCTAGAATCTTTAGTACTTACATAAAAGTTTTTTCAATATAAATGTTATTTGATTCGTGATTGAATTTATACACCTACTTTACCTTTTAATACATATGTATATATATGAAATTATCAGAGCGCTGGAAATGTAGTGGGAAGAGATGACGCAATATTGGCGCAGAATCGCTCTGAATGGCGGAGTCTGATTTCTGTCCTGTGCTTCCGAGAGGAGCGTTGAGGGCGATGATGATGTGAAAAATCAAGTGTTTTAACACTGTATCTAAAAAGGGTAGCCAGCAAAATAACTACATGTAATAAGCATGCAAGCTGTTAGTTATGTTGTTCACACAATGTGGTAAACTATGAATGTTAGTATTTTATATACCTACTCACAGAAAAATTGTTTCTATCAAATTGCATGTACCACAAAAAAATCGTGATTCTTATTACGGTCATTGACTAGGGCAAGAAATCATTATAGAATTTGTATGAACATAATTCAAAATTAAAATACCCGTTAAGAGCATCAGGTACCTATAATGTTGAAAATATTCAATAGAACAGATAAAACCAATAACTTCGAAATGAAACGATATCTTCATTGAGATATGTATGTGATATGTTTAAAAATTTCTGATTTCACACGTGAAATCAGGCAACCATAAATATCTAAACTACAATAATTTGATAATGTCCGTTCATTGCATGAAACGAAAAACAATAAAACAAATTAAATAGATCGAGAACGTTCCTTGGAAGACTATTCCCAATAGGTCCCTTGTGAGCAATATCCGATTCGTGCCCATTGTCCATACAATCGCATGAAGAATTATTATATCCAACTATTTACAATAACGTGACGAACATTATTGCTCACACTGTTTTAGATAATAAACATATTATATTTTTAACAGAAAGCTTTTTTTAGTATAACAATTTATTTTTATTGCAGCCTATTTCCAACAAATTTAATTGAACTTTCATGAATTAAGTAATAAGCTCATTTTCTACAAATGATAATGAAGCAAATCGTTTTTTTTTCTATTTATTTATTCCAAAACAGTGCAATTAGCAAATTTGCAAAATTAGCAAAAAGATGAACATTTTAGAATATATTTCCCCACTAAACAAGGTCTGTTCTGGGGCAAATGTGCTAATGTGCAAATGGGGCAAATGTGCTAATGTGCAAATGTCGTAATTTAATTTTGAAAAATGGTTACAAGTTAGTTTAAGATGGTTATTTATTTATTCAAAACCAAAAATAGAGTATCAAGAAAAAAGTTCGAGAACAGTTGATTAAACGTCCCTTTCTTTCTGCCTATACCGTAAGTGAATAGGATAATTTTCTATCTAGAACTTGAGATTTGATTCAATATAGGTAGATACAAAATGAATAATTGATAAAGAAAAACAAAAATATCTAGCTATAACAAGAATGAGAAGCAAAAGACAATTTACGAAGTATCTAGGTACCTTCTAAATTCAATTTATATGTGAACAACTTACACATGCACAATGTAATACATTGTTTAATGAAAGTGCTCGAAAGGTAATCTTATGATATCCGATACACCACCCTCTGCAACCCCCTGTAACCTTACAGGAAAGTAAAATATTATCATCAGCCCACCCCATATCGCTACATCATAATATTATTAGGAATATACCTATTATTATTTTCATACACGTTACGCCACTGCTCAACTCACGAATGCACATTGCATAATTTGTTACCCGATTCCACGTGAGCTTTATTACAATCAAACATTGACGTAACAAGTTTTTGTCAAATACGATTTTTTTTATATAAAATGGTATAAAAAATCATTAATTAAAATCATCAGATATATAATAAGGTGTCAACTTTTAAGTGTATGAATTTTATTTAAAGTGAAAGGTATGTGACTCGAATCATGTTATCACTTCTCTTATTTTCACAACAAATTAATATTATTTATTATTATAAAAAAACATCACCCTGCACTGAGACCATGACAGCTTTTGGCCAAGGCGGTCTCAGCAAATACTGATAGTATAGTCAATAACATGAACAGGAACTGTGGAACATACGTCGAACAAAAAGATTAGCAGAAAATAAGGAGGAATTGAGAAGAAAATCCAAACTCGTTGTAGACCAATCCAATTGATTAAAACTCAGTATATAATTATAAAGTCAACATTTTTGACAATCGGCACTAGGTGAAAGCTGACGTTGAATTTATTTATTTTCACAAATTCACTCAACATTCATGAGGGTGATGTACTATATAGTAAAAAAAAACTTTCATTTATTTTCTTCGCAGAAAAATCTAATGTTTAAAATATACGGTCCATACTAAATAAGTTGCATTTTACATGAAACAACAACTTATAACATGCATTAAAATATCTACCACATTGGTTTCAGGGATAAGAATAATTTCATTAAAATTACAAATTATTTGCCTATTGATTTTTTATTTTATTTTAATATTTCGTTACACCCTTGGGTGTGTGCAAAGGGGTGAGTCGTGTCATGCAACAAATAATTGTGAAGTTATTTAATGCCGCATAAGATAATATTAATAATTTGCCATGTCAAGTCTCTTCCTTAATTCATATTATATATACTACACACATCCATACATACATTATATTAAACTTACCTACTCCTACGTATTACAATAGCGTAGATATGAAAAACCTTCCTTACCCATTGCATATACAGTAGGTATACCTTATGTGAACATTGATGCAGAAAAGCTATCATTAATTTCCAGCAAGCCCTTTCAATATAAAATATATTGAGAGGCAAATTAGTAAACCATATTCTTATAAAGAATTATAATTTGTTAGTTGATTCTCCTCGTGAGTAACCTGTCTCAATACTTTATTTTTCGTGGTAAATACATAGTTGTCGGTGTTCGAAAAAATAAGACAGTTTACATCTTAAATTCAGCGATGAGGCTTGCCACCCATCCTGAATGTCTGGATTTTATATTGGCACGGAGAGGACAGCTTGCATATTTATTATATGCAGCTGGTCTGCTGGCTACCCCACTTGTGGGATATGCCGTGATGGTATAGTATAGTATAGTATATAGTATAGTTGTGGGTGACTGCTTTAAGTTAATCAATTTTTAAAGTTAACCAATGTTCTCTAAACTTAATTGATGTATACTTACCTGAGCTTACCTGGTTTATAAGTACTATCTTGACATTCTCTTAACATCTCATGAGTCATGAAAGCAATGATTGCCTTATAGATCTTGTCGAATGATTCTTGAACACTTTTTTAGCGCACTTTATAAATTTACCTGTAACAAAGAAATAAAACAACGTATAAATATGATATTAAAGCTTAAAATATTTTTTAAGAAAATCGTATGATCCTTTAAAATAGTAGTAAAAATCATACATACTATCGAAAAATTTACATCTTTCTGATCAATTCAGTTTTGATAATTACTTTTAATGACAAATGCAAAAAAGTCGTCAAACTGACACGCTTTATAAAAGCTTACCGTTTATATAATTTTATGAGAGAGATTTTATAACTAATAAAGCATAATTTTAGAATGACCAAAAATAATTTTTTCGATCACTTCTTTGGTTTTAAAAAGTCTTGATATTTTTTTCAATTTGTAAACACTGTTCTTTAGACAATCATATAAGGTTAAAGAGAGTAGTATTGTCGTGGAAAAAAAGATTAGCAGTTATCACAAAATTTCTTTCAATAGAAAAAACATGTTTCTAAGAACTAAACGTATGTAAGGGCGAATAAAGTTGATGCAGAAAAATGTCTATACTAGAACCTACCACAAACAATTCATACACACTAACAATAAACTCATACATATCTGCACAGAATAAAACTTGACATTTTAAATTGTTATATAAGGTTTGGAAGTTATGAAAGAACATATTAGAGACAGCAGCGTACATACATTATGCATACTAGGTTATATTATTATTATGATAAGTTGATTGCTGAACCACGTACAGTAAGTACTGCTACTGCATAAAAACTTTGGTGCATATTATTATTACATATTAAATAAATTATTGCTTTACTAGACTCTAGTTAGCTGTTTAATAGTAGTCGTTACAGATACTTTTCTAACATATATATTTGAGGATGTTTGTATAAATCTGTATAATCAACATATGATTTGCCTTGTTTTTTTGCTTTTGATTGAAGTAAGGTAAAGTATGTATTATTACTGTTTACTAGCAACGTGTTCGTCACACGCTTCGGTAATTTGCGGGACCTTGTTTGGTTTGTTTGACGGAGAAATATGAATGTTAATATTTGTTAGGTTGAACTGTTTGTGTCCCTTAAAAATAAATAATATAAAAAATAAAAATAAAATATGAAAGTTAAAAATTTCGTGGGAGAGGTGACTCAGTTGCTTTAAAGACGTTGTGAATGGAACAGACTGATTTTTGTTTTGTGCTTTCGAGAGAACTGTTGAAGGACAATACGAAGCTGTGATTCTTAATTGCAAGACAGAAGAATAAATTATTACATATTTTTTTAACTAACTCGCATCCTTTGGGTAGAAATACATTTTACAAATCTTATTTATTAACAAATATTTCACATGAAACCTTACACATTCATAACCTGTGCTATAGATCCTTAGGTGTTTTTACGTTTTCAAGATATAGGCCCCCTAGATACCTCTCTCCCTTTCAGATGCCTACTACAGTCGTAATGTAGAGAGTCGTTAGAAGACATGGTATCCAATGGACCACGATCACTAGGTAATACTTAAAAATATTACAGTTTTAGAGTCACGACATCCTCGAATCTGTACGGAGATTGAAAATTTTAGCGATAAATTTAACTTTATTTATTTTTTATTTTGAATTGATAATTTTTTATTATTTCACCAGCAAAGCCGGGTTTACAGTTGGTTAAATTATATGCGTGATTTGGAGTATCGCTGTTATAAAATAGATATAAATTATTATATCGGTACCATGGCAGTGTGTTGTATGAGGATACATTCATTTATTCATGAATTTAGTACCTATAGTGATTAAGTACACTATGAAAGTTTTTGGTTTTATTATAATACGAACACTTTATTAAATTATTCAAATGATACATTCATAGAAAAATACAAAGCTTTTCAAAAAGAAATATTCCATTCAACTACTGAAATTACTTACTGAAAAGATTGGAAGACTGTTGAAAGTTTTCGAATGTCCTGTAAAAGACAGGTTTTCGTAAAACATCGCGTTAAAAACATTTAACATCTTCAATTTAGCAATGAGATATGTCATCCATCCTGAATGTCTCAACTTTTATTGGTACGGAGAGGACGGTTTGCAAGTTTATAAGAGATAGTTGGTCCTCTGGTTACCCCGTTTGTGGGAAATAGATGGTTACATTGACATTAAAATTACGGACAATCATAATATCAGAACATTTCACATAAAAAAATCATACTTCTTTTTACTTCATTCACATTCATACATTTTTTCTTACACTCACTCCGATTTATCTTATTCAACGCGCGACCATTCTTGACAACTTGATTCACGTGATCAAGTTACCTTGTTCGGACCTCAATGCTTCCTGACACCCCTGTTTCAGATAGATACAGTCTCATACTTTCATCGTCTATTCGCTCCACGTGTCCAAACAATCGTAACTTGTTTCCATGCAATATGTCTACATCACTCTTCTCACATCCGCTCATTCTTCGAATAGCTTCATTCCTTAATCAATCATGTAGCGTCTTACCAACCATCCTTCTCAGCGATCGCATCTCCACAACATTTATTCCACTTTTTTTCCTTATCAAGCACATCCAAGTTTTGCTAGCATATACGTAAGTGTCTGTACCAGAATGATACTATTCAACAGCATTTTTGTCATGTTCGATACATTGCCATATTATCTCATCTAAGTGTAGCACCGTATTGTCAACTATAAAATATTTCCTATATAAGATTTTTAAATGTTGAACTTGTTATTTATTTTTGGAAAAAGTTTCCTGAATTGTGCACGACTAACTACAAAATATTCGATTGTATATTTCTATTAATAATATTCTGAAGCCTCAGCTGTCCATTGTTAAGAGTCAAAACGTCAGTTCCGCCTTCTCGTGCTAGTGGGCGGTATAAAATGTAATATTCTATTGCACAATTCTATAGTACATCGCATATTCTATTACTCTACGAGTAAATGCTTCTCATACTTACTCTGGTAAAACTTTCGCGACGAATGCAAGCAAGAAACGTTTTGTAAAGTGCGAGTACAATACTTAAATACAACAAATTTCAATTATAATGGACAATCTACAGTATCTTAATTACTCTTTCAATAATTTAAAAAAAACTTAGTTCCAATTTTAATCGGGGTGGAAGAATTTCCATCAACACTTCTTAGCATTATGCAACCAAATAAGTCTCCATATGATCAGTCATGATCACATAAAAACTTAAAAGTCTAATGCCGGGAAAAATAAACTTATCCAAAATATCAATGGATTAAACTCAAAACCCGGCTTCTAATACCAGCAAAAGTATTTATTATAATAGATTGAAAATATTGATGTTTAGAATATTTACTATTTTTTTTTATTGTTTAACTAGATTTGGGTGCAAATGACAAAACCAATCAGAAACCTCGATTGGAGAACCATGTCTACACAATGCAACATTGTGTAGAATCTAATCGGAAGAAGTGAGAAAGGTGTCCCAACGCTAACGAATTGGCTCTAGGCTGGCTTAAGTGATCACTTTCGGTGTCCATGGACAACGTTCTCTATTGGTGGACCTTACATCGTGACAGTGAGAATGGTGGAATTGGTGAACGTTGTCCATGGACACCGAAAGTGATCACTTAAGCCAGCCTAGACCCAATTCGTAAGCGTTGGGACACCTTTCTCACTTCTTCCGATTAGATTCTACACAATGTTGCATTGTGTAGACATGGTTCTCCAATCGAGGTTTCTGATTGGTTTTGAAAATATGTATGTTCAAATTTATGGTTTAATCTATTTTTTAATTTATTGTTTAAAGATTTCGGTATTACCCTTGTACATGACTAGAGCTATTATATAAGCGGTCCAAGAATCCCAAATATTTTTTATTTCTCCTGCTCATCATCATCGCCCTCATCGCTCCTCTCGGGAGCACAGGTTAGAAACCAGCCTCCTCCATTCAGAGCGTCTCTGCGCCAATTGCGTCACCTCTTTCCACGACATTCCTTGCGCTCTGATAACGTTGTCATAGTAACGGTGTATTGTGAAAGAGGGACGCCCGGGCCGACGGAACCCTTGCGGACGGAAGAACAGCGCTCTTTTTGGCCAACTATCATTGGGCATTCTCAAAACATGTCCCAGCCAGGTCCATCGTCTCTCCTGTATTACGGAGATTAGAGGGCTCTGCTGGGTGCGCCGGCGCATAGCATCATTTGAAACATGTTCATACCATTTGTAACATGATTGTTTCTCCTGCTAGTTCTATATTTTACGTAATATTTCTGAGACGATTGTTTATATTCTGTTATGTGTATTTGCGACAAAGATGTCTATTAGATACATACTATTATTTTATTTATCATGTAATAATAAATCGGATCTATGATATCAAATATACTTGTCTAGTGTAAGTTGCTTTGAATTTTTATATTGTGGTAATTAAAATTATTAGTATTAGTTGTTGCAATCGAGATCAATCTTGGTTCCAATTCCACCACTCTTGACCTACATTTTCGATCTCCACGATACAAACATATTGGTCGCTGGGGAAGTGTATTTATATTAATGTCAAGCACAAATTCATACCTTTATAATATTGGTCCCAAAGACAACAGCAATATTGGTTTATATGGGAAATTTTGTCCACGAAGGATTTCTCTGATGACGTCTAATTTTTGTGTGATAAAAAATGTACGTAAATATTTTTTTTCCAAATAACCCCTATTTTTAAATAAAATATGACATCCAATTTATTTTCGTCATATTTCTCGTTATTAATAAAAATAACACATTACATAAATTGTTTTGCTTTGCTAAATTGTGTGCTTTGTGAAAAAGTGTAAATAATCTCGTCTTTTCCAATAATTTGCCGTAATCGCAATAGCATTACTTAAAATCACAACCAACAGTTGCATAGTTAATTTAAGTTATATAATCAATGGAAACAATTACCCAATATTATATCACACGTTATATTATCAGAGAGAAGGTTAGAATATCAATATAGAACAACAAAACACAACCATTCTGATACATAACTTTGGTGACCTAAATTTCGCAATTACAATTGCGTTTCTACATATAATAAAATATATTATATATCTAACAGGGAGTTACAAAACAACAATGCGTTTGAATGGGGCAAAGTGCGAATTGAGTCAACAGAATGTGGCAAAACTTGAAGTGAGGAAACTTTGACATTTTCTCCATAACACCAACACTAGTACTTGATGGTGACGTATTATATAATTATAACAAGGGAGAAAACAACAATACATAGATTCTGGATGCTGAATATTGTTACTTTGTTTATATGAATTAATACTCAGTATATTATAATGATTTGCTGTTGCTTAAATAGTTGATGCTTCCATGATAGTCTTGATGAAAAATGTAAATTTGAATCAATTTCCTACCTAGTAGTGGTTAATGATAAGTTTAATTCTATTTAACTACACTTGGAAGTATCCAGCTTGCGGTACTCATACTAGGTATATCAAAACAATACCTACACATGAGGCTGTCATTGGGGTTTATAAGAGAGAATAAGGAAGCCTTCAGCATGTCACTGGGTTACTTAATTGGAAAAAAACACACCTCGCGAAAAGGATGGGTTGCGGGTTCATTTTACGTCCAGGAAACTGCCGAATAAAATAATGGCGTCTTCATAGCCTTATATGACAGTTAGTTGTAAAAATAATATCGATATTATATTTATTTAAATTCACATGGTCTTACTACGAATATGATGCGATGTATGATTTATTCCTTCAACAGTCTCAAGGGAACCAGTGAGCAGATCGACTTTAATTGTACTTTTAAAACTCGTGATGTTTCTCTATACTATTACGTAATCTCTCACACGAGTAAAATATCTCTTAGATCTACTGCATGTAATTGACGTGCAAGTCGGTTTTTATCAAAAAAAAATACAGGTTAGGTGGGGTACAATATATCATCAAACATTAATTTGTGTGATATTTACGAATACCTGCCTATAAAGACCACTTGAAAACTTACAAAAAAGAAAGAGACATCTATTTCTGTCGGATAATTATAAAATATCACATATATATTATTATTATTTGGATGATTTGTGAAGCGCCGTTTTGTGAATAAATTCCACCTCAAGGGTGCTGATTTAGTTTTGATGTAATAATCGAAAGAAAATTTCTTTTTGTTATTAATTACTTAAAAAAAAAATTCTGAAAGGGAATCCAACAAAACTATAAATCGATAAAATATAAAATTGCAAAATCTCCACAAATTGATGCAAAACTTTTTTATTCCATAAATACAATAAGTAGTTTTTATGATGTTATTTGTACTCGTATCAATAATATTGCGTTTATCTTTTTCCACATAATATAAATAATGACATTAGGCCTTTGTATTAGTAATATATTAATAAATAATTATTGTTCTGTAGAGGAGGAGTCATTTCCCAACCTGTCACCGACAATCATTTTATTATTTCATACTACAAGTAGGTACTTAAATTTGCGGCAGCCCATTTCCGTAGTATCAAACGCCTGTACAAAAGAAAATAAATTTTATATTAAGTAAGTACCTACATAGTATACTGTGGACAAAGAACTTGAGTAATGAAATCTCATTATTTTATTGAGCATGCTACCGAGTGTTTTATCAATTAGTAAATGCTGTTTTTTTAATATCAAAGATATATTTTTAATATTTTCCTCGTGAAACCGTGTCTTATTTTTGAAAATCATCAGTTATTACGAAATCTTTTTTTGTAGTAAGAAAAAATATTATGCACTTTTAATGTAAATTTTTAAACGGTACTTAATAAAAGTATTCACTACGACGATAGTCGAGTCAATGTTTAAATAAATGAGTGCAGTTTGAAAAGTATTTCAAACCACAATTTATACTGTCAAACAACAGCAATCTGATATTAATTATAAATAAATAAATAAATAAAATTTAATTGGTTTCCAAATATGTAGTATACAATTAAATTTCTACAGAGAGTACCAAAAGGCAAGATTATCGCATGTGCGATTTCTTCCAGCCAATCTATTAACTCCAAAAATAAGATTTAAATTCATCAGAAAATACGTCTTGTTTAGGTATGAATAAGTTTAATTTTCAAGTCTACGAGTTGGTGAAAATCTCGGGTTTCGTTTATTGCAATTTCCCGAATAAAAGTTGGTACTTTCAAGCAACTCATTTCTGAACAACTCTCTCAAAACTCATAATTAAGGTTTGTCAACATACGCACATTATATCAAGCACATAGGACTTTCGAAAGATTCATCGTGTCGTTAGTAGATTTATTTATCATTGAGCGACGGTAAGGTTCATACAATGATACATAATGACATTATGTACATTGTACATTCGCGACCATACACAATAACATTTCAGTAGAATCTAGTTTTTCAACTTGAACCATAAACAATAAAAAAGAACAAAAGTTTAACTAAACATCAAAAAAGAATATTGTTTTATTTGTCAATGTATATACCTACTAAAAAAAGTTTTCAATAAACAAAATAATTCAACATAATCGCAGGCATCATCGCCGTTTCAAACTGTCAAAAACTTTGCTGTTCTACCATTTTAGATCGATTTTGACGAACAACATCAAGTAAGCAATAATAATAATATAATAACTCGATGCTTTACTCACTCGCGCTGTCTACGAATGTGTGTTATACTGTGTGGTACCTAGCTCGAAACAAGAATTAATAATAATAATAATATAACAAGAACTGTTAACAACAACAACAACAAAACAAGAACAAGTTAACAATATTGTAGACGATGACTGCCTTAACTTAACAGACTGAAAAATTCCGTTTATCACGGAACAAACTTACTTCAAAATGTAGGTCCGAAGGACGACTTCATTCATGATTTTATTATTATTGTATAACATATTATTATTGCTTCACATAGTTGTTGTGGTTTTCTTCAGCTCCGGTCACTGACCGTGTTTTGCAATCAAAGTTTTTTTAACTCTTGATACTTTATAGTTATATCTACCTACGTCATTGAAGTAAGTAGGTATTGGTAGAGTTGGTTGCTAATTGGCTAAGCTAATGAAATCTGAAGTTGTTTGAAGATAGTATGATATTATACTATATAGTTACTTTGGTACCTACTATTGATTCAGACAAAAGTTTTAGGCACTTACTTATTGAATATATTATAATTATTGAAGGAAATATGTAATACTGTTTGCTGTTATCACTATATATAGAGAGAATTGATAAAATTATTTAATTGTTTTATTTATAGAAATGTAGAAGGATTGTTTAAGACATTTTGTATTTTTAAGTGGAAAAGTATTGAAAGCTCCTAAGTACTATTTGGATCAATAATTAAATATATTTATAATTGACAGTTCAGTTCTATTATGTCTTAGTTCTGTTATCTCCGAGATAACTCTTTAAACAAAATTTGCTTGTATTCAATAAATATGATAATTTCCACATTAGTTTACTCAATAATAAATATCTGAATATTCCATTATGAATGAATTAAGTTATATAAAAAAGTTTGCGAGGTGTAATAAATTGATATAATTTTCAACAATATAAGGCTTAATCTTTTTAATATACTATATAATTAGAGGTTTAATGAAAAATATATACCTAAGAATATTATCACAAAATCTGAAAAAAAAGTTAGGTTTGTAAGAGAAATTGTAAACGAATAGTTAAAACGAAAGAGGCTGAAAAAAATGTGTGATCGTTTAGCATCCGTATTCCGTGGTTGCCCTAGAATAGGTTCTTTATGAATGAACAAAAGAGAAATAATAAATAATATGGTCATCATTTGTAAGATTACTGTGTAATACTTTTATTTTTCAATTTTGGAAACAGTTTGTAAATTATCGTCTCTTCTTAGTCTGGTTCGTAAACTTTATCATGGAGTAATGAAAAGAAAAATAATAAAATAATATGTATATATTGTATTTAATAATATTGCCGTTGTGGGGTTGGCCGTGAAATGACGACAATCACCGATGTTGTCCGAGATAGCTCGAAGAGTATTCGGAGGCGGAGGTTCCAAATACCGTTATTATTTGTGGTGTGAGGGACCACCCCCTCGGAGAGAGAGAAGTTGTGCTTGTACTCCTAAAGGTATATGGTGTGAAGTAGGTACCAGCGCTATTGATTGCTTCTCAGATGAAACACATTTCATAATACATATTACCTATTATATTTCATTATCATTTTGTATCGTTTATTCATAGATGTTCAAAATAAATAGTCTATAAAATCATTATTTTTTGATATTAAAGTCTTCCTATCATTCGCGATCTTTTTTTCCCCATCAATACTTAGCTTTTCATTTTTTATGTGAGCTTCTTCTTTTTTCCTTCACACGTCTTTTTCCTGTGGTATTTTTGCCTATTATCTATCAGTAGTAAGTTTAATTAAACCAACTAATATTTTCAGGGGCCGTACTTTTTAGAAAACAGTGCTGCAATAAACTGTAGACACCTCATCGAACAAATTAAACAGATTGTAATTTTTTTAATACATTCTTTATTGTCCTTCGTCTTTTGCCACGTCTTTTTTGAATGAAAAGAAAACTGTTACCATAATACTGCAACTTAAAGAGTTAATGAAATAATAATAAACATTGTTAAATTTGTTCAAAAGGCTTACATACCCAACAAACACAAAATTATCTTATAAACATTACGAACAGTCCGAACAACATCGGAGATATGTTCTATATAACCTTAATATATCCGGAATAGGCCCTTTTTATGCGACTTTTATGTTGAAGTAGTCGTCGTGTAGAAGACAAAATATGTCGAAAAGATTGCATAATGATTCAATAAAGGTCATCGGTATTACAATAATATGAGTTTTAGTATAATATATAACATTATTAAGATATATTGCGATATACGCAACATATAATTATTTATATGCCAATTATATGTTGTTTACACGCCATAATTAGTCTATGAATCATACACTGTGTCTTTTTGACAATTAAACAGCTTCTATAGGATGGTTGTCAAAGTATTAGCGGGAAACAATACGTCAAAACATCGCGCGTGAGTGAGTGCTGGTGAGAGTGAATAAAAAATAAATAAAATTATGTTATCAAGATATTATAAAAGGTAAGATTCCAAATACATTTTTATTAATAATTGTGGCTCATTTGTCGCCTTGTGTTTTGTTGTGCGTGTGTAAAATCATAGGTAATTAAATTTTACTATTCAATACTATATTCGATATTTGTAAATTTTTAGTGCGCTTCTCGAAATATTTGTGTTAAAAAAGATGTTTATTTAAATATTTGGTCTAATTTCAATAAGATCATTATAGATCGCCATTTTAAGTTGTTTTTTATCTTTTACATGACGTTTTTTGTCATTTACACAATCATAAGTTACATAAGCAATGATTTTGCAATATTTGTTACATTTATAAGACCACGATTCTGCATCCACCATTTCGTTTTGTCTTAAGAGCTCAGGGCCGTTTTCAGTCGCAGTTTATTTTGTAAATGTACCTATAAAATATAATTTTCCCATCTGTCTTATAATTAGCGTACCGATATGGCTTATAATTATATCTAGAATAGTGATGTCAAGGTCGGTATAACCCGTTACTTTATATCCGTTACTTTATGTATTCGGTACTTTTCAAAGTATCCGGGTAAAAATACCCGTTACTTTTAGTATTCGGATCCAAAACTACCGAACCTACCCAAGGGTAAAAGAAGCCGTTACTTTGTACCGGATAATTTCCAAAAAGTACTGATCGGTATTTGGTAGTATCAAATACCCGGTTTTGACATCACTAATCTAGAATACTCTCTTTGTATTTTTTATTTGTATGAACATTTGAATGATAGTATTTACTCAAAAATATGGCCCGACGAAGCCTCAAGAATGGGTAGGAAAAATTACTAAGGTTATTCAATCTTTTTATTGACATTGCTATTATTCTTTTATTTTTCTAGTGGGTACCATGCCATACAAAGGTGTGCAAACGGTAGAGGCGGGGAAACCGACCCTAACAACAGTTCCCCATAGCTGGGAATCAGATGGAATTCTGTGTTGGCCAAAAAAGAAAGCGGATAAACTACGGAAGCAGGAAGATACGTCGCCAAATGACTCATGGTTCCGGATGGTGTGTACTGTTAAAAGACTCGGCCTCCCGACTTTTCAATCGGGAGAAGAAGAAATCTTTTTCATGTGCAGTAAAACGGACACTGAAGAAGAGATCGTAGTCCCTCAGTTGTGCTTTTATAATAAGTTTTTCTTTTAATATATATTTAATAAAATATTTAATAAAATTATTTAGAAGTTTATCTTTAGTATGTACTTATTTTAGTACTATTTTTTCTTCCATAAAACATTGAGTGGATTACTAAGACCAATCAAAAATAAAAGACCTCTTTTTATTACATACCTTTTTGATTTTTTTATTCATTCAAAGTATGCAGTAATGGTATGAAGTACATTTCATCTTTATAACTAGTACTGACAAATTTACACTTGATATCGCTTACATTCCAAACAGAGACAATTTCTCTTCAGAGCATTTTTTGCAGCTTTATAAATATTGAAATATGATGACTTCACCGGATTAATAAACACATCAACTGTGTTTTGTAGTGATGATCCATGAATTTCAAATTCATTTACATTCATTGCGATAATATTTTCTACTTCTACTATCTCGTTCTTAGCACTAAGAAACCACTTATTTTTGTTTTGCTTGGAAAGAACAAAACCGTCCATATGTAAAACACTTATTGTATCTTTTCCTTTAAGGTATTTTAGATATGGATATGTGTTTTTGGATTCCACGGTTTTGAACTCATTGCCCTCATTTTCTAAAAGTCTTTTGGCAGCTTGCGCAAGAGGATTCTTTCCTTGTCTGAGTAATTTTTTTATGGTAAATAATTTGTTCTCAAATGGATATGCATTAAAATCTTGCAATTTACCAAATCTTCGAACTTCGTCAACCAAGTGCAGCAAATTATGGACATTGGCAGTCATATAGTCTTCCCCATAATGATGTTTGAAGTTACTGACAAAGTGAATAAGTAATTTCTCAGGCAGTGTTAGAAAATGAAAATATTTTTCCGATGAACATATTATAGTAATAGCACAAAACAAACACAAAAAATGATGATACGCATTTTCATTCAAATGATATTTTAGAATTATTGTGCTCAAATAATAGAAGAAGGTTCGATATTCTGTTCCTTTCCAATAAGCTAAGTCATCCAATCTCCGGACTGTACGATGAATTTCACTGGGTACTTTACAATCTTTTAAAAAAATTTAAACCTTATTAATGTCGTCAGAACACCATTTGGTTACGTAAGTTTTAAAATTACCATCCCTCCAACCAGTCAATAATCTTTTTACTATTCCTAGATCTAATAAGTGCAAGGAATCTGAGACAGGAAAATCTTCAACCATATCAATTGGTAGCTGGAGCAGAGGAGAATCATATTTATGGTGAGATCCGTATTTTTTCAAACGAAAATCTCTGTCGTTTCTTTTTAAAGATCCGATTGATCTAAACGTGACAGTATGTGATAGGTGAGAATATTCACCGATGACGTTGCATTTCAAACATCCATGTTTCCCGTTAAAATTACATACTCCTGAAAAAAAAGTATCATATTATTATATTATGTTCATTAAACAAAGTGGTACGTATGGAATATTTAAATTCAGAAACAAAAACAAATGTGTTTACCCTTGATAAAAGCTCGCGCTGGAGAATCACACACAAAACATATGATTTGGACATTTATAATATTATTAATATTTTGATGTGTCAATTCCAAACCGTTTTCAATTAATTCTTTAAGTTCTTCCGTAAATTTACCTAGATATGAATTTAAATCATTAGGTTTTTAGTGGCCAGCATAGATGCCAATAATGAAAGGCGGTATATCAATGCACTCGTATATTTTACACAAGATGGGCCAAAATTGATATTTTGTGGATTGGTAATCCATCTATGTTAAAAAAAGGGATATGGTTTGGGGTAAACTCATCGTTTTTGAGCATAGCTGCAATGATTTTTTGAGGCCATTGTGCCAATATTCTCCCTCACTCATGGATTGAAGATCAATGCTTTCCCTTTTAGTCCTTAATAATGTTCGAGCGTCATTCGGCAAAATATAGTATGGCAAATGTTCATTCAAAATTTGCAATAAACTGTTTGTTGCTATGTGACTAATTTTATTTTGTAACGACCACATCTTAAGGTCTTCCTTTAATTGTAATGGAAGTGATTCATTTTTCCTCTGAATATTTTTCTCGTTTGTTAAATGTTCCGCTGAGACTTCTTTGATTTCATTCATCTCTTGTTTATCTGATACATCTTCAGTATCTTTCAATGTCATTTCCTTAAATTAATAAAAAAAATGTTAACAGTGTAAATATATCAAAATTACATTTTGCAAAGAAGAATATATAGTCAAGAATTATGAAATTTAAATCTCTTTAAAATTCTAATGCATCCATGAAATACAACGATATCACTGTAGTTAAAGCATAAATCATATCTATACATGTTGAAAAAGATAACGAAAAACCCTAAAAAGCTAGCGTAGTGAACGTTTATAAAAAAAAATCATTTCGGAAATAAAACTTCTTAAATATAAAAAAAAAATTGGACCTGACTGCGACCCTGAGTAAACTCACCTTTTCGTACTGGTTCGAGAGGCACAGATTTGATGTCTTACATTGTACCATGTTATTGTATATACGTCTCTTTATTCTTTTGAAATTTCCAGAACACTTTAAACTTCTCCATACGCGTCTATCCATCTCGAATTAGATGAAAAATTTCGACAATATGGATAAATAAATAATCGCACCATACACATCACAAATCAATACGATTGAAGACGGTTTAGATGTTAGAAAAAACTTTAAAATGACTTGTAGATATTTTGGTTGTAATTTAATCTCTTAAATACCATAAAATCACCAATGGTCATGATGAATACATTTATTTGTCATATAAATGTTTGTACGGCTGACTATACGCCAGTTTGTTTGAACATCGTATAAAAATTGATTAATAAGTTATAAAACATCACTTGAAACCATTTACAAGACCTGTCTTATAATGTAGTCCTATACACGTTTTAACGCCTAACTATATGACATATTTGTTGAATAACGTATAAAAATCGAGAAACAGTTGTACAAACGTTATTCAAGCCAAGCTATAAGTCTCGCTTTATAAGGGAATCATATACGTGTTTTAATGATTTATTATACAATATATTGGCCGAATAAACTAAAAGGTTATTTATGTGACATTTATTTAACTGTTGGTCAATTTTCAAACTATTATTCAATGATTATATGATTTAGGTATCATATAATTTTATCTAACACGACTTTTGTGCTTGTTGGGTATTACCTTGAGGCAGTATCTTCCAGTAAAGTTCGTCGGTAGCCTGGAGGTAGAGTCTCGGCTTTATGCACGTGAAGTTTGAGGTTCGATCCCAGGTGCCGGCACACTCCCCTTTCACGACACAAGCTTTTAGCTTACTGTGAAATATGCATAAGGTTGTATTTGGGTTAAGAACATAAACCAGATACATCTTTTTAAAAAAAAAAATGAATCCAACGTTTGATAAACATGTTTTAGCATAAAGTGAGATATGTTAAACAGAAATGTCACAACGTCGAATTTTTAATTGTATAATTGTCAAATAATCATCGGCTTAGAAATATAAAAATACACAAATAAAATTAGTAATAAATTGTTAACTTAAAAATCATTACTACTTTCAATCAATAATAAGTAAATTATTTGTCGAAGGTTTCTCGATAAATTTAGAACTTCTCCAAGGATGAAAATGGTAATACAGGTAACGGGTAGCAGAATAGTACATAAGTAAGAAGTTCACCAGTTGAAATGGTAACGTAAGGTAAATTAAAGCAGTCTTATGTTCAGAAGCAATTATTAATAATCCAGGAGTATTATATCATCCACTTATCAACTTACGTTTTGTTATATTATTATTATATCTATAATTAATACAAGTTTTCAAACTTACTAGGTACCTATATAGGTAATCAGAGGATCTTCAAAAATACGTTTATCCAAAATTTTACATTACACACCTTTTTGGTTTATATCAATTCATACAATGTTAAAAGTTAACAATAAACAATTAATTTTCATTTAATAATTAGATATTTATTTTGACTTCGAAATGAAAATGATTGTGAAAAATAAATGATTTTCAGGGATACCTAATGATGAAGTAACCTCTACAAAATATTTTTTTCCGGCAATCCACCCGTAACGAGTGATTTGTAAATATTAGATTTGTAATACAACTTTCAATCAAATTACGAAATAATTAATTACCTTCACTCTTAGAATGTTCTCAAATAAGAAGGTAAAAAATAACCACTGTATACCGATTTTCGGATGAATCTGAACACACCCAAGAAACTTTTATAGAAAAAATAGTTTTGAATTTTCACTTTCTTTGTGGTGGCAATGTCCATTTAAATTATTTTTCGATTCTATTTACATTTCAAAATTTATTTCAAAAATTACAACCACGCTTTGTACAACAATTTGAAGCTTGCATTATACAGTAATTGCTGGTAAAATCACATACTGTAGTTATAAATAAACAGTTTATTATATATACAACAATCAAAAGACGATTGTAGCTGTAATAAATCCTTTAATAATATGCCAGTCTCACATATTTATCGAATTCAGACATGAGTTAAACTAAATTCACCGATACCTGAATATTTCATAGGCATCTAAACTTTCAGAGTACCTTGCTACAAACAACCTACACGATATTCCAAATAATTAAATTAGCAATAATATTTACCTACCTACATACATTTTCTGATTGATTCTAAGATAATTTAATTATAGATATATAATTTATATCTCAATGACGATGTACTAGGTAACTTTAATTGGCACAGAAACTGTCAGAGCACGTCGAACGATTTATTTTTTATTAATAATTAAGCTTTCAAGAAGATTATTTAAATACTTAAGTATCTTTTTGAATGTTTTTTAAGTATTCTCCAATGCACATTCGTTACTTGATTATTTAAATCGCGATTTAAATAATCAAATAACGGACGTGCATTGTAGAATACTTAAAAATCATTAAAAATGTCTCGTAACTGTTACATAGTTAATCCTTCTAAAATAACTGATTAAGTTTCTTTTTTTATCCGTGATAGTAAAGAGCAAATATCAAAATCTAAGTAATTTTAATAAAGAAGTGATGCAGTCGGCATAAAGCAAAGAATAGATCTACTACTATATCATCACAGCTTATAACACAAGTGGGGTAGCCAGCAGATCAGCTGCATATAATAAACGTACAAGCTGTCCTCTCCGTGCCAATATAAAATCAAGACATTCAGGGTGGATGGCAAACCTCATCGCTGAATTTAAGATGTAAAATATCTTAATCTTTTCGAACAACTGCCTTTTATAGGACACTCGAAAACTTACGGAGAAGAGTGGGAGACCAATTCTTAACCGGGTGCTCCACGGGAAGCCTTAGAACACATTTTTGTTTTCTGCTCTAATCTTTGTCACAATTTAAAAGAGTTCGCTTTATCTGTTTCATAATTTAAAAGAGTTCAGATTTTTTCTACGAAAAATCGCTAATCTATTATATTAATATAAAAAAAAACTAAAGATGGTATAAGATAATAATATCCGCGTGATTTAAAAATAAATCCTGAATAGATCTGATTCCCAATGTTTTATGTCAGGGCGAATATAATATCAGAAGATATCTGTTGATAAAACTTTCTAGACATTTTAAATCTTTGGGTTCCCCCTTTTATTTCCAGTTGAAAGTAGGATGTTTTTTAGAGTTGATTATATCTATTGCACGGTAGAAAAATATTTTTATTTACTAAATCTATTTGATATATTTAAACAAATTTCGTGTATTTTAAAAAAAAAAATGTACCTATACACAATAAATTTTGTACAGCATAAGTATTTCAAATGTACTATCTCTGTCTTCCTTAGATTTTAGATTAAATACTGATGTACCTACCTAATTGATTTTTTTTAGTTCTATGGAAATATTTTTTTCCATAACCTTGTTAATTTGCAGATATAATAATATTAATGGAATTTTCCGTTATATGTAATGGTGCAAATGTCTACGGTGTGACTGGAATAAGGTGGGATATTGGAACAAGTTAAGGTTATATTATTTGACCGATTCAATAGAAAAGGTATTTTATTTTTTGGTATTATAACGTAAGGTTTCTGTTGATATGGTCTGAGTTACGTCATAAGTTTTGTTTCATTGTATGAAAACGTGAGACGAGTCGTGTAAAGGTCCCGCTGCATTTACGTCCCGTAAGGGACTGACTGCGTATCAAAGCTTCGAAGCGCATGCTCTTACCCATAGAGGCTCCTCGCCTCAAAACAACCACCACCCCATCAAACTCCAACCCGAATGCAAAACTTTTTACATACACACTCAAAGCGCTAACGAACTACTACAAGTCTACAGCCCCCCCAAAGTGAAACTTTTTACACAACACATTCAAACACAGAACCATCCGCAAGGCTATACAAACCCCCTCGTATCAAAACTTTTGATACATACATTCAAACATCTCTGTACACAACGTAGCTCAAACCACCCAGCCAAAACTTTTAACACACACATATACAATCGCATGAAAATACTAAGGTTCGTTCAGACGGTCAAAATTTCGCAAGCGTTTTGTTTCCAACATGTTCTGCTTCATGTACCATTCAACATATTACGTTAGTATAGCATACACTACCAATATACAAGTACAATACAAGCAACCTACCAACATTATATTATGACCACTATTATGTACAATAATTAAAGTTATATTGAAATATGAAACAATAGAAAATGGACGCGGTTTCTCCATGCAATACGAATTGTTTCAACTAAACATTTCGTCTACTTGTAGACATTTACAATAGGTACTCGTATTCTAGGCAACAGTTTCTGACTAACGTTTCTCTTTATCAATTCATACATCAAAGTGCATTCATGACAACTATCAAAATACAGGCATAGACATAACATTGTATAAGTTATTACTATTTAACGATATAAGTAGAACATTACATTTTATGAATGTTTAAAATATATCTTTGAAGTAAGTTTTGCAATGAAGTGAGGAGAGCATAAAAATCACGAAAAAATTCAATTAAAAAAATTTAATTAAAAAGTATTTTTCAATACTTAAGAAGTAACAAAGTATGTACCGACTGTATTAAATGTTAAATCTTACATGATTCAATTTAAGTCGTGCAGATTAAATACTGGGTGGACAGGGGTTACATATAAAAAGATCTTTAAAAAATCGTTCATTTACAAGGTTTCCAACAGCTTTGATGACCGTCATTCAAGATATATCTTTTCAATATTCGACAACAATTTCAGAATTTAAGAAAATTCATAGAAAAATGATAGTCAATTATTTAAAAAATCATCGTAAATATTGGAAATTAATTTCTATCATGTGAACATTATGTCATACTCGTGGGTGTTCATAGGCGAAAAATGAACCCAAAGGATAATTTCTAGAGGCAACTGTTGATAAGCCTACCTTGTGTATTGCTTTATGTACTTGTATTTAATTGATTTACCAATAAAGTCTTATTCATTTCCAAGTTTACACAACAAAACAATGTGTTAAATTTAATTGGAAAAAGAACGAAAATTTTCCCAACGCTTACTTATCACTTCCGGTGTTCATGGACAACGTTTTGTTATCTACGGGTTTTGCCCAAACCTAGCTAAGCAAACATAAAAATAGTTATTAATTGTGTCGGTGCACACGTAGTAGAATTCCATAATTATGTAATTTGAAACAAGTGTTTCTTCAAGCGAAAGACGTCTCTCTCGGAATCAATAATCTATAGTAGAAAGAAACACTTGTTTCAAATTAAATAATAAAAAAGTTATATTCTAAATTCTTATTTTTTATTCAGACACAATAAATAAAAAAAACACATGCACTTCAGTAAAAGCCAGCAGGCAGTTAGATCCATCCACATTTAATTACTAATCTTATGTGGGTAGGTGATTCAGAGTTCGTCAGTTCGTTATTTTGTTATAGTATAAATGAAGCTTAAGAGAACAGCTACAACACGGAGGTACGAGGAGTTAAAAACTTTTTACACTCACAGACACGAAGCACACGTATACTTTTTATACACTCACAAACATAAAGCTCACGTACACTTTTTGCTTGCTTCTGGTACTGCTTCTACTACAAATAATAATAATAACGTAGAAGAGTGTGAGTGAAAAAGTTTTCCCAGCTACTACTACGGGTGGATGGTATAGTCGTAGCATACAAGTGTTGGTAAAAGCTGCCGAACAGACGTAGGTTCTACGCCATTATATCTATACATACCTAAATACAAACTTATATTATTATTATTCCTATATACGCTACGATACGTAGGTATAAAGTACAGGGACGAATCAGATCCTTAATTAGTTTATTCAAACACACTGTATATGTACCTACTAATAATTTTATTATTAATTTATATAAAATGTACTCACAAAAATGCACTCAAAGACTTGAATAAGTAGTCAAGAATAGAATAACCCCAAACATTAATCATTAAACAATTTGTTCCATGGTGCAGCTACTCAATACTTGACCAAAGAAAAACAAATTTTTCTTCAATATAAATCTTATTCGACAGTATCATCTTTGAATTTTTCAATTAACAGCTATTGTTCTACAGCCGGTACCCAAAAAAACAATCGATAGCCGACAATAATTTTAGTCAAACATAAATTCAGAGCAACTTTTTTTAAATAAAGTATCATTTAACCAGGATTAGTTTTTTTGAAAAAAGATTGTGAGTACGTATCCACGAGTGATTATTATTTCATTGTGGTTAAAATAATTAAGTACGTTAACTTATTAATAAATTTAGACATAGTATGCATTAAAAGTTATTTTAATTTTGTTAATAATGTACATAGGTTTATTATGTTCTGAACACAGATTATATATGAATTGCTTTAATCGTGATATAATTAAAGAGATAAGAGGGAAATTGTATAATGTATGTAATTAAATCAGAGAAAGTGTTATCAAATTACTGAGCTATATTTTTAGTTAAAAATTGCTTGTTGGTTCATACAAAAGCAGCAAATCTGGAAATAAAAATATCAATTTAAAATAAAAATAATAAAAATAAAACATTTATATTTCGTGCTAAATAAATGTGTAAGTATTTTACATATATAAATTATTAATTTTTATTATTTTAACATGAACCTCCACTAAGTACCATTGGTCAACAACATTATATATTAAATAATGTTTAGATTTATTAAAGTTTCGAAAACATAAAGACAAAGTTTAGATAATTTAATTTCGATATAATTTGGTAATCTAAAAAAATGTACTATAAATGGTTAAAAAATCTTAGAATCTATAAAAAAATTAAATTAAAATGCAGTTCTTATAACCATAATATTCTTTTTGATAATTTTCTCTAAATGTTACAAAATATCTGCGAATATGGCACGTGATCACACATCACACAAAACACGATTAATCTTTCTCTCAATTAGTTTTGATTATACAGAGATTTGAGTAACAAAATGTAGTAAACATTAAAATTGAAATGAAAAATAAGTATTGCTTTGCATTTTACAAAAAAAAAAATTTACAGTAGGAGATATCGCACAATATAATGCTTATTTAAAAAAATAGTGATATATTATACCCACCAATAAAATAAAATCACATAGCAACGTAGTCATATCTGTACATTTTGATGAAAGGAAAATTTCATAGAACACATAAGTAAGACACTGATTGAGGATTGGTTAGATGCGTGTGGATGTAATTATGTTGATACGTGAATAGTACGTGACAAAATGTATCAGAAGGAATAGCGATAGTAGAAGGAGAAGTATAGAGCCTAATTCGCCCTGGATAATAATAATTATAAAGCCTAGTATAGCCTTCGTGGAAGAAGACGGCTGGATAGTGGGTGTGGGGATATGGAGAAAAGGTGGAATGAAGCCCGGGTCTCACAACCCCCTCATCCAACACCCCCTTAACCTCCATTTCACTACACTTCTGCCAACTCCAAAACTCTCTATGGTTTTGTATAATACCTGCCAGTTTTCACCTGAAATTCTCAATCAAATATACCTAGGATTTTACGTGCTACACTGCTTATTTTTCAATTTCTTCTCCAATCATCATCCTTTTACGACTGAAATACATTCAGGGGGAAATTTTTCTAAAAATACTTACTTTATGTATTGAACATATTATATACTCACACGAAATTGATGTGACACGGGACTTTGTCATACTAACAGCAAAAAGTACAAAGCACACGCTTATTACATATTTTACTTTTAATGAAATTTTATACACTTACTGTGTGAGATGGGGAGAGTTGAAATTTTAATATAACAAGTCACTTCTAATGATGTATCTACAAAATATGTATGTATATATGGAATAAAAAGTTTGAGTATACAATTATAATTTACTAAATCTAGTACCTACACTTTACGATTCTGAATACACTGTTTTTTTAAATAAATCTTTTTTTCTTACAAACTAGTTGGTTCAGTAGAATACAATCTCAAACAAACAAACAACCTTAATAAATATTATTATAAGTAAACAATAAAAAGGTTATATTTTTAGATATTTCAAGGATAGTGAAGATGTTTTTATATCAACTTTAATATTCGTATTTAAAAGTTATTGTCAGCTTTCAACTCGATAATATACAACAATCAAAATAATTTAATTGGATCAAAGCACCTCAAGGCACGAGTTCTGCTCAAATTTGACGGAATGAATTTATGTGTTTTACTGTATATTTATAAAGAAATGATCATTATTGTAAAACATAGATATTTTTTTGAATGAATTTTCAATATTTAACCCATTATTTAATTGCTTAAAAATCACCTTTTCATTTACGTCAACGTTACGTTTACGTCACCTTTCTATTCAATGAAATATGTGCAAGAAATAAGTATTCTATTTTCAGAGTGTTCGTATGCAAACAAAGTGAATTGATATTCTTGAGTAAATATTATCTAAAGAAATTTAACCCATTATCAATCGAATAAACAGTTATATGAAGGTACAATTTAATATTGAAAACATGTACCCATATTCAGAGAAAGTAATCCGGTATATATTCGTATAATTTAAAAATAATTAATTCCATGAAAAATATCAGATATTAATGTAATACTTGGGGTATAGTTTTACCTATAATTTGTTACTTATAAGAAATCCCACAGGTTAACGATCCCAAATCAATCAATCTATTGCAAACAACAGAACCTGTGGTGAAAAGTTGACAATACCTCATCCTATCCAGTGATACGTTTGTCTATCTCATAAAATATTTAACAAGCAAATAATGGATCACGCAGGTTCGAGTCTGGAATTAAAGTGGACACATTTCTGAAGATATACGAACCAGTTCTGACTACATTGTATTTTAGTACATTTCAATTTCAAACTACGTAGGTGTAAAACAATTATTACTACAACTACTATTTACATGAAGAAGATACCTTTTTTTTAAAAAAAAAATGTATTAACTGTTTTTAAAAACATTCCAAATTTCTATACAACTGCTATCTCATTGTTGATAGGAAAGTTAGTTTGGTTAAAATCAACCTAATTTAATATAAATTCTGCTTATCAATCCGATATCTTTAAAAACTTAAATATTATTTTCAGTAAAATTTTACATGAAGTAATCTTTTTATTTTAAATTAATTGTGTCGATTAATCAGTTGGACTAAGTTCTCAATGAAGGGGAAATATTAAACAAGAGTAATAGGCACTGCATGAAAAACTTCAGGAATATGAAAGAAGTGAATTAGTAATGTAAAAATGTATTTTCTATCATAACTTCAACTCTGTCTTCTTCATTGCATTTACAGTATGAAATGCATTTACAGTTTTTATTTTCCGAGGAGTCGCTATTTAAAAATAGGCCCCGGACTGCTTTCTATAAATTTTTGTATGTACTGAAAAAACAATGTATTCGTAAATCCACACATATAAGACAATAAACATCTGCATTTCAGCGATGAGGAAAGCTACCCGAACTGAATGTCTTTTTTTATTGACACAGAGAGTATGACTTGTAGCTATTACGTGCAGTTTTTCCGCTAGCTACTCCACCTGTAGGAGATTATGCATAGTAAAGTGATAGTTAAGTATTATTTTTTATTCTGTTTCAGAAATCATAAATACAGAACATTTAGAAATCATAAATATGACCCAACCTGTTATCCAAGTAACTTGTTCAGCGTACAAAGTAAAAGTTAGGCAATCACATACAAATACTTATAGTACTATATCAGATCATACATAATAAGGGGACACGTGTATGGACAAACGTCCAGAGGTATCTCACAATGATTGTACATATGTACAAGTATTGATAGTACGGACGGTGATAATGTATGTATTGCTTAGAGATTAGAAGGAATATGTGTGACAAAAGAGAATAGTTCATACTTCAATATTGTCTAAGTTATTAAACCTTATATCAAATTGTGTAATATTGAATACAAATAAGTTTTCAGAATATCTGATAATACAGTTCACGAGTAATGAGACTTTTGATGCAAGTATTTTTTTGAGTAGAAAAAGAATATGTAACACAGTGTCACTCTCAATCAACTTTCTGAAGCTGAGAATCTTAAAAAGTGGATTTTGTACAAAATTTAAAATTCGCCTTACAAAGTTTTTTTTTTAACTAAAAGTTGAGTTATTGTAAACAAATGCATGCAGAATGGTTTTGAAACAGATCGAAATATTCCTTAAAAAAATTATTGGTTATTTTCTCAAAATACTGTACATTAGTCGAGCATTGCATATTACCACTCTATGCTCTAAAAAAGAACTTAGTGAAGGATAAATGAACGAAGAATCATTGAATGTAATAATTTTTTTACATTCACCATATAATTTTCATGTCGTTAAACAATATTTCTTTTTGTAGTCTTTCGATTGCAATGATTGAAACAAAATACAATGTTTTCTTTTTTTAGATTATAAATAATTCTCTTGGATACAAAATACTATTCTAACAGTTAACAGTTGGTTAAATGAAGGGAGATAAAATAAATAAAAGTGAGGGATTCGTTGCAGGACAAAACAAAGATAAAGAGAGTGCTTGCGATGATAGGACATGAATTAACAAAAACTGTACAGAGGACGTGAGAGAGGTGATTGTTGATTCGTCACGAAGAATAGGTAATATCGTTAGAGGACTAGGGAGGAAGAAATAGTAAATAATAGTAAAAGATCGAGTAGTAATAGTATAGGTATCTGATAATACTAAGTAAATACAGGGTTCATAAACATACATTCATTTATGTAGCTGTAACAAGCACATTACTGCACTGAGAAGACTATATGCGCATTTTTATTAACTGGTTTTTACGTTTGTGAGAGATTGGGTTAATTTTGTGAGATATTAGTTAAGCCTGAGAGAGAGAGGTTAACGTTGTTCAATTTAAGTGTAAAAAATAGTAGTGTATTGTTTGGTATTTGATTTATAACATTTGGATTACTGTAAAACTGTAATATACATATTGAACTTTGGTGAAATAAAAGTGAAACTGTATTTTTAATAAATTAATAATACACATGAATAAATAGATGAAAAAATCTTATTGTTTTAAACGAGGGCACTTTTCTTCACTGCATAAAAATGTGTTCTTGTAAAAAATAGGAATGTAGCGATAAACTCGCCTATTGTAAATTGGATTGTGTTAATCTCTTTCTTTCCTTGAGTATGTTGTTATTATATTGTCAAAATAAACTAAAAAGAAAAATATGTCTCCAATAAAAATCAACTACATATGATAGACAGGTATTTATAAATAAAAACATACGCTTCTAACGAACTACAAAAAAAATCGCGACATTTTCATTGTTCCCTGTAAAATTTGCCATTTATAGGTCAATTGTTGAAGACATTTTTTGATAATGATGAAGAAACTCCACAGACTATGCGTGTACTAAGGTCATCATATATAAACAGACGACAGATCCCAAACAGGGGGACGGCGCTGGGACGGAGATCCTCTGAATATCTGGGTCCTAGAATGTTTAATAAATTACCCAGTGATCTGAGAGATTGTGTGAGTATGAGAGAGTTCAGGGTGTCTCTGACTGAGTGGTTGATGATGATTGGAAGAGAGAAGTCCCAGACTGAACTATTTCACACATTGGTATAGATTGAGTGAAGGATGAATGATATTAGAAATTATGTTGTTAATTATTATGTAATGTCCTTAAATCGCCTCAACACAGGCATACGCCTAGTGAGGCTATCAAATATGTTAATTATGTTAATTATGTTATGTTAAATATGTATGTAGAATGAAAATTAATAATAATAATAAATAATAAATATATCTACGACATCACGGCACATACCTCAATTGGGTTAGCCAATAATAACCAAGTAACTACACATAATGAGCATACAGGTCGTCCCTTTTAGGTCATAAAAATAATATATCAGCTGAATTGATGATAAAATTTGATCACGGCAGAAAAAACAAATGTTGATCTCAGAGTTGATCACCCTGTAGTAAACAAACAAAGAAAATAGTAATTGACAATGAAGGGTGGAAAGGTAGAAACACTGAGAGATTCTACAACAAGAATGCTGCCTATCTATCTTTCCCTGAAATTCAATTAGGTGGTTAAGATTTTTTTTTGGTGTTTCTTGCGTTAGAATTAGTAATGTTCATAACTATATAAAATATAACATAGTATTTATAAACAAGTACCAAGAAGTAAAATCAAAGTTTTTCCTGTGTTTTAGTGAAGAGTGCGTACCAAATGGATTTTTAATGTCCTCCAATTTTAATGGCAAAAATAACCTCGTTTAACTAGTTCTTGGTGTATATATTTTCCGCTGGTCCGCTGTGAATCCGCTGGCTACCATATGCATGAAAAAACCATGATGGAGTAAACGGAAGGAATTAAATTATTTTCATATAAAATACCTATAAACATTTTGACCATTTATAATGGTTTTTGCAAATAAAGTATGCACAAAAAATAATGAAGAATGTATGACAGCAAGAAATAGATGTCAATTGTCGCAATTATCGAACCGAATGTCGGAAGATTGTTTTATCAAAACGTTGCAAAGCAAACGGATAAAAGGCGAAAGAAACCATTTTAATACCAAAAATATAAAATGCGTGTATTATAAAATATAAAACAAACATGAGAATGCTATAACATAACCGAATATCTTCATTGAGTACTCTAAGGTTTTAGGTATACTCATATCTTCTATGGCATGTAGCCAAATATCTAGTTTTTGTCTTACACTAATTGCTACACTTTTGGTCTAATGCAGAACCTTTTGTTGTATGTAAAACTATTCTTGTAAATACCCAACACAAAATAATAAAGTGCTAAGTAATGTAAAACAATATGTTCAAGATAAAGTAAAGCTGTTTTATATCATGTTAACATTTTTAATGCCGTATGAAGTAAGGAGAAGAGACTATAAAACTATACTGTGAATACAGTGAGAAAGTTTTGTATTTGGTATAGGTATAGATATATTATTTTTGGCTTCACAAACAGGAAATTGTACAAATATTTGTAGTCATAAATGAAAAAAAAAGTTTTTTTTATAGGTTGAATATTATAAAATAAAATGAATAGTTTATTAGTGGATGAATGTGGCCATTAATAATATATATTTTAGCAGTCCTTTATTGTATCTAACGATATTGTGACAAAACTAGAACGGATATTGACGAAGTATGTTAAACTTAATTTTCGAATTTCACTAATTTTTTTCAAGATATTGAGAATATTACACAACAGACACCTCATATGCAGAAACAACAGATTGTGCAAACTTCCTTGAGTAAGATACAGAAAAGGTGTTCCGATGTTTACGAATCGCCTTAGGCTGGTTTGAGTGCACTTTACCCATGGTACCTTCACCAATCCTACCAATTTCTATTTCAAGTTATTATTTTCGACGTATGTTGAGCACACATGTCAACTAACAGCAGCCATCTTTATGATTACATATGTTCGACGCTGTTGATAATCTATCGTTCATTGTCATTCTTTATAAACACTAGTTGGGGCCAGAGCACGGTACTACTGTTCTTCTATTTACAGCATAGCTTTGAACTAAAAGTAGTTTGCGTACTCTATTGATTGTGCAGGGAATGTCGTGGAAAGAGATGACGCAATTCGCGCAGAGGCGCTCTGAATGGAGGAGGCTGGTTTCTGCCCTGTGCTCCCGAGAGGAGCGTTGAGGGCGATAATGATGATGATGATGATTGGTTGTGCAGATATGGTATCTTGTTGAGTAATATTTTTGTAGCAGTACGATCAAAATATAGATGTATGGAAACATAAAGAAGGATTCGTAGCATTTAGCCCTGAATCATTCAAGAATATCAGTGGGCCTAGTCAAAACACATTTAAGCGTTACGTTTTCGTTCAAATGTGGACGACGTTGCGAGAACGTGTCAATTTACGTAGCTAAAATACACAAGTAGCTACGAATAATGACGCGTTCTCGCAACGTCGTCAACATTCGAACGAAAACGAAATCAAAACGTAACGCTTAAATGTGTTTTGACTAGGCCTACGGTTCTCGCGTTATCTATAGTCAATCTAGAACAATTTTTTCCAAGATTGGGCTTGAGGTTAACTTTTTAAAATGTAGCAGAAACGTTTTCATTACATACGAAAATGGAATTGATTAAAACTGAAATAAAAATATCAATTAAATAATATCTATAATTTTAGTTTGTCTTTATTTAAAAGCAATAAATCTTAAAATGAGATATGTTAATTTAATAACCAGACAAGCATAGTGGCACCAGTAACGCGACCCAGCGCCACTTGGACAATTTATAGCTGAGAAGTCGACTGATCCTCGCGTAAATAATTTTCTCTGTTTGTTTACGAGTATATGTATATATGGGTGCTTGTTTACATGTTTTTATAAACATTTTAATCAGGATGGCAGAAGGAAAATATTTTTTTCTACATGATAAAGTTATAATATGTATATTTTTTGGTAAGTTGGAAGATATTGCCTCCAGGCAATAAGCTCGCCAATTGCTAAGGATTTTTTTTTTAGCAATATCATTATTATTATTTCTTTGGATAAATATTTGGGATATAATGAGGGTTTCTTAAAAACTAAAACAACAAAGACTTTTATGAATATATCTTTATATGTGATTTGATAAATGTGAATTGTAATTGTATGTATAAAATGTGAAATAAAGATTGTATATATATATAAAAGTTAACCAATAAGCGTTATACAACTCAATATTAACTTTAATCAGAAGTTTTCTTTCTAAATAAAAAGATAAAAATATACGAGCAAGTAAATATGAAAAAAAAAAAAAACATTTGCACGTTGTTCCCATTTTTTTAAATCCACCAGTATGCAAGAAGGTTGCTTACAATATCGACATAGTTTTATTTTTTTTGTTGGATACTTATTTCCTGAATGAAACCGATTTGAAAGCTAGTTACTAATAGTCAGTTCATACGTACTGTTACTATCGTAGTAAGAAGAGTAGATTCGGAGATTTATGAAAGCAATTGACAAAGTAGTGAATGGACCATTAGAAATCAGTGTGTGTATGAATCTATATATTATATGCATTGAGGGGATTCTGAGGGTGGGTGTTTCAACTAACAATCCCTTGCTAGTAGTAATCACTACCTACCTAAGTTACACTACACTTTTCTACCAATACTCCCTTTTGTCTGATGAGAACACATCGACAGGGACGGTTTTTATTTACGAATTTAAATGCAACTGCAGTAGACTGCTGTTTGATAGGTAATTCATTTTTCATAGACCGAATAAATCCATAAATTTGTTTGAAGGAGTCTGTATCCAGCGGTTGAAAGATAGGATTAGGAATAAGGATAACAGCAGCAAATCACTATCAAGATTTTATGTATTCGTAAACTCATGTGATTTTCCACACGAACAATAGTAAGTAGATTAAAGAAATGTTATGAACATTCAGATCATCCTCTTTCTATAACAAAAATATCTAAAAATGGTTGCTGTCAGCTGATGATCAGCTTTTACTCAAAAAATGTCAAAACAGAAACTGGTGAGAAAGGTGAATATGTCATGGTAAAGTGCACTTAAACATCGTTACACTTTTCCAGTTTTCTATTAAGGAGTGTTTGCACACTATAAAATATTTTCCCATGTCTTATTAAATTACCGTTCTCGGGACTTTGTTCTTTTCATTGACAATTTTAGATAAAAAAAAAATTGCACTATTCCGAAATTTGAATCACCTCTGTATTCACGTCTCTCTGGACGAGCAACCTTAACGAATAAAATGTTACCTACCATCACATCGCATCGGTGATCTCCGGCACGGACAAACCGGCAAAACGGCACAAACAATGATAATAATAATACTATTACCATTGTTTTCAGAGCAGCAGCAATCCAATTATTTATCACCGGCAATATAATTTTTATATGGCAATTTGTAATCATAATAATTTATCAAACGATAGACTAGAGTGTAAATTGAAGGTATGTACCGAATTTTCATACAATTTGTGTTTACTTTTTTCTACTATAGATGGCAGTAATAAGGTGCAATATGAAAATGTACATTAAGTATTTAAATAAGATTTTCAATAAATGACATTCCAATTTTTATTGAATGGCGTAAAAAACATCAGAAGAGGTTAATTAAAAAAAATATCATACATTAAGCGATTAATACAGTTATGTAGCTTATTGAGTGGCAATTTAAAGGCACACTCGTTATGTGAAAAAAATGTTTGTTTAGTATCATAATTTATTAATTTAATTCATATCAAAAATAAATCTTATTTTAATTTTAAAAATAGACTACATTTCTTTAGTCTTAATATTATACAAAATCAATACATTTTCATAATAATAATAATTCATTATTTTAATGGGAGAGGGGAGAGTGGTGCACCATGTGAATCATTATTCATTTATATTAAAAATAAAATAAACACCAAGAAACTTTTGAATTTGGAATAATATCTAATAATAACAAAAATAATTTTCTTCATCTTGTGCTGTTATAGTACAAGATCGAGGAGTCGGGGTACTGTCCCCCCCCTATCCCCTACTTCTCAATCAACCGTCTTGTCTATGGAGAGTTTATTATTTTCCGATCGCCAACTTTAAATAAGCAATCCATCAATTTGAATGTATAAAATGTATTCTTATTATTATCGACATTATGAGCAATATATAATTTAGCTAATACACCCGGTGTTGGAGAGATGATTTTTTCATATTCAGTGGATAATTTCTACTGTCTATTAGCTATTAGGTTTATGAATAACTATTTGATTGAAACAATGATCAATAAATTTTACACACATCAATGCATTTTTTCTCAGGAAAACAAAACTATTCCATTCTGTATAATTTTTCTTCGTTTGAGCGCCTCGTTCCAAAAAAACTAATACTCTTAGAACATAGTTTGTTTTCTTTCTTTTTCTGTAAAACTCATTAGCCGTATATTAAATAAATAATTACATTTTGTGTTTGTTTATTTCTGTTAATCGGCATTACAGAATATGTGCCACATAATTGCATATTAAGTATAAAGGATTAGATTTCTTTGTTATTTAAGAACGTTCCATTAACCACAGGATTATTTCAGCGCGTGAAAAACAGTTAGTGATTTTTTAGGTAGGTGCAATGTTGCAAGACAACAGAACTGAGTTCAATAGTGTTTTTTGTTGTTTTTATATTTCATCTTATAACCATGATTACAGAATTGGAATCAGATTCTTTATTTATTTATTTGCAAAAGTTAAAGTTCTCTTACAATTATTCTATCAGGGAAAGGAGTTACCAACAAACAAATTTAAATATTTAGTCAAAGGAATACACTTAAAACAAAACATTTGTAAAAGAAATTTCACTTTAAATACTCACCTTTTCTTACACATAATTGACAACCAGACAACAAATAATAATACACATCTTTAAATAAGGGTGGAAAAGTAAAAGAACTTCATCGTCCCTTAAGCATCCCTCTCAAACAATGCCAATCGATACTCACTTAAGAGGTGATTTAAAGACAAAACGATTGAGTAATAAAACGAAGAATAAAAATGATGTCTCCCAATAAACAACAACGTCATCCACTCAGAAAAACAACAATTTAAAATTTATCCACGAATGAGTTAACACGGAGGTGGAGTCTTTTGAAAAGAAACTCAAAATAAAATGAAAACCCAAAAAGGGTTAAAGTATTTGTGTAAATCATTCACTACATCAAACAAATGCTTTACATCTTTTTAGTATTCACTTGAACTGTCTGATATAAAAATACGTTATTTCTTAAATAACAAGGTTTAATCAAATCTTCTTTAAGGGGAGATGAGCAATTGACGAAATGATTATAATTAGGTGATTGTGAAAGAAATGGAAATTGTTGAGATATAACAGAGATGGTAAACAAAAAAAAATTCTTTAAAGGTTGTAAACAGGTAAGACGCTTCTTCAATGCATTAGCATTTTAACAAAAATGTACGAGTATTTACTCACTTAGAATAAAATGATGTGAAAACTTTACCAAATGCAGTGATTTTTATTTTTTTTAATAATTCAAATCATATGATTGAGAATTCGATTTGTTTTTCATCTAAATATATATTCTATTGCGTTTTTCTTTAGAATTTAACCAAAATAATATCTAATGACTTCAATGTAGAACACATGTATATACACAGAAAATAAATAAGTATACAATGAAAATGTTTTTTTCTTGCGTTGAATAATATTGATACTCCTATACCTCAATCTATTCCATGATATGCTTTTCATGACAGAGGTAACCAGCAGTCGTATATGGCAGCTCATCAAAAATATGCATGATTGTTTATTCATCCAATTAAAAACATGTTTCAAACAAAATATTTATACAATACTACTACAACTACACCATCACGGAATATCTCACAACTGGGGTAGCCAGTAGACCAGTTGCATGTAATAAACATGCAAACCATCTTTTCAGTGCCAACAAACCTCACCGGGTGGCAAACCTCACCGCTGAATTTGAGATGTAAAATGCCTTTTACAGGACTCTCGAAAACTTATGGAAAAGAGTTAGAGAGCAACTGCCGGGTGCTCTACGGCAAAAAAAATTATTCTTATACAATCAAAATATTTGGCTTGCGAAATATTTATATTTCTATATCGAAAAAAAACCTCTGAACTCAGAATAATAATGACTATTAACTTATAGGGAATTCTCAGGAGCGTAGGGAATTAAAAAATAAATGCAGACTATAAATAATTGATTCTGACATTAGATTTAAAACGAAAACACTTTCCTTTAAAAACGATTTCAGCCAAGACAACGCAACGCAACGGGAGCTTATTTTTATTTTAAAAAGAAAGTAAAGAATTCTCAGGGGTGCAATTCGTCCTGATAACAGTCGTCGTGTTCTGAATGTTCTTTGCAGATCCTGAATCCCTCGACTGGGGGATAGAAGCCAAGGTTGATATCTTAGAAGGAATAACAAACAATATTGAACAGTTTTCGTTGGAAATTATTAGGTGGTTGTTATACCAGATGAATATTATTAGTTAGGGGAAAAATAGCAGATCACTTTAAGAATTTTAAATTTTCAATAAAAGAGCATTAGTGAATAATTTATACTTAAATATTTTTTTAAATCAATTTTTATCTTGAGAAAAACGAGTGTTTTTTTGTTAAATTATGATTTATCGTTATTTTTATTTCTAAAGCATCTGTAATTTTTTTGACTAAATTTTTTTTTATTCGTAAAAATCTACTAAACTGCATTTTTAATTTTGGTTCTTTATTTTTTCATATTTTTCTCCATTTGTATCTGAATTAAAGATGTTTGAATTAATAGTATCTACTATTTACTTACAATATAATAATCTTTTAACGTTATTTGAACAACATAATTAACAACGAAGTTTAGTTATAAAGAACAACGTAGCTTCTTTGGAACGAAATTGCAATAAACTAAAGATGCTTTTTTTTCATTAAGTTTTACATACATACATACCATCACGCCGCTTCCCTCGCGGGGTAGGCAGAAAAGATCGAGCGCCACTTCCTTCTATCCTTGCATACATATTTCGCTTCCGTCACTGTCATACAATTCCTCATAAATGCTCTCCTGTTCAATGTGCTCAACACATGACCATCCTGTAGAATTTGATTTAAATGATCTTGCCATTTGATTCTCGGACGTCCACGTCTTCGAGTACCATAACTCTCAGCCAAATATATCTTCTTGGTCATTCTGTCCTCATTCATTCTTTCCACGTGCCCAAACCATCTAAAATTCATTAAGTTTTCGAGAGAGAAAATCAATGTGAATAACATTAAAAAGGATGAATTGAAACAAACACTATTTAGTTAAATTAATTAAAATAAAACACTTATTTGTAGTATATCCACGGTGACTTTTTATTGGACTTCATCATCAGGCTGGCGAAAAGTCTGACACTTTTCGCCAGCCTGATGATGAGAGCGGAAGCTCTTGAAAGCCGGCTCGCGTCCAATAAAAAGTCACCGTGGATATACTACAAATAAGTGTTTTATTTTAATTAATTCAACATGAATTTCCACCAAGTACCGTCGGTTGAAAATATCAACTTTACTATTTAGTTAAGTGACTTGATTAGTTTTGCTTACTAGTATTCGGTTAAATGATCCAACGACCATAAAGAAATACAATAAATTGGACACATTAGATGAACGAATGCCAAATTCATACAATATTATGATGACATTATGTATACCTATGTGAAATGATCCATATAAATTTGTAACAGCATCCGGCTTTAAAATGTGTAATATTGGTGTAATAGTGCAGTAAATATGTAATAATAATATGTATAATAATATCGGAACAGACTTTATTGACAAATGTGCGGTAGTACCGCTTCAAATCACTCACTTACACCCCACAAAGTTAACGTGAGAAAGGCAAACCAAAGTGATGTATCTGTATACAATGGAGGCGATTTATTATTAGTGAACACCACCACTACTGACGTCGGGTTGATCCATGTGGTGCTGTTGAGTATAGAACGGTGCAATCCATCATCAGAACCTCGCGCCTTTGTGAGGAAATGGTGAAGAGAAGAAGAATCCACGTTTGTCTCCACCGCATGTTGTTTCCACGTGGTTAGCTACTGTTAATACCGACACATTCGTAACGTTTATTCAAACATTGTTTCTTAAACGTATGAACATAGGTTTATCTAGAAAAAAAATAAGTATAGAAGGATATGAGGAAATATTACTATTATTATTTTTAATAATGAAGTAATCTATTTTCGACTTATAAAGTCATTATCAAAATAGTAAAACTTAAACTGTTTGTTTCTTTACATAAATTAATATGGAATTATACAAAATAAACATCAAGTCAATCATTATTTCTTATTACTTAAAAGTCACAACATTTGTGCAACAAGCATATTGTGTATTGTGTAAAATCCCATTAGGAGAAAGCAGAAATGATGTCTCAATGCTTTGTTACTGGCTTTAGTGCATCTTATTGTCATAAAAGAAATTTGACAAATTTGTAAATGTCATCATCATCACCAGCACACCGCTTCCTTATGGGAGAAGGGAGAGAGGATCTAGTTTACTCCTATCCTCGCATACACTTATCACTTCCATCATTGACATATACGATTCCTCATATATGCTCTTCAGTTCTATGTGCACTTTATAGTGTTATTTGTGAATGCGCTATAAGAAAAAAATAATTTAAGCTGATTCTTAAGCATCATGACACCATTGTTACTTCCTCCAATTTAAGAGAAGACTCACGTAGCTTTTAAAATATTTTTTTATTTTTTATCATCATTGTAAATAATTTTCACTAATACAATTAAAATAAATATTTTGCTAAAACAGCGTAATTTTTCACTGTAAAGTCGATTTCTATGAAATAAGATTTAATCATAGAGAAATATTTTTATTCCAAATATTTGAGAAGTTTCTTCATAACATATACGTGCGTACCTTTGATACATTTCAAAACTTGAGACTTTTCAAAAAAGGAAAGGTGGCTTCTGCTATGTTACATCATCACTTGGTCCATTAGACTCATACAACAGTCACTGATTATGATTGATATGAAACCAAGTACTCATTTCTACCTCAGTACGTAGAATAGAGAAAATCTTAAGACGCTTTCATAATATTGCGTCAGATTCTTGAGAAAGACTTGTTGATTTGCTCCGCAATAATATCACAAAGGAATTATTTACTCTTGATATTATTAGGTAATGATGTGAAAAATTAAATAATAGAAAGAACTGCATCGTAGATTTAATGTATTAAAGTGATTTTAGAAATAAGTCGAGCGCTTAGATACAAATGCGCGCGGTGACTCGCAACAACCAGAATTTAATAACTTCTAAATCATAGATTCAAAGATTTTTTGTACTTACGAACTCTTTTTTAAGGTAAATTTGTTTTATCTTACAAAACAATACATAAAATGCAAATTTATTGTGCCAAATATTATACAATCACAAACAATAAAGTATACATTTTCATGGCTAATGTATTAGTAGTTATACTTTATAAAATAAAAATGTATTAACAATTATAATAATACATAGTTGATTAAATTACTTAATTAAAAATATTTCCAAATACAAAACAAAAAACTACCTATCTTTAGGTATAAATTAAAGAACAAAATACGTAAAGTTTTATTTCCGATTAAGTTTCATGAAATGGGAATTAATAGTAAAAGAAGATAATCATTGAGATGATAAGAAAACCGTAACAGTAAAAATATAAAAAAGGTAGTTGTTGTAAAATCTTATAGTTCATCAAATAATAAATTTATAAGACTGGTGTTGATTGTAAGAAATCGAAGATAAAATATTCTTTTGTATAAGGATACATCTACCAAAATTTGGAGTCTTTATTTGAATTCCATCTTAAAACTTGACTTGAAGATTACTTAATATACTACAATATTATAAGAGAGGTTTTCTAAAAAAAACATTTCTCTATCTAAAAAAATGATGATTATACATTTATACGTAAAAGATAGATGTGAATGTAGTTCCTTTGATAACGTGGATGCTAAAAGAATTGCAATAATGCACAAATAGCGAAATCACAAGAACTTTGCCATTAAAACAATGAATGCATTAAAATACCAGATAAGGAAGGATGCACTGAAGGTATTCTGTTCCTACTTGAACATTTGGAAACTATCAAACTATGCAAGTACTTAAATTTCCACATAAAACTATTTACAACAATATACACCAATTTCATGTTCACAGACACACATATGTATGTATGAACACATGAATGTATTGTAGTGTCACTGTGAAATGTCACAAACAGCGAAGCTCACATGAGTGCCCAAATAGACATTAGACTCATCCAGTGCCAGATTCGGATCTTTACAAAATAACAAAACATAACATAACACGTATAGACAATTCACACAGACCGAGCTAGTCCCAAACTAAGATATGAATCTTGTATTATGGGTACTAACACGGCGATACACATATACAATGCACTTAACACATAGGTATACATGTAACACCCAGACCCAGGACAATCTGAAAAAGGTCATTCTTCATTTTGCCCTGGGATGAGATAATAATTAAAATTCGTTTAAAAACATGTTTCTTTAGAGAAACTATGAGCACTTTTCGAAGATATAAGAATAAATTGATCTAGCTTTCCAATGACATATTTCACAGACTGCTTATCGAAATGAATAGACAAAGTACGAATCATGTTTCGTAGATAACCAAAAAAAGCTTGCCTAACAAGGATTCCAATTATGACTACTTTTAGCCCATTGAGCTCCGAGTGATTTATGTAAATACCTATTACTTTGATCGGCTTTCTTGTATCAATGACTTTTAATTATTGTTCAAAATGTTAAAACCATTTAGTTGCTAATAAATATTTTATGGTTAGTTACGATAAAAAAAAATGAATTTTCTCAAGACTCTTAAAAAAAATTAATTTTTTAATAACTTGAACAAAAAGTTTGATTTAGTAAATTATAAATAACTAATTTTCATCTTTTAAAAATGGGCTTATGATCCCCTTATTCAATTTGGCTCGTAATTTTGAAAACCGAATTGTTGTCTCACTGTAGTGACACAACTATTCTGTAACTAACTATACTAAATATTATTGTATAATAATACATTACATGGGATCTGCGTCCACAATAATAACAACAAACAATAAGAAGGCGGGGAAGAAGAAATATCTCGGAATATGTTCAGTGTGACCACAAAGTTTTGATTGTCCGATGCAGCTTGCATTCCCCCCACACCAAAACTCAAAACAACTATTAGCGATATTAAAAATAATATGTTATACAGGGACATCTGTACATGGAAACAATTTACGAGCAGGTAATTATATATAAACAGTTTTAAAACGAAAAAACTTTATTTTTTTTAATATAAGCTTTAACTTAATATACCTACCTACTTCTTTTAGCTCTATAGGTCCTCTACAATTTTCTGTAGGTTTTCGAGTATTCTGTAAAAGGCGTTCAGCGAGGAGACATGCCACGAATTCTAAATGTTATTTTTATTTGTAAGGATATGACAATCAGCACGTTTATAAGGTACATGCAGAAAACCCACTGGAATGCCCATTTAGTAGTAAATATACCTACTAAATACAAATCAAAAATGGTTTGTTTAAGGTACTGAAATCTAATACAAAAATTTAAACTGAAATTTAATACATCATCGTTTACATAACAATATCAACATATCAAATTATATAAAAAAAAATGTGATGATATGCAGTGGCGAGATTATCACTATATAATCCAAATTTTTTAAGTGCAATCTTAATTATTATTTTGGAGTCTACTTATAATACATAATTATTTATTTTTACTAATAGAACAGGAGTAATATTGGTTAGGCACCTATATTTTTCTTGTAACTTGAGAACGACAAAGAAATTGGATTAAAATGACTGACTAAATTGTACCAAACTATGTGAACAGAAGATCCACATTTCTATCTTGTTATCCCAAGAGGACCTAAATATTAATGATACAATGACGAAATTTTTATCATATTTCATAGGTTACTAAAAGATTAAATTTAATCTTAATTAAAATATCAGTGGAAGATTTTCAGAATACCTTTGAATGAAGAATTATATGTTCACTACTATAAATGTTTTAAATAATGAGATGGCATTGATATGTACGATAGGATAGATGTTCATGTTATTAAATCTAATGTGGTTCATGCTTGTATAGTAAGCGAAGGACCTAAATAGCACTCACCTACATATACAGCAGTAGAGAGATGGTCACATGTTATTATTAATAAAGGAGGGTCAGTAGTTATTTAAGTAAGTATATAGTAGTGACCGGTAAGGAGGTGCAGAGGTGGTTTGTTGTATAGAATCTAGAGGTGGCCGTAATTTCATTACTCTCCTCAGGGAGGGCTACTGAAGACAAATGGGAGGCCATTAGACCTACTATGTACTGCCTACAAGAGGCTCGTGTGTACACCACGCTTCGCCTCTCTTTACTCACATCTATGTATATGAACTATCTAGTCTCTTTCGGACAGTAAAAGGTTCTGAACGTTGTTTCTAAACACAAAAAGCGCATTATTATTGCTTTAAACTCAAAAATAAATAAAAAAAATATATAACAATAAAAAAATGTCACAAATGAAACGTTATTTTCCATTGAAAGTATTTTTTTATTTATTATTTATTTATTTTATTCTTCACTGTACATTGCTTACAATAATACAAATTAACATAGAAAATATCATTTATACAATTCAATGTATAGAGGGCGAGTTTATCGCTAAAATGTTTATTCTAGCACTTGTACATTAAACCTTTCTTATACCGTCAAAATTGTCATTTTTTATTCTTTTCTGTTTGTCTCACTTCTGAGGAAATAATAACAAACAAATTTCACAAAAAAAACTTGTAAATAAAGTTAAAAAAAAAGTTATAGTACCTAATATTAAACAAAATGTTGTGAAAATGCATAGTTTGAGAGACAATTATTACAAAATAATAAAATAAAATATTACAAAATACTGATTTACTTCCAATTTATTTAAGTAATTTAAGTTTACTTAAGTAAAATGGAAATAAAATAGCTTAACTTTAAGGTAAGTGGAAATAAAACAGTGTTTTGTAATATTTTATTTTATTATTTTATAAAATATCGTTCCACAAGGTTTCTCTTGATAATTTCGAAAATTTACAATTATTACAATAAAACAGGTTTTGTTAAATGACAGGTTTTTTCAAGAGCAATATTTGATATACTACTATATTATCACGGCATATATCACAAGTGGAATAGCCAACAAACATACAAGCTGTCCTCTCTGTGTCAACAAAAAGTTAAAAAAATCAGATTAGGTGGCATACCTCATCGATGAATTGATTAAATATATATACTGTATTTTTTCTGAACACCTGTCTTTTACAGGACACTCGAAAACTAACAGAAAAGGGTGGGAATTGCTAGGTACTCCACGGCTAAAATTTAATATAAATTATAGATTTGTGTTATTTTATTAATAAAGCCACTAAAAAATATTCAAAATTTCCATAACAAGATGCACACAAAATGGTTTAAAAATAATTAATATTACCAACGACAAAAATTGAAGGAATAGAATAAATGAATTCTTAACATAATAGGAACCTTCTTCCTGAGTACTGCAGATTATTGAAAGGGTGTCCTCATAAAGAAAAGTTTACGAAACACTTGTTTAGTGTCCTCCAAAGATACTTATATCACAACATAATCCATTTAATAACTTACCGTTAGTCCACCACTTCTCTATAATACAACATCCTCTCTACACCACTATATATGTAAATACATATACAACAATAACTTACTTGCACCTACTACACTAAACACGGCATCTATCACTAATAATAATTTGTTGTTTAGACCGAAACTAATGAAATTATTATCCCTGTATTCATATATTATTATACAATGTAATAATATTTAACTTCATTACAATTGTTATTTTAATATGTGGCAGTATTTTGAATTATTTAATATCTCCAATATTATTTCTTCAAGAAAAAGACATTTCAAAATTTCATTTCAGCACGCATGCCACTCATCCTGAAGGACTCATATTTATGTCGTATAGAAGATAATTTGAAGGTATTTTTACTACACACAGTTTGTCCGCTATCTACCTTACTCATAAGAATTACAATGATGAAATAGTCACATACATAATTTAGTGATGAAGTTTGTCACCCATCCTGTATGCCTTATCCCTTTGTAGCACGGAAAGGACATCATTTATTTATTTATTTATTCATTCATTTACAACCTTTAATAAGCTTTATCATACATAAAAAAAAACAAATACATCAAAATATTTATAAGTACAGATATTAAATCAGATACAGATATTAGATTAACATTGAAAAACATACAGCAGGAAGACTTTTGTCATATACATGAAAACACAAGGGAAGCATGTTTGTTACATGCAGAGATATCACTAACATACCGCTGATGTAACAATGTTCTGAAAATGTTTTAACTTGAACAGTTATTTAAGTGGAAAGTACAGTGTCTCATTTATTTTATATAAATCAATAATAAATATGGAATACCACCGTGTCATGTAACATTTGAAAGTTATATTTATTGTATATTACTTATATATATATATAATGAGTTACAATCCATTGGATTGGTCTGCAACGAGTTTGGTTTTTTTTCTCCATTCGTCTCTATTCTCAGCCAGTCTTTTCAGCTCTACGTATGAGCCACAGTTCAAATCCCTCTTCAGTTGGTCCATATATGCGTCTCTTGGTCGGCCTCTGCCATTTGTTCCCTCGGTCTTACCCTCCGCGATGGCGATGAGTAGTCCTGGGTGCCTGATGTTGTGGCCAATCCAGTTAGCTCGTTGTTGGCTGATTCTCTTAAGGAGTACCTACTACTAAAGGAGTTTTACTTAAAATATCAAAACTACGGCAAAAAGATATGTAAAAAACCTGATTTTTCGAATGAGTACATTCATTTGGTCATCTTCTGTATAACTTGAAAGCGATTTTTGGCAGCATACAACTTTTATGAAGAGACAAAGCTTCCATATAACCTTATAATTTTCTATGAGATCTTTAGACAAGTTTCATAATATAATTAAATATTTAGTTCACACAAGTGTGTAGTATTACGAAGGGCAATATGACCACATAAACATTATTTTGTAGAAATATTGGCATCATGTTTCAATATGAAAACAACAAACAACACTACACTTAATTTCTATGCAAGATGGTGCAATGGCTCCCTCAAGATATATTAATTTAACTCGGCCGCAGCGAACGCACTAGTCGTTGTAGTAGAGAATATGTATATTAAAAGGGTCTGAACAAAACAATATATTTTTTGTAAAAGCTTGTCTACAAAACGTATTTTTCACGGCATTTTCGTACACAGAAAAGCCTCTTTAACTGTATACCTTTCCTGTCGCAAGAAAACCATAAGTTTTAGAAAGTCATAAAAAAGGGAAACTTATTGGATCAACATTATTTTAAATATAAAAATTTATTATTATTTTTTTAAGAGATGATTCAAGCACTGGAATAAGCCCCAATACACCTTCACACTTAACAAAATGATTGTGTAGTGAAAGTACAGTAGGTCAGCGGAAGGTGTTGAACCCGAAATATCTCATTTGAAAATCTGAGACTATACTATAAGGTTACCGATCACCTCAAAATTTCTCCCAGCGTATTTTTAAACGAAAGAAACAAATGTTTTGTTAAAAACTGTTCTTAAGATGCTTGCTTTGAATTATTATTCAATGTACAAAAGATAAGTTTTTTATTAAACTTTTTTTTTTAAAACAACCTACGAGTCTCTTTAAATAAAAAAAAGAATTAAAAACTTGAATCGCATTACATCGTTAGCATTGTAAGAAAAATTCTTTCATTTTATAATAAAATCGTTTTTCCTTTACTCACCTTTATCAGCTACGCTAATAGGATCAAAATATTACGAGTATTTAGGGGATGAAACATCAAAAGGTGGTTACTCCGCATTGGGACACCAAAAAGTACTAAGTGTACATTGAAAAATCATCATTATTATTATAACTAGTGTAGCTCTACCTGAGTTCGTTCGGGAAATAAACATCTTGTTGACAAATTAACACTTGCAGGTATCAATCCTTTCCTTAAAAATTATTGTACATTATTTAATTAAAAGCGGGCAACACCGTTATACAAATATTTTTGACAGTTCTATTTATATATTTTAAAATGTTGTGATGTCAAACATTGGTGATTTATTTTTACATAGTAGTCTTTATTTTATGTTATAAGCAATTGTAATGTTTTTTTTTATGCTAACACAAATTTCATCACTAATACATCAAAATTTATCAACATATTGTTTTATCTCCAACATGATGCAATAAATTGAAATAAGAATGTCATATTCAACATTCGTGTTTTGATAGAACATGCAGAACAATAATTACAGACAAACTAATAAATCTCAAAATAATAAAAATTTGACAGCACTTTGCAAACAATATTTTATCTTACATCTGTAAAAATGTCAATATGTTAGATATTTATAATTTTTTTTTACCTATTTATTTATTACAAACTTAAAGTTACAGCTTATATAACATAATAAACGAAACAATAATAGTGCAAAATTAAAGCCAATTACAACTTAAGTTATATAATACAAAATATTAGTTAAAAAACAAATTTTATAAAACAGTTATTAAAATTATTATGATGAAAGATAATTAGATAAATGTATATTTAAAAAGGTATACATATGTATAAGAATATAAAAATAAAGAGGAAAAGCTATGAGATAAATTCAATTACATGTGAGCATTTTAGGATTGAGGGGAAAGAAAAAGGGAAGGGAATGATTTTGTTCAAAGATCTGAGTAACTTGAGTAATATAAATTAATTTATGATGATGTACTATGCATACAATAATTATTTATGTTAATTTTTATATAAGATATATTATATTTTATTCTAAAGCTGTGTAATAAGTTTCGTACTCAATATTGCATTGACTGATTTTATAAAAGTGTTTTTACTTACTTGAAACATGTCGTTGAAAGATGTGTTGTAAGTTTCGTAAATTCTGTTAAAAATAGTGTTCCTGCCATAGTTTGCTTGAAATGTGTTAACATGGAATAACGTGTGTAATAATATTTTAAAGCCTAAACCTACACAAAATATGTAACCTTGAGTGTATTATTTTTCCTCTGTCTTGTCTAATAACGATGTCTTAAAACTATGTACATATAATCATACTACGAACAGACATAAATATTTATTAGAATTTTAAACGAAAAAGTGATAAGTCCATCTGTTTAGTTGTATGAGTGTAGTGGGGAGTGTTGTTGCTGTGCACAATAGGGTGACACTCATCATACCTTTTCATCGTTATTTTTCATTTGAGCACCTTTTTCAATACATCCTCCTTTCGAGGGTTTGAAAATTTATTAGGGTAAGCATAAATAAATACCAGAAATATTCTATAATTATAAGAAAATCGACTGTAAATGTTCGTGAAGGAGGCATTTGTATAATATTTTTTAATTAAACGTGAATATTTTAGTTCAGTAGAGCATCTACGAGTTTATATGAATTTCAGGATAATAAACAAAAATGGAGGATCTAAATTGTAATTAATAATATTACTTATTGATAACACTATGAGCTAAAGTTTTGCATAATTTTTGGTTAAATTTAAAAATGATGCTTCTGATTCATTACAATATTTATATTTTCAGGAAATTTTGATTTGGAGCGTGAAAAATATACTTTAAAAAAACTTCTAAATAGCATTATTTGAAACTTAAAATATTCAAAACTTCAATATCTTGGGAACAAATAAGAAATTACATAGCCGATAAAAGTTTTTATTGGGTGCTTATTACGTATCTTTATTTAAAAAATATTTCCACTAACAGTCTTCTCACAACCCTTTTCTACCTAAAAATCAATTCAACACAAATATTTCTAAAGACCTCTTATAATTGAATATTTTTAATCTCCCCTTTGTCCTGCAATAATAACCCACATTCCTGATTCACCCGAATCTACCCCCACTTAAAGTGTATATATTAATACCATATTATATGGAAGGCAAAAAATTTATGTAAATTTTTTTGTGCATGTCACTCATATAACCACTTGTTCCACGTGATCAAAAACTTATTATTGCAAAATGCTTTCTATTCTAACTAAAAAAGTAAAAATAAACATATAAGGTATTTATTATTCATAGATCGATCAGAGAATATTTTAAATAATCTTATACAAGCTTGTAAAAAAAATCTTATACAAAAAGTCGAAGGACGACGCGGTCCTGTCAGAAGACAAGCCTCAAGGCCATCCAATATAAGACAATAGACTGAAATGGAGCGCGTGAAGGAACTCTTTCGTCTGGTGCAAGATAAATAGGTGATTTCCAACGTTGGGGAAACTTGACAAGGCACGAGGAGAAAGAGAATACAGGCCTAAATAAAAAACCTTTACTAACTGTATCTATACACGGCGTTCCGTTCTCTATGCCTACCCCACTTGGGATACGTCGTGAGGGTATAGTATAGTTACTGTATCGTATAGGCGGAGTAGTCCTAAAGCGGATTTAGATTTCCAATTCTCTCAATTGTAAATTCAATATACTCGTAATATCTTCATTAATGTTGAAATCTATTCTATTCTATTCTATTTTTCTCAAGGCCATCCACTCGTAATTTTGAAATCAATCAAACATAGTAATTATATGCATTTACTGTGAAATAGGTAGTATCCGTTATAGTAAATCTAACATATCATTACTGTTTCAACATATTTCAGTGTGTATAAGGTTGTACTTGGGTTTATAACAAACCCAGATACATCTTTTTAAAAAAAAAAAATATATATCAGTAATATTGTTATATAAATAAGGGTGTTTAAAGACGATTTGCATAAGTCAATTGATAATGTTTAACACCACATAGGAAAATGGTTTTGTGTAGGTGTTGTTCAGATGAAAATATGACAATAGCAGAATGGGCAGGACCAGGGAAGGGAAGTCAGGGAAAATACCTTGCAGGAAGAGGGAGGAAGGCGCCAATAGAAATACCGATTAAGTGTTGCTACATTCTGTAAGACATTTCAGAGATGCGACTTAACAATGAGAAGCCAGATGCTTCTGCGAATACAATATGTGATAAGAGTACAAGTCAAATTTTTCAATTAAATTCTACCAATTCTATTTAAACACTAAACTTTTTGTTATAAATATGCATTTTTTTATTAATCAACAAGTATACAATTATTTCATCTCTTACTAAGACATTATCAATATAGTATGTAAGAGACGAAGCAATTGTATATTCTTTGATTAATACAAAAAAAAAATATTTATAAAAAAGTTAAATGTTTAAATTCCTGGAAAGATGGAAATCCACAAAATGTTTCTATATATTAAATTAAAAATACTATATATTCTAGTTTAAAGATATATCTGGGTTTTTTGTTGTTGTTAAAAACCCAAATACAACTTTATACACCTTTGAGAGTAAGCTACTAAAAGCTTGTGTCGTGTTGTTCAATATATTTTTTTAATATGATTAACCAAGATTCGTAGTAAAAAAAAACTTCAGGACAGACTTTATTCTAGATTTTATTCTACAAATACGTAGTAGTGAAATTATTCATCCACTCAAATGTTACAAGATTTACCTTTTCCTTGCTTGCCAAAGCGTGTAATTTTCTCACCTGCAACAATATAAATAAGAAAAATTAATTACAAATATGAAGTATATTGTGGCCATTGGATTACGTAATAAAAAAAGCATAGCACAAAATCAGGATAGAATAAATTTTCAAAATGTAAAATAAAAATGTTAATAAAAGCAATAAAGTACACATACATCTTTAATATCATGTACAAGAAACAAACTACATATTTATTTAAATAATAATAATAGTAAATTGTAAAAGGCGTATAAGTATAAGGTTAAATTTGGATATTTATAACCCAGATATTTATTTTCAAATAATAATAATTCTGAGGTGGCTGATAGTCTGATGGCTCTTTCAAACGAGAGATACAGGCTCCGATATATCCAGCTGCTGATCTTCTCCACCTTTACGACACAAACACTGTTTATTAAAAATCTAGATTTAACTTTCAAAACAAACAAATAAAAAACTTCTCCAATATGGATACAAAATGGATTAAACATATGTAAATTATTTCTGTTCAAATGCTATTTTTAATAATCCAAATTAAAAAAAAAATCCAAATAAGTATATCTAAAATGGACTCGTATTGTTTTTAGCGAAATTGCGAAGGTATTACAAAGCGATTAAATTTATTACAGCGAGATGACTAAATAATCACTTGTAAGTTTACAGTGTACTGCCTTTACCTATAATACCTTCAATAATATATTGCTGTACCTACCTACCTACCTACACTACCAACTAGCAAATACTAAATAGGTACCTACTAACGTAGTCTATCTAGGAAGTACACAGCCTATGATATTCCGCTCCAAATCTAACTAAGAGTACATAATAATATAAATAGCTGGATACTGAATTTGACTTATAAAAATATTCCAAATTTCAAATTTCTTTATTCATAAAATATTTAGAACACATTTATATCAATAATAATACATTATTTATGCAACAATTATTAACAATGCGTTGGTGTTGCTGCCCCACTAGGTACAATGCACCTGTATTGGGGCTTATATATAATAGTAGTCAATACAATTTGAACAAATATAAATCGATTCAAACCAAAGATATACAAGAAAGGTAATTCAAATAAAAAATCGGTCATGCAGCCAATCAAATTTTGCATCCAGTTTTATACTGACGTTGGTTGTAAGACAATACATTGCTAATGCTTGAAGGCCATCGATGTTGGTACACAAAAATTCCGATAAAATTTTCCCCGCTGCAAGTCTAGTATGTCTATAATTCATACCATCACGGTATTTTCCATAGGTTGGTAACCAGCTAAATGCATAAAATAAACATACTCTATCTCTCTCTCAACGCTCCTCTGGAGAGCACAGGGCAGAAACCAGCCTCCTCCATTCAGAGCGTAACTGCACCAATCGCTTCACCTCTTCCCACATTTCCTGCGCTCTGATGTCGTTGTCATTGGAACGGTGTATTGTGAAAGAGGGACGCCCGGGTCTACGGAACCCTTGCAGATGGAAGAATATTGCTCTTTTTGGCCAACTATCATTGGGCATTCTCAGGACATGTCATTACTTAAATAAACTTGCATGTCATCTTTATTATTTTACCGGCATTTATTTTGTTATACTACATGTCTAGTATTTTTAAATAAATGGTAGCTATAAATGTTTTATAAGCATTAAAAAAACCGTGCATTTAATTGCTATTGATATGCAAGTTGTCCTATCCGCACCAATAAAAGTTAAGATATTCAGGATAGAAAGCATAACTCATCGCTGATTTGGAGATGTTTAGTTCTTATACGTGATGTTTAACCTGCCTTTTACAGGACACTCGAAAACTTACGGAAAATAGCGGAAGGCCTATTTATTGCCGGGAAAAAATGTAAATTAATCGCTTTAATATAATTCTGTATTATTTTGTAATGGCATGGTGAGGAAGATCCATATACTCATTACATGCAGTTTTTCAGCTGACTACCCCATTATTACGAAGGTATAAATTTATGAATGAGCATACTATTCCGATTCCCATATATAAGTTTGTTTACAATTATTTTTATAAGAAAACTTTTCATAGGTAAATCATCTGGAGTGAAGATAAGGAAAAGGATATAAATATGTATAGTCTCTCTGTCTGTTTTTCTCACTCATTCATTTTTATCACTTTCCATCGAATCAAGGACATTATAATATTTATTGTTCATCTCATTAGCGAAACAATTTAAGGATATGAGTTTTAAGAGGTCAAGTACTTGAAAAAAAAATCATTTGCCAAATAGAAATCTAGAAATAAAAAAAAAATAGAAATACCCTACTTCAGAAATACTTCACCAGAAATGACTAAGATGTTTCTTTATACATTTGTTAGAGGAAATAGTTTCTCATAATATTATAAGGTATTGGAATTAATGTATTTAGGAGTATCAAATTATTTATGTAACGGTGTCCAAGCAACACATTGGATCGCAACCCTTCCTCCGGAATCCTTTAAAATATGATATAATAATAATAATAGTAATAATGGGTCTACAAACAAAACACCCCCAGTAACGAAAGCGTCTTGGGCCTCTATGGATATTGATTCGGTACAATTTAATCTATAAATCAAGAAGTGAAACTATTTCCTAATTAGATCGCATTTAGGGTACTCCTGGGTCTACATGACGTATCCGTACCCTTTGAGATTTAAGGGTCATAACCGAGGGACTAACAACAGATGTTGCACCTTGACAAATGTCCAAGTACAGTAACAAATTCATGAGAAAGGTTTTCGACAAACGATTATCTCCTTGCGGTCATCTTGGAAGGAATATACATTATTATAATAGATACCGAGAGCAAATTGATTGGGACATTTCTGGACCATTAAAGGGTGGATGAATGGCATCGCTATTAATCTGTCTGCTAGTGGTCTTGTTAGTGTTATCGGACCTTCTTGTATTAAATCATTTAATGTAGAGAATACATAGTACGACTATCTAATGGGGAACATTATCAGGTGTTGTGACGATGATGACGGGTTATAAAATTTTACATTTTAATGACCAAAAGCTAAACGATAATAACCAAACGAAGTTTGTATCAGGAAATTTTCGTCATATTCGTAATAATTAGATAGGTATCCTAATAAAATAGATTACGGGAAAGTTGCGATGAACTATGTAGTAGTACTTTTATGTACTTTTATGTAATGTGTAACCACGATGATTGAGATGGTATATAAATTGTATCAATAACGAATTAGTAACAAAACTAACAAGTATACGATAGTAGATTGCAAAATATAACATTTGTTTATACTTTTGAATAAATTGTAATCTGGAAATTTATTCAAGTATTAATAATAGTTTTGTTTAATCACACCTATCGTTTTAGCCCTGCAGGGCTACTCTTGACAAAACTAAACACGATCTTAATCTAGTCTTGATCTTGATCATACGACGCACGAAGTGACTATTGGCCAAAAATACACGCAAACCCATCGCGCGTTAGCGGTAGCGCGATGTTTTTGACCATAGTCCCTTCGTGCGTCGTATGATCAAGATCAAGACTAGATTAAGATCGTGTTTAGTTTTGTCGAGAGTAACCCTGCTGGTCCTGGTGTTTTGTCGATGGTCCTGGCTGGGACATGTTCTGAGAATGCCCAATGATAGTTGGCCAAAAAGAGCGCTGTTCTTCCGTCCGCAAGGGTTCCGTCGGCCCGGGCGTAACTCTTTCACAGAACACCGTTCGTATGACAACGACATTAGAGCGCAGGCAATGTAGAGGTGACGCGATTGGCGCAGAGACGCTCTGAATGGAGGAGGCTGGTTTCTGCCTTGTGATCCTGGAAGGAGCATTGAGAGCGATGAATGGGATCGTATTTGTATGATGATTAAATTAGAATGAAATACCTACGATATTTAAATGTATTTTATTGTTACAAAAAAAATATATCAAATTTAAATAATCAATAATATATACCTACAAAGTAACAAATTTTAAATAATGTTAACGTGATGAAATAAATCTAGAAGAAATAAACTTGATGAATTATTATTTATTTAGCACAAGGGTATACATTTGTATATAAACTTTAATATACTAAAATAACATGTTATTGAATAAGTAAGTAATGTGATGAATTAATCACAACATCTCGATTAATTAACATTCTGTATCCCTTCTGAATAAATCATTTGCAAAGAGAAATCAACATCTTAGAAGACGTTGTGGTCATTAATATCTTCTGATTTGAAAGGGGTCATCTGATCTCCATACCTATATAAATCCATATATTATTATTTTATTACAATGTTTGTATCTAGAACTTCATACTGTTTAAGATCATTATCAAAAGCCCATCCTTAAAAGACCCACTGAATTATTTATTCAATCACTTCTTACGTACATTAGTTACGACAAACTTTGAACGATGGTTGTAAGGTTGTATTTGGGTTTATAACAAACCCAGATATATCTTTTTATAAAAAAAAAAAAAAAAAAAAAAAAAAAAAAAAAAAAAAAAAAAAAAAAAAAAAAAAAAAAAAAAAAAAAAAAAAAAAATATCTACAACAACTCATGTATGGTTTTGTTAATTTATTAATCTAATAAACTTGTTGTGAATTTGATAAATTTTAAATGTATAATTTCTTTTAAATATTTTGTTAAATAAAGCTACCTTGAACAAAATATGAAGAAAATAAAAATACTTTTTATTAACATTTAAGTAAGGTTTCAAGGCAATGAAAATATATGCGAAAGATAAATTGTATTCAATAATAATAATGAAATATAATTTAAGGTTTTAAAAAATGTTGTACCGAGTTTTAAAAAATGTTGGCGTGGAGGTAATGCTCTTGCCTTTGAGTCACGAAGTCCCGGGTTCGATTCCCGGCCAGGGCAAAGTGATGAATGACCTTTTTCAAATTGTCCTGGGTCTGGGTGTTACATGTATATGTGTGTAGTGCATTGTATATGTGTGTATCGTCGCGTTAGTACCCATAATACAGGATTCATCTTAGTTTGGGACTAGCGCGATCTGTGTGAATTGTCTATGTATGTTATGTTATGTTATGTTATATTATTGTCGTTCAAAAAAATATAAACACAAAATACGAAATGTGCTTCTACAAACAGCTGCAAATTGATAAGTGGAATCAATTACCAAAACAGCAAATTATTGCGTTAGTACAGTGACTTATAATATGATTGAAATAAATTTAAGCAATATTTTATTTTTTGTACCTTTATTACAGTACATACATTAAAATGTATAACACCAGAATAATTGTGGTATTTTTTTATAGATGGTATTGATCCGAGTTAAACAATTGTTTTTCTGAATTTTAAATAAACCTTTGTTTGCGTACTGATATTCCAAATTTAAAACTGAAATTCATTGACAAACTCGACGTTTTGAGTTGTAGTGTGATAAAAAAAACAAATACAACATTTTCACACGTGGAGTTTAAAACAAACCACCCAAATAGACATACTTTTACATGTGAGTTTTCCATTTTAAACAGTGCATTGTAAATTGTAAAGTGTGTAGTGAAAATCAACTCGATTAACCAGAGATATTCAAACTGTTGAAATACTTTTACGAAAATAAAACATTTACTAATTTGGTACCTATATGTGAAAATAATGTGAAACTGAAGACATCCCTCGATGAAGCAGAAAGAGAAGACGGTTCTGGAAAGCTCATGTGGATCCCATGAATAGTGACAGAATGGCTCACATCACCACGAATGAGATACCACTAGACTGCCAGGAAGGCCACCTAAAAGATGGAAGAGGTATACACACAAGATATCTATCTACCAATTTTCAGTTTATTGCCCCCCCCTCCCAACCCAATACAAGAGTGTTCTATCAGTGTTCTAATAAAAATTAAAAATTAAATTATTTTAATGATTAGATATTAGTGGAGTGTTAAAATATAATGGATGTAGCTATATATATAGTTGATGGATATATTTTTGAATTTATTAATTGAATATTTAATTTTTACCTTTTTGACTTAAACTGAAGTATAGTTATGTGAATTTTAATTAGGTGTTAATGATTGATTGCATTATAATTATTTTATTTTGATTGATAATGAAATAATAAGTCGAAAGACGAGGTTGTATTAGGGTGTATCTATTGCAATGTCCGCTGATGCGGAATGCATGTAATATAAGTGACCTGATGATGGTGAATGACAAGGCGATATACGTCGCTGCATACTGGAGTGGCAAGGTCTGAAGTTCGGACCCGAAAAGAAAGTAAGTAAGTATTAGGGTTTAGAACAAAACTAAAATATCTATTTATTACCGAAATTTATTTTTATGATCGGAATTTAGAGACAAATTTAAAACCCTCCACAAGTTTGACAAAGTTTGCATGTGTATATAGTACCTATGTATTGTCAGTATTACGTACCTATCTGTGTATGAATAAAACATTAAATTCTGTATTAGGTATTCGTTTCTCTTTTAGTTACGGTACGGGTGCAGTTTTAACAAGTCTCTTAACATGCGGGATTGCCTGCATTGGACAGATTCATTCCGGTTTACCACTCCTTCCCCACACAAGTATGTGCAGCATTCATGCATAAATACATATAACATACGAAATATTTTATTTTCATTTACAATAATTAATTTCCTTAAACGAAGGCTAGGCAAAATTTCCTTCATGAAGTCATACCAGAATTTTAAGATATCGCAGACATAAAAGATGGGTATATTTTTTAGAGAAAGAATATTTAATTATTCTAAATTAAACTGTCTTTTATTTGGGCCACATCTTGCGAGGCGATAAATATCGGCTTCTGCAGTTGATAAAAGAGGGCAAGATTGAGGGTCGTCGTGGAGTGGGAAGGAGCAGATGTCGTGGCTGCGTAATATAAGGCAATGAACCGATATAACACAGATGGGAGAGGTGGTCCGCACAGCGCGGGACAGAGAAGCATTCTTCAGAGTGATCACCAACGTCGGGAAGACCTGAAATCAGAATGAATAAGAAAGGCACCCAAATACCTATGAACTGGTTGTATGCTGGCTTTAGTGATCGTTTTGGGGTTTGTGAGTAACGTTCACCAATTCTGTTTCTGTGTAAAATGCACACGATTAACCTAAATAAGAATTAGTTTTTATTGGTAAAGTAAAGGCTAAAAAAAATTGTATAAAAAATATCGATCCTTGTGTGACATGAACCAGCAATTAAAACTCTTATGTGTCACGTAAGAGTTTTGAAGCAGTAAATAGTGGTCTTAAAAAAGTCAAAACAAATATTCACTGTGTCGGTGTTTAGGTAGTAGAATTCCATATCGAAATAAATAAAACAAGTGTTTTATTCTACTATTGATGATCAATAGTAGAATAAAACACTTGTTTTATTTATTTCAAAACAAATAGGTACGTGCTTCTAATAAAAATTATTCAAATTTTAGAATGTTTTGTTTATGGAATTGAAAGAATGTCACTTTGTACATGTAATAAGCCAGAAATCTAAATTTAGATCATTTTCTCATTGCTATAGTCTATGGAACTGGTCATTGATACATATCAGATGTATACTGTATACATAGATATACTATACAGATGTGGAACCCTTCAACTCTCTCAATTTTAATTTAACACATTAGTTATTTGAAGAATTAATATAAAAAATATATAAAACATTATTTTTACTAAGACATTCTGGCTCAGAAAGCTACTTAAAAGTAGAAAACTTTTTTAGAAATGCAAATAAAAATGTTCCAAGTTTGAAATGTATCCCACCAATATACGTTCTCGGCAGCATGCATAGCTGTTGTTTAAGAATTCACTAAAGGAACGATGCATAAGTTCTGTTTGTTCGCTTGAGTAGGTACCTACCTACATAACTACCTTTCCATTGCTACTCAACCTTCGAATTTCAAATAACTACACACATCGGGGAATCGAGGAATTGTAATAACAGGAATTATTTGACAGATCAACCATAGATAAAATAAAAATAATACAGGTGCGACAAAACTTCAAATTTTATTCCAATCTTGTTCTATATTCAAACGTTTCGCTGTATATCACTTTTCAATATCCAGAAATATGAATGAGATGGACTAAATATGTCTAATTACATAGAACGTCTAAAAAAATTTACGAATGAAATTATTGATTCGCTACACGAATTTAATAATTTTAATTTAGTCTTCACTTCCTTAGAGGGAATCACTTCCGAAACAACATATCGATGATCTATCACACGAGGAAGAATTTAGCCTTTCAAATAAACATAATAAATTACAACTATTTTCACCCATTAATGCTCTTTTCGGAAACACAGTGTGGAAACGAGCCTGCGCCATTCAGAAAATAATAATAATTGTTTACACGTTTACCAAAAAATTATGATATAAAAATATTTTTTGCATGATTTCAAAATACAAATCTAACCCAATAAAAAACATAAAAAAGAGTGTAAAAATCATTCAAGTGACAATCCCCTTTTCTATTCTATTTCATACAATCATCTATGCAAAATGCGGACGAGTGCCGGGTCAATCTAATTTACAGCACTATGGACTTTCAACGGGGGTATCTACTCAAATAATATACATATACAGAAATTCTAAGATATTTTCTATATATCTCTATGGTAGATACCGAATCGTGGAATACATTAAATATTATTTGAACATGTGAATAGACCTTTATTATTATTATTATTTATTTTTTTGAATGTTGCCATTAGAATAAATTTTGAAATAGTAGGTATTTTTCTTCTACACGTGGATTCTAAAACTAATAATCGATGTTTTCTATCTATTTTTACTATCACAGCAATGTTTTACAAGTGGGGTACCTAGAGAATCGATTACATGTGACATAAAAATTGTCTTTTACGTGGTAGTAAAAATTTAGGCAGTACGAAAAATTCAAGCTGGGTAACATACCTCACCGCTGAATCAAAGATGATACATTTTTTATTCATGATACATATTTTGTAAATAACCACCTTTTACAGGAAACTCTAAAATTTGCAGAAAAGAGATAGAAACAAATTATTAGTCAGGAGCTCCCCGAAGCAGTTTACCATTTGCTATCTTCATCTTCAATAATTCAAAATAGAAACAGTTTTTATTTTGGTTTATGTTAAGTTTATCTAATTCATTTATTTCACAGAGACATGCATACAGAGAGTTGACAAAACAATCATGAAAGAAAAAAAAATTACATTAAAAATTTATATAATCATGTTCAAATTCGTTATATAATTTATTATTTTAATTATACTAAATTAACAAATCATTGTAATGATATTCCTTAGCAATAGGTACTTACACAGATTTACAATATTTAAACTTTTCATGAAAGCAAGTTAGCGAGAAAATTCATTAAATTAGTCGTACAAACATACGTTCACAAAAAAACTACATACTTAACTACAAACAAATGAAAAAGGACCCCTTGAAATTCAAATCCTTTTTGTTTTTATTAAAATACTTATAAAATCCACATAAGAAGAACCACAAAACCCTGTGGTGAACCACTAAAGAATAAGGAATAAAATAAAATAAATTCATTTAAATAACATCAAGGTATAACGGGCATTTTACTGCTTCTTTTTGAGTCTTGTTTGTACTTTTCTCTAAATATCTTGAATTCCTTAAAGTTTTAAGTACTTTTATACTCTAATGTCAATACAACCGTTACTTAATGTATGGTACTCATGACGGTATTTTAAAAGGTGTTTAGAAAACATGGAATAAACGAAACTAAAATACTTCAAGTGTTTGTGTTTGTAAAACGAAAGGAGTGACCACAAAGAATACTTATTCCTTTATGAAAAATAAAGGAAAAAAACATGAAAGAACTAATGCATAAAAAAAATGTTGTAAATAAACAAAATAAGTACTTTGCTTTTCTAAACAAACCTTTCCACAATATCACTTTATCGACGACTACTATACTCGTACATGCCAAAAATCGATATTTGATTTTTTTCAAAAAGAAATATTTCTTTCTAACAAATGATTATAAAAAGCTGTCATTAATATTTTATAAGGTATAGGTTTATAACAAAAAATATATAAAAGGAGGAAAGCAGAGATCTCAATAGTCAATAAACTCTCACAAGCTTTGAAAAAAAAAGCACATAAATTTTATTTTATAAATCGGGCGGCTAATTACATTCAACACATCCCAAAAAAAAAGAGATTGATGTTCCCCAGTCAAAACCCATTTCGTTGTTTATTTCTTTTTCCCTATCAGGTTTTTAAGCTCTTTTAACAAGCCAATAAATCCTAACGGATTTTTCAACAGACTCTAGTGTTAAAAAAGGCTTAATTCGATTATGTGCAAATTTACTTAACACTGAAGCATTCCAAAGTGCCCCAAGCTTGCCAGGGATGTTACCCGAAAAGGGTAGATGGAATGCTTAGGGTTACTAGCGGAAAAAATATCCCATTTGATATGACTTTTATTTATAAGTCTGTTTTATTGATCCGGTATTTATTTTAAATAATGATCTTAACAAACTTGCCTATTGAGCATTTTTTTTGGAAAACTGTCCATAACTGTTTGTAACATAAAATAGATTTTTAAAGTATCATGGACTCTTTTTTGATTTTCAAAGAAACTCTCTTTTTATTTTTTTTGATGTACAAAAACGTTATTTTTGAAGGCTCTATAAAAAAGTTCATAGGTATATATTGTATTGTATGTAAAATTAGCAATAATCTACCAGATTTTTTTAAATGGAAAACTAAATTTATTTATTTTTAAACATCCATTGATTGACAGGTAGTGAATCCTGAATAAAATATTTGGCAAATTAACTATTAATAATTATTTATATTTTTGACAACCCTACTGACTATACACACCAAAGCATCTCTTCAAATAAAGGAACGATGCTTAAAAAAAGTATTAACAAAACAAAGGAATGAGAGGAAATAAAAAATAAAAACATACTATTATTTAAAAGAAGATTGTGTACAGGGAATATATAATAATCATGATTTTTACAGAGGTTTTCCTTTACTTTGGTTTGATGGGTAGTAATTACAAGAAGTTGTTAAGTGCTAACAGTGAATTTTTAAAGCTTTTTTTATTTGACGCAAGATTTTTTTTTCATTAAGTAATATCTATCCCATTGTATCTTAAAGAAAGGTTTGAATTTTTGAATTCTCATGGGTTGCCTTTGCGATCATCTTCTAATAATCTCCTGGCTATCCCACCTCATCATTCAAGTTGTTACACAGATTCTTTTACAGTCCATGGCGCCAGATTGTGGAACCAGCTTCCATCAAAAACCCGAACTTGTACGTCTCTTTATACTTTTAAAAGGAAGATCAATGGTTGCTAGTTATTTATGACGTTTATACATAGATTCATCCTAACATTTTTTTTTATTTTTTTTTTCTCTTCTTCACGTGTATTCATTCACGTTGAGCAGTCCTCCCCCCCTCCCCCCCTCCAACATGTGTGTTGCATTTCGCATTTACATATTTTTTTTTAATTTGTTTATTTATTTTTCTTATATGTATTGCTATATTTACGGTACCTATGTATCTTAGTATCTATTTATATGTATGTATGTATTGTATTTATGGTATTTATTTTAATATCTATTTGTATGTATATATTAATTATTTGTTTAGTTATTTATTTTTAATACTTTTGGTAATTTATTTCTTAAGAGTATGTATTATATATTTATAGCTTATAATTTGGTTTCTATGTATCATTTTAAAGACTTTTTATAATTGTTTCCATTTTTTTATCATTGTTTACTTGTTTTACTTTATTGGGTTAGTTGGAAGATATCGCGTCCCTGCGATAAACTCGCCCATTGTGCAAAATATTTGTATATACCATGTTGTACCTAATCTCATTCTTTTTATTTAAATATTTTGTACAATAAAGTTTATTATTATTATTATTATTATTATTATTAATATGTATTTTTGTTTAAAATTAATGAAAATAAAGCCTTGCATTACATAGTATGAATAAGTAGTTTTGCATATAAAAAAAACATTGTATCAAATTGATAGAGTCTAATCTATATTCCTATACCATCAGGGAGTTTTCAACAAGTGAGGTAGTCAGTTGACTCTTTGCGTCTAATAAATATGCAAGTTGTCCTCTCTGTGTCAATTTGAATTAAGGCATTCAGAATAAGTAACATTCATCATCGTTGAATGAAGATATTAAAGATTATTCGCGATTCTAAGTAATGTTTCACTGTTTATTCTTGTCCTGTTTTGTATTTATATAATTATTTTGTAGCTTTATTTTTTTTTAAATCATACTTTTGTATAGATACATATTGTGTATGTATACAAAGTTAAAACATGTTAAAGGCTGAAATCATGAATATCTGTAAATAAATAAAAAGATAATGGACAAATACAGAATGACTTGATATTCTTGGCCTTTCTATTTGGATTTTGTGGAAAGCACGACTTAACTCAGGTAGAAGGCATTCTTACTATTGTAAAATATACCTTCTTCTTAATACATTTATTACTATGCAACTAAAACTTTTTGATTCAATCAATATATTATATCCTTGGTTAATATTATAATAATATCCGTGGTTAGATGGGAAAAAATCACTTGATTGTGATAATCTCGACACGCCCTAGTATTTTAAATTTGAATTTTGTATTGTTTAATTTGGTATTTTAAATTTAGTATTTTTTGTTAACACTGTTATATAGTGATGATGTGCAAAAAGAATAAGTAAATAAGAAAATCAAAATAATACAATTTATGAGCTAAAAACATTAATTACCAATTACTTCATTCAATAATTACAAGGTTCAAAGTTAATCACGTTAAAATACTGAAATGAAGTGAGACATGACGCAAAAACTGTCCTTAAGATTTGTTTTATTATTAATAGGTATTTTTTTAATAAGAAAAAAGCTCATAAAGTGTTGTTTATCAGGCGAAGTGTAATTAAAATCAGGAAGCCGTACAATAATTTTTCAATAAAAAGGGAGTGTTAGATAAAGCTAACTTAACATACAAGACAAAAAAATATATTTTCTAAGAAATTATAATTATTACAACAGGAAAGGGAAGAGAAATTATTAATATTCATTGTCTTGAAGAAATTTGTAAAGGGAAAAGAATTTTTTGAACTAAGACAAAATATCAAATAAATTTAAAAGGAAAAAGAAAACGCTTTGTCGGTGGTGGTACATTGTTAATACTAGCACTGATACTAATAATATAATATAAAACTGGCAACTGAAAAAAAGGGGTAAGACTTTCATCCCCTATGTATAATGATAAAGGGTAAACAATATGGTGATTGGTCTAGATGCAATCGTATTTTTGAAAGATGAACATGCGTTTGTAATATAGGTACATTTCTAAACATACTAACAACAAGTAATTTGTTATAAACCACTGGTCAAAGCAACGCTGCAAAAAAGAGAACAGCATCGTTGTCTGGTGCCATCTAATATTTTAGGTTGATAATCAACAAAAAAATGTCTTCAGCCTAGAACACAATCATAAAGATGGTTGCTGTTAGTTGCTCAATGTCCATATCCAAGAAAATGATTTGAAACAGCATTGGTGTACGTTCCAAGGAAAAAGTTCATTTAAACCAGACTAAGCCGATTTGTAAGTATTGGAACACCTTTCCTGCTTCCTATTTAAAATAGTTTGCACAATTTTTTTGATTGTGCAGATGAGGTGTCTGTTGAGTAATATTATTAAAAAGCAAACTGTTTGGTTCAAAACTGAAAAAATCTATCGACATAATCTTTTATCGGCCAGTTATTGTTTTACTTACTCTTCTACTTAGCTACCCAAAAATAAGGCAGATCACCCTGAGAACACCCCTACAAAGTGAAACAAGAACAAATGAATTGCAAACAGTGTTATTATTTTGAAGGGAAGTTTTACATTTTTCTTTTCATTTCTTTATTTTTGTTACCTCGTTCACCGTTTTACCTTTCATGCATGGTTAAATTATTGTAGGAGTAAATCCAGTACCAGAACCAACCAACACAACTCTTCCACATTTTCAAATATCATATCATACGTATTGAGTTGTGAAGTTTCCGAAATGAAATGGGTTTCCCGCTAATTTGTCCTGTAATACATCACATTTGAGATAAATATCTTCTATCCATTATCAAGATTTGTTACCCATCCTGAACGCAATACTTCTCGTGACATAGAAAGAAGGACCTTAATAATCTTAACAACCAGTTTTTTCACTGATTACCCTACCTATAGGAAATGTTACAATAATGCAAATAAAAACGAATTTATGGAAATACTAGTATACTTAGGGTGTCTAAAAATTGATGAATTTGGAAGACGTAAACGCGGATAAGATGTGATTGTTAAAAAAATGCTGCCAATACTGAGAGGAAGAGAAATGAGTATAAGACGTTTGTTACAATTACATAACTCATATATAGATATTAAAGGGTTAATCGTGATGTAATTTTACCCCCTTAATGTTATTGAATTCTAAAATTTCTGCTAATTAATCTGAGACATGCAAAAAATACTTCCAATAAAATGTAGGTATCTAGTTAAATATTGAAAAATCTAAATCAGTTTGATTTATTTCCCAAAATCGGTTCTCTGGCGAATCAACTCTCCCGTAGACTCAAGAGCCACTTGATTGCAGCAATCAAATAAAAAATATAAAAAGCTTAAATATTTTAAGAGCGTTCTGTTCAATGAGCCAATTTAATGAAACCTGAACGAAATTTCAAAATTTTATTATGGATGATGAATATTTTAAATATAAAGGGTAAGGTTTTGTTCCTGATTTTCAGTGCAATGTAAATAAAACGATATTTTTTTCACCACCCTTGCGAATTCATAGCAATATAATAATATATTGTATTGTATATGTATAATAACTGGTTCATAATTAGAACGATTTTTTGCTTTATTTATGAGCAATCCTCGCCATTATAAAAGTTGAATAATTAACAATATTAATAAATAATTATATAGGTATATTTGACACAAATGCATGCTATATCATGACAACAAATTATCATTTCATTCTCCAATTATTTTTGTGCCATACATACAATACAATACAAAAGACACATACAATATCTTCTTTTAATTCTAAAACATATAACGTACAAGTTCATATATAAATGTTACCTTTATAGAATTAAGAATAAAATTTATAATTATGATTCTGCTGAAAAACCAAAATTTATACACGATAATATCACAACATTCATTCGCTAAGTACCGCGCAAAAAGAGAAAATATGACAGTTTTTTTTTTAACTGAGAACGTATGTATTCACAAATCAACGCAACATACAATTAACGGGCGGTTGTTTCAAACAAAAGAAAAATATTAAAGGGGATACGTCGGTATTTGAAAAGGGAATCAATTCAATACCGGCTAACATCATACCAAATAGTTTTTGGATCATAAAATCTGTAATAAAAATCAAGATAACGACCAATTACATGAATGGTAACTGCCGTAATAACGAATTATCTGGCGTTATTACTACGTACTACTCCTTATAACGGGGTGAACCGTTCTAGGAAGATGATCAGTAATTAGGATTTATGAATGATAACGGGACCCCACTGTCAAAATACAAAGAGATAATATTGTCATAATAATAGTAATTATTATTAGTCTTATTATTAACGGAGATCGTTAAATTGGATTCTGCTGTCATAAAACCCTAATGAAATGTTCCCGCACATGAACCTTCTTACTTTATGTACGAGACTCAAAGATTAGCTGGAAGAAAACGTCTAAAATTTGTATTTTTTTTTAGATTTCTTCATCTTCTTATCTGTTCATGTGCTATTTCGTATATTTCGTATATACATAATTATGTATTTCGTATAAGTGGGGAAGTCAGAGATATATCCGTGCCGACTTATCTGAAATTATATTGACTAAGTATCTTTTTGTAACATCAAATTATTTTCTGGCATAAGAGTAGCCAGCAAAAATACTAATTATCTTATCCGTACCATAAAAATGGAGACTTTTAGGATAGATAGCATACCATATCGCTAATGCATTAGATAAGTCAAAATGTTTCAAGTAAAAATAAAGTTCTCACATCCATTTAAGAAAACATAGAAAACAACATTTATTGATTATACTTACAAATAATAACAAAGTTAAATTATTCTTGTGTATTCAAAATAGCAAAATATTCTGTTTTTCTAAGAAAACAAATTCTATTTAACTTACCTTTAAGTGAGAAGTTGTCAGACTGTGTACTATACAATACACTAGTATCTACCTTCTGAAGAAATGACTTAAGAGTAATTACTCAATACCATTTTCTCAAGAATCATACTACATAATATGTACAATGTAAATGAATGAGCGGGAGAAAACATTAGAGAGAAATAATTTTATGTAATATATAACCTTAATGAGTCATCAAATAATTAACTAATTGTATATAATTACAAATTACTTTCTTTCACTCAGCCTTTATAGGGATGTAAAAGCAAATCGAGTTTAATTTCACTTAAATTAATTGTACAATAATAATATCATAAGTTGTTTATGATGCGGATAGATTGAAGGTATAAATATGTGACTAAAATATCCGATTCTTACGATTTCTGTGTAGAATTTTTTTAAGGGCAGCGTCCACTCTCTTGCCTGGGTACCTTGACAAATTGAATTTGGCGATAGACTACAAACGAACTTTTCGACAATATACCATAACAATACATTTGTACATTGTCAAAAGGTTCATTTGTAGTCGATCGCCAAATACAATTTGTCTAGGTACCCAGGAAGCGTGTACTTCTTTAATACGAACAATTAATTCATCCATTTGACTTCTTTTTTAAAAATTAAATAAAACTTCAACTAATAATACCATATCATCACAGTGTTTTGTTCACCAAATTAAATTTATACAAAATTTATTTGCAAATATTCATCAATGTTTAAAAATTATTTAGTCATAGAAAACATATTATAAAAAACATATCATAGAAAACACAAAAAAAGAATAAATAAATAAAAATAAATTATTAAGCTTTGAAAATATGATACATGTATTACAAAAAATATGAGATTTTTTCGGACTTTTATTTTTTAATCGATGGTTTCCTCAGAGGCCCAGAGCATCTCTACTTACTGACGTCAAAATTATTTCGACAGTCATCCACAATATTGAGTGAATGTGCTTAAATAAACCAAGTGCAAAATGAAGCCTTTCCTCTTAAATATCCATCACTCATTCGCGGCCTCCTTCCGACAGCTAATTTAAGTAAGCATATACTTTTAAAAAGAGCGATAACATTTCAGTCAGTGATTTAGTAGTGATTCACATTTTGTGATATTTTGCATTATAGAGAATAACATCAACAGTTTGTAAGTTGATAACAATTCCTCGTATTTCAATTGAAAAAATGAAATTCTTGATTTACATTTATATACATACTGTACTTACTGATGTGCCAACGAAACTAATATGATTTTAAGGCAACAAGATTGTGTCAAAGTATTATACACAAAGATAAAATCTAAAAGAATTTTAAATAAAATTTCAAGACTAGTAGCTTTGTAAATTCATTTGATTTCATCAATATATAAATATAAAATGTGTTTGTGATTTTATTTATTAATATTGAAAACATCATAATCAAACAGCATTCGGATGGTTTTCGAAATAGAATTGTCAAAATTATTTTGAATGAAGTCTCATTAAATATATAAAAGTGATTTTATTTATTGCTTACCCATATCAAATGAAACGTATTAAATGATATAAATTAAAAATATCAGTTATTGTGAATTCCAACCAGCAGGGCTACTCTTGACAAAACTAAACACGATCTTAATCTAGTCTTGATCTTGATCATACGACGCACGAAGTGACTATTAGCCAAAAATACACGCAAACCGATTGCGCGTTAGCGGTAGCGCGATGTTTTTGACCATAGTCCCTTCGTGCGTCGTATGATCAAGATCAAGACTAGATTAAGATCGTGTTTAGTTTTGTCAAGAGTAGCCCTGCTGATCTGTTTCCTTGACTGCGTTTCTTCAACGTCCATGTTACATCTTCAACGTCACGTATATCAGTATGAAGGGTATGAATAAGAAAGACTAAGGGGTAAATGAGGGTGGTAAACTTTTAAAGATATTATTATCCACAGAAAGGGGTAAGTCCCAGCGGGACAAACTGGATAACTTTGTTTTCGTGAAAAGAGAAATATTATTATTACTTAAAGAACAGACATTTTCTGAAGCGAATATCTGTATATATGCATTGTGAATAATCTATGTTTTGTGATTTTAAGAAGGACGGGTGCCTTGGATACCACATAGATAAATTTTTCAGATATATTATTATGTAATATTATTCTGACTTTGATTATTAAATTTGTACGTTTATAAATAATATCTTTATACTTCCCAGAAGAAACGAAACACTTAACTATTACATCATTTATTTCTTTTTCGAAACGGTAAGTTATTTTTTTAATTTATGTAGAGCATTTTTTTACTTATTTTAGAGGCATTGACTATGTAACAATTTCTAGACATTTTTAAATAAAATATTTAAACTTGAATTAGGTACTATGTTTATTATTGTTACATTAATTTAAAATACGCTATCGCGATTTCAGTGCAATTGCACCATTGACGAGCTTTACTGTCTTGAAAAGCTCGTCAATGGGTGCGTCCAGATAGTAGGATGCGAACGTCAATCAATCATCAATCTTCAACGATTCGGAGCATTCTCCGAAGAAATATTCGAATGAATGCGTTTGTTTCCCGTCCTTATACGGGTTACGAAGGCATTCATTCAAATATTTCTTCGGAGAATGCTCCGAATCATTGAAGATTGATGATTGATTGACGTTCGCATCCTACTATCTGGACGCACCCAATGGTGCAAGTGCACTGAAATCGCGATAGCGTATTTTAAATCAATGTAACATTTTTTTTATTTTAAACAGCTGAGTGATTTCTGGACACATCATAATAAATTGGTCAGCTATCTGTTATTTCCTTAAAGAATTGATTTATATTTCATTTCCACGAGTAAAGAATTAGAATTTCCGTTTATTATTTATTTATTTTATTCTTCACTGTACATTGTTTACAATAATACAAATTAACAGAGAAATTATCATTTATACAATTCAATGTACAGAGGGCGAGTTTATCGATAAAATGCGATGTCTTCCAACTAACCCGGACTTATATTGAAATACCGATGTTAAACAATAAAAATTTAAAGACATGGGTACAACATAGCGTACCATGTCTGAACTATGTGAAACAATTTAATGCGTGCAAAGTTAAAATTTGTATAAAATATTAACAACACAATAATCAAGCAAAAGATCTACCAATATTCATTTTTTCCCAAACGGTATTACATGTTGGACTTTTGACAAACGGGAATGTTTAAGATTTATTTTTGAAAAATGTTTTATAATATATTATAATAATTTTCCTGACAAAGATTTAACATTCTCTTATAAATTCATGTAACAAAATTTCAAGGCACTCTATTACATCACTCCATAATTTCAAAGATGAGCATTCTGTGGCCATACGAAACTGAGAAGTAATTAAAAATTAAGCGGTAAATCTTTTAACTTTACCCATAAGATCTTTATGATGATTGTGGATTACATTACAAATGTCATCAAACATTCTTGAAAGCCATCCAAAAGACACCAAAACTTTAGATCTAGTCTTTAAAATATCAACAAATAATTCCAGTTCAAGTCTAGAGTGTAGAAATGTTGCGCATAATACTTATTGGTACCTTTTTGAGATCTTGGGTTACGGTGTTTACTTTTGTCGTCGTGGTCTTTAAAATTCAATATAAGGTTAGATTTGGTCAAGATAGCCTTTCCTCCTTCGTACTGACCAGTAAGATTCCAGTAATGCAATTATCGCCCACCTAATGTGCCACTAAAGAGGGTTAAAGATAGTTTGGATGGACGCGTTTGTGGTTTTCAGTTTGACCCTTCCCTTTGTCCGGTGCCTGCATATCAAATACCAAAATATTATACGACATTCAATGACTACGACTTGTATCTAATGTTCTGTGACTAAATCAGGTGGTTGAATATTCTTATTTTAGAGGGAAAATTGAAATTTTCATGGGGAAAACGAAATAAAAAATATTTTAGAAAACTACGTGTCTTCGGAAATGTTGTGAACGCAAAATAAATTATTGTTTGTCTGATATTTTATTAATTCATTATTTTTTTGTTTGAGAAATAAAAAGATATGTTTAAGAACAAAAATTACAAATTTACCAATAACACCTAAGTTGAATAATATTTCATTCATTATGTTATAAATAATACAGCCTTTTTTTTTACGCGGCGGCAGAATTGCCATCCACACTTCTCAGCATTGTACAACCAGATAAGTCTCCATATGATCAGTCATGGTCACACAAAAACTTAACAGTCTAATGCCGGGAAAAATTCACCTATCCAGATATACAGGATATCAAAGGATTAGGCTCAGAACGCGGGTTCAAAATACCAGCATTGTGCCTGAAATATCTGTATTCAGAAATTTTCTAATAATGTTACAAGTGTTTATTATAATAGATTTTTGAATATGTGAATGAATTATAATAGTTATGTACAAATTAACTGGTAAATCTAATTTTTGTAAATTATTTATTAAAGATTTATTTTAAATTATTTTTATTTTAACTTTTATTAATATTCAAGGGCCACAACAATTTGACAAATTATATTAAAGTTCCTCTGAAAAATGTATGAAATATCCTTTGGACTTGAATGTTGTCAATATTACAAGAGTTGAATATGACCTTTTTAAGTATTCATATTAATTTATTTGTCTAGTTTCAATTCTATATTTGTTCTTATGTATTATCGTCTTGTGAATAATGTAACTACGTTGGTGGCATTTCATCAAAATGCCGGAGACAAGTATTTCTATGAATCCCTCAAATATCTCACCAAGGTAAATGGACAACTTCATAAGTAATTCAAAGTCAACCAAGACAAAAATACCGTGACCTGAGTTTATAGAAATAAGAAGAATATTAAGGAAGTCAATACATAATTAATGTTTCTCCATTTGACTTCTTTTAGTTTACTAGCAGTGTTATATATCTACATAATATAATCATATTCCCTTGAATCCTTTTTGAAATATTTTTAAACTTTTTAGTTATTATACGTGGAGTCCCCGGTGAAGAATAGGTCTCCCACGTTTTTAAATGAGTTTCGAGTATCCTGTAAATAAGAAATTTTACATCTTCAATTCGGCGATGAAGTATGCATCCCATCCTTAATGCCTTAACATTTATTGGCATGCGGAGGAAAACATGCGTGTTTTCTTACATGTAGTTATTCCTCTAGCTGAATATGCTGAAAAGGTATGAATAAACGCACGAAAATGACTTTTATTTTCATTTTATTCTTCACTGTATGTACATTAATTGGAAGAAAAAATATTCGAAATTGTAAAGTTGTTCAATATATGAGTATTATACTTCATAAAATTATGAGTGAAACCATTCCTTACGTATAGACATCTCAAGAACCCTATTTATCTATTATATCTACCATAATTTATGACAAACTCCATATGTGGGATAAAAAGTAGACTAATTGCATCCATCAGCAATTCTATTTAATTCCCCTCATGATGAGAAACATCCAAAAAATAGCGACATATAATTTCTCTCGGCGTTTGGGAAGTAAAAGTTATCCAATATCCGCGATATTGTGTGCGCTTCGTTGAATTTGAGGCTCGAGTCTAAGGAATAGCAAGTTATATTATACATATATTATAATATTGCCTAATATGTACATTCGCAGTAGGTGATAGGTATGCGGACCGCTTTATCAATGAATCACGTACGGCAGCAGTATTAATATAATAGAAATAATATATAATAATAATAATAATAATGGCACACGCTAGTCCAAGCTACAACTTCAATACTTTGATAGAACCACATCACAAGGAACATGAAACTTGTATAGAATTATTAGAAGCTCGACGACATATTATATTGAACAAGCTTTAAGCTCGGCATAGCTAAATTTAAGCTCAAATTGACAAATAATCACTTGTGGGCAACAAATATAGACTTCTGATTTTCATAGTCATTCTAGAATCTAGAATGCTTTTCAGTACATTCATATTGTAGATATTTGTCCACTTGTTTCTGGAGCTTTCGGTGAGTGTACTGTCGAATTTTCAGAAGTTGAAGTCAAATTTGTAGAATACTTAAGTATTTTCGTGAGAATGAACAAAAAGTGGAGAAATTGATTTAATATTTGCAAATAGCGATGCAAATATTTTGACTACATACCATAATTTAATGCATATCATAGTATTTTTTTTAAACAGTTTCAGTATTTAAAGGTATTAAAAAACTTTGAAAACTGGACAACATCAGTGTAATACAATTTTTTCCGTTTGGAAAATTAAACGATTAAAAGGTTATAACTCTTTTTTTAAATACTTCAACAATAAATTCAATATCTGATGACATTGTGTCCTCTCTCTCTTTTTCCTTTTGTTGGCTTTCACCCTTGAGGGTGTTCCTAACCAAATGCATTGTGTCCTCTGAACTGTAACACATTTTTGTCCATAGATCCATAGACAAGAAACGTATAGTATTTTCTGCCCAAAATATGACTAAAATATAAAACCTCAAAAAAAGTAAAGAGTGTATAATTATTATCTCTGTTTTGACTTATAAAAAGAGAACATATAAATTACGAACAAACTTAAATATTTTATTAGAAGATCATGTACTAGCAGTAAGATACTACGACACATATTATTATTATTATTATTATTGAAGGCAAAACTTCTTCTTGGCGAGTTTCAATGGTACACTAGTGGCTCACATACAAATGTGGAAATTAATTTGATGTTATATGTATTTCATGTAGCTCAACTATGGATAGTTTTATTGCTAGAATATTGGTACAGTAGACCATAACTGTAGCAACAGTTCGTAGTACGTAAGTACCGTGTGATGTCAAGTAAAATATCATACAATATTGTTAAAATAAATATTATGAAATTTTTTGTATATTATATTGAGGTTCCGGCAAAGAATGGGTCTCCCACTCTTTTCTATTAATGTCTTAGTGTTCTGTTTAAAACAAAATATCAAATTATTGTGAGGTGTGCCACCCACCCAACTTTAATTGACACGGAGAGAAAGAATTTTGTTATAAATGTTCATCATATGCAGTAAGTCTGCTAAGTATCCGACTTGTGGTACATGCCATAATGGTATGGATGAATAAATTAATATTATGACTTCTTTTTATCAAAATTTTTGCCTAAGAATCGTATTAATAAAATATCAGTTTAATAAGAAAATATTGCACCCTTAAAATCAAGTGGACCAAATACTAAAAAAATAAAGGTTTCTATATTAGAAGAATCATTGAATTTGTATGAATAATTAAACAAATGTGACAGAAGTAAAAGAAATATACAAGGATAGGTCCATCTTTATTGTTTTATCAAAAAAGACACATGAGGACATTAATAAAATTTATCTATTTATTTCATTATTTATTTATTTATTTCATACACAATACCAGCAGTCAATCAATATGTACATAAACTTATTATTATTAATAACACATACAAAAGGTATTGTACCTCATAAGTACAAGTCCTGTGTAGAGGTATTATACAAAACAAAATACTGAATATAACACAGATTCCAGAAATAGAAACCGATTTCAAATTTAAACAGTAATTACATTAAAAACAACAATTAGAAAACAATATTATTTTACTTAATAATGTGGAATAATCTGAATATTCTGTTTATGGACGCGGTATGCACAATTGCACAGTCTTACTGTATTGGTAATATTATTGAAACTGAATTGAGATTGACGAAGGATTTGACGCTGGGTTTACGAAAACACGAAATGTTATTTGTAACATACTCGTTGTATGAGCATTTCGATTGAATAATGAAATTTGTATGAAGTTAATGCAAGATGTAGTACCTACCTAGTACCCAATGGACGACGACGTGTCAAAGTCAGCTAGACGACATATTATTATTATTACTCCATGTAACAAAACGTGGCTTTTCGCGGAATACAATTTCATACGCATTATGTTGAAAGTTTTGTGTCACGCTGTGAATATATTATTAATATTTTCGACTATAAAACATATGCTTATTATTCAAAATAAAAATGTTTTTTTAATAAATTTTTGACACGATTTGACGTCGGAGACTGGATTATACTTACTAAGAAGTGTACATGTTAATCATATTATTTTAAACCACTTTAGAATAATCATTCCAGTTAATTCTACTCACCAATAGATAGGTTTGAAGAGTACTCTGAACCAGGCCTTGAGTCGATTCATAAGCGTCGAAAATCTGTGTCATGCACTCCTATAGGCAGTTCACATAAATGTATGTGTACCTATCACGTACAACATACCTTTTTAATTAATACCTATTCGAATAGGTTAACTATCGGTGATAGAATCAACTAGAATGATTAATCTAAAATGGTTCAGAATATGGTTAATATCGATGTTTTGTGGAAATCGAAAAACGTTCGGTATTTTTTATTTCAAAAATACAAAATCATTTTCAACTCAAATTATATAAGGAATAATAATGGGAGTATGGAAAATCACTAACACAATCACTTGATATTAATTGATTTATTATTATTAAACATAATTTGGTTTCATTGTAAACTAAAGAAACGAAAAATTATGTTAATTATATCTATCTTTTCTTACATTCTGTCAAAATTCCTCTCTTCATATCAAATCTCAATTTTAAACAAAACAATCAAAATGGAACAAATTCAAAATATTCTTACTACTAAGGGAAGTGCCTAGGTACTTATTTTAAAATAATAATAATCTAACAATGTAATAACTAAGGTAAGTACCTAGGCACTTTCTTACATATGTACTAAAATTTAATAGTAAAGTTTATTTTTGAATCCCAGATTTGTTAAACTAAGATTGTTGACAAACAATCGTTGTTATGCTTCAGCAAATTTCTGCCTTCCGGCTGTCTAAAAGGTTCCCATACACAATGCATGTTGGACCAATATTGATACAATAAATAGTTATGTGTATCTTATACAAAACTTACGATGAATACATGAATACCTACTCACCCGCATCAATCATGGAACAACCTGTATTCCTCCTGTTATGCCTGGATAAGTGAGAAGTTCTTTACAAACGTGAGTTACAAAAAAATAGACTAAAATTATATACAATACATTTTGAAAATAATTGCTTGTTTTTTTTTTTTATTTTGGAAAACTACATAATCCAATGGAACCAATCAACAGGAATGTCGTGGAAAGAGGTGACGCAATTGGCACAGAGACGCTCTGAATGGAGGAGGCTGGTTTCTGCCCTGTGCTCCCGAGAGGAGCGTTGAGGGCGATGATGATGATGATGATGACATAAACCAAAAATTATTTTGATGAAGATTTTATTTTTTTAATATTAAGTAGACGCACTATTAGAGGAAATATTTCCACTATTGGAGGAAAGTTTTGGTTTAACCAGGGATTTCTCTATTCTCAAACTAGACAAAGTATAGATACATAAATACATATTCCGAAATATTCTTACGTTATTCCCTATTGCTGAAAGTTGAACTATGTATGTATGAAACTACTTCTAATCTGTCAATAATTTGATACTAACTAAGTATACCTTCGTTTACCCTTAATAGTTATGTAAAATAAAAGGACAATGTTTGAATTAATTAAATATAATGTTTCTTTTTTACAAATTTTATTTTGAAAATTCTTACGTTATTTATAGTAAAAGAAATAATAGCTATTAAAATAAACTTTTGTTTTCTATGTTAAAAAAAAAATCTAGGTGCAACTTTTGTTTAAATCAGAGAACTCGAAAAGATAAAATTAACAGCGGAAGGAAAAGTCCCTACTCGAAAGTATGACCATATAAAAAAATGTTGGTAAATGGTTGCAGAAAATATAAGATAGAAAAGAGTTAAGCCTTTGTTCAGCAGTGGATGAAGGTGGATGTTAGCCCAACGATGGAAGACTTAAAATTGAAAGATCTTAGTTCGATTCCGACTTAGTCCTCTACTGAATTTTTCTCATCTGTAAGTGGGTTAGTAATATACTACATTGTGTTACTATATTTGTACAAAATTTGAAAAATAAAATAAAATACTTTCACAACACAAGCATATTGATAACTAATGTGATGTCTGTGAAGTATTTGAGTCAACTCAAATTCAGATTCTACAATTATTAAGTAAGCATTAATTTAGAAAAGCCATAGGTCCTGAATGCAGAAGGACATGTGTCCAATATTAATGATATATTTCAACTAAAAATATGAATTTATTTTGATATAAATAAAGATAATATGAAAGAAAAGTGTTCGGAAGAAAAATTATTTTTATGTAAAAGAAAAAATAAATCCCCTTCTATTTTGACCCCATATTTCACGCTTAGAGTAGTAATAATAATATAAAAAAATATATTCCTTCCGAAAATGATATTTTTTATTGAAATCGGCCGACCGACCGACCGCAATGGTCAGTCAGAATGTCATATTGACAAATGATATTATGTCAATGGAGATTTTCATGCATACAATATCCTTCCACTCCCCCTTATGTCTGAGATTTACATATAAAGAATGGTGTTTTGATTTCGCTTCCCGAAAATGTTTCATGTCTCTCATGTCAAACTGTATTTGTCCCGGAATATTTCAATAGGAAATTCTGGATTAATAAAAATATGGGTTTTTTTTTTATAAGATTGAAATACCTATTTTCTTGTACCTACTGATTTAATTTTATATTCTAAGGAAAGAGTATTAAGTGTATTCTTTGTGATTTGTACAGATGAATTTTGGATAGATACATTATTTACGTTTTCGGGTGTGATGCGTGTATCTTAAATGTTCTTCTGTTCTTCGTTAAAATAATTTATTTTATTTCTGAAGGTAGCCTCAACGCCAAGGATGAAAACTCGATGGAGAGATAGCATTCGTGATTCAGACAGCACACCCAAAAATATAAATAATACCCGACGTTGCAAAAGTTTAAATATTTTTTTGCAATAATTGTATCTCAAAAAACTATAAACGACATCACTTTTTATCATTTTCTAGAAATCTGCTTAAAAACATAAACTTTTACACGTGAATTGGGTGAATGTACGTGTGTGTGTGTGTGTGTGTGTGAGAGAGAGAGAGATGAATTTAAAAGGCATTACCCACAAGTGGGGTAGCCAGCAGACTTACTGGCGATAATAAACATGCAAGCACTCTTTATACATGCCAACAAAACATTAAAACATTCATGATGGGCGTCATATCTCATCACTGAATTAGAGATGTAAAATACATGTATTCTTTTAACATTTCTTTCTTACGGACTCAAATACTTCGGAAAAGATTAAGAGACCAACACTTTACCAAGTTCTCCACGGACCAAAGAATAAAAATTGTAATTAACTGCCGATAAAAGAGAATAGATCGAACTTCATATTATACTCGTATATTAGAGAAGTCAATCTTTAGGAATTATATGCAATATTGTTCAGAATAAAAGCAAAATTGTTATATTTCGTTCTACACACTCTCCTGCAATACGTTATTATCTTTATGTCCCTTCCTTATCCTTATCTGGACCATAATAAAGTATGAGTTTCCTTTTGGTCAGCGATTGTGCACCAGGAGTACCAACAAAACAATAAGATAAACTAACTCCACAAAAATAGAATTGGGTACATGAATTCAATTCAGACAGTTACAGAAATTATTGAAGAGATTGTAGTTTTCATGAGTAAACATAATATTCTGTAAATTCAATATTATTTCTATTAACCATAAGGTTCTTGATAGTCTAGAAGTCTATCATTACCAGTATACAATATACCGTTTCCAAAACGAATTATAAGGTCTATTATGGAAGCTAAAATGAAATTAGTGTGTAAAAATGGTCTTAAAATGTAGAAAACTTCTTCCTATAGTTCCAGGACGCTTTGGAGTGTTGGTGTGTGGATTGAAGATTTTTTTTTCTCTTTTTGATTTATGTTGTGATTTTTCTTATTGTTCGTGATTTTATAATTTTAACTTGTGTTTAGTGTTAATGTGACGTGGTTAGATGGAAGAATCACTATATAGTGATAATCTCGCCACTGCGTATCATCACGTCATGTTTTCTTATGTAAACTGATTTGTTGATTGCAAGAATGATGATGTGCAAGAGGAACAAAATAAATAAATAAAACTCAATATGACTCTGAATATGCCTGATTTGTCTCCTTTCATTGTTTTGAAGAGGATATTTGAAGGTAAAAATGTAAATTTGTATATCTAAAAATGAAAATAGTTTGTACCTAAATAGACGTGGGTATTATCAGTTTTTATGAAAACCATCAAATAAAATATACGTAAATCACATTCTATATTTTAAATTTAAATCTTAATTTTCTATGAACTGAGTTTTAGGTGATATTAAGTTTTCTTTAAATTTAAAGTGCATTCATGAAATCGTCAAGAGTAGCTAAAATGAAAAGAAATATGACTTACTTTTTCATAAGTATGGCTACAGATAGGGGGAAAATTGAATTTTAGTATTGTTTGTGGCAGCAGGAAGCAAGAGAGAACGATATTATATACAATTGTACAGTCTCAATAGAAAATAAAATATATTTAGAGGACACCACGCTATCTGATACTTGGAGCGAAATTGTAAATTATCGGCACTTAAATAAATTATATTTAGAAGAACATCCTTGTTTTTCTTTGATATTTTTTGTCACTTTTTTCTTTACCTAAATTTCTATTTAGTTCATTTTTGTATTTAATTGCTGTATTTTGACTGATAAATGAGTTTTTTCAAATTTATTTATGCACATTAGATTTTGACAAAATGTTCAAATATGTAAGTTACCACATGAAACTATCCTATATATCACCTCAAGGGCGCCATATACCGCGTCCATGACTCTAAATTCCCAGAAAAAGTGCGTTTTCAGCCTTCTTCTAAAGCTCTCTCTATTCGCTTCCTCTCGCAGACCCGGAGGCAGCTTGTTCCACCATTTGGTACCCGCAATAAATAAGGCCTAAGGTCTAAGGCTTAGAAAAGACAATGTCACCTTATAATAGTGCTCTGGACGGGACTTTTATATTTTCACAGTTTTTTGCTCCGTAAATCAATCAAGCCATGAACTACATCATGAGGTGATAAAATTGTTATTTTTGATCAAATAACATTGGAAAGAACCGCACAAGACAGGGAGGAGTGGAGGAGAAGAATTAAAGAGATATTTGCTGCAAACCAATCCCAGGATTGAAACCAGAGAGAGAGAGAACATTGGACAATCTCATTACATATTAACCCTAGTATTATGAACTTCTCATTGTGAAATTTGGGGGTCAAATCTATTAACATATTTTCTTAATTTTTGTATGCTAGATGTAAAAAATATCAAAAATAAAATAAAAAATCTTTCGTTTTGCAGGGAAATGAAAACATTTCAAAATGATTTCCACAAACACAAACACAGCCTCTGAAACCTGAAACCCATCACTCCTAACCCCCCCCCCCTTTTCCCCCCCTTTTCCTTTCCTTTTATGCATGTATGTTTGTATCTTTTTTTTTCAGTTTCTCCCTTTTTATATATTTGTGTGTATGTATTTTTTTTTCTCTCTTTTTTTATCCAAATTGCTTTGGATTATTGATTTTATTTTTATCATATATATTTTTTTTAAGTTAATACTTTTGGATTAGTTGTATGAGATCGCGCCTTTGCGATAAACTCGCCCTCTGTATATTGATTGTATTTGATTTGAATGTATACCTTTTATGTCATTGTTTTTTATCAATGTACAGTAAAGAATGAATAAATAAATAAATAAATAAAACAGTACGGCAACGGTACTTGATGCAATTTGCAATTTAAAGTCGATACAAAAAAAAAACGCTAAAGACAAGATTAGACAACAGAAGTTTAGTAATAAGAGACAAATATGTAAGTAGTGTGTCAATAACTGAGTCACAGATGACGTTCATTGCATGTTGGCCACTACAGAGACAAGTATTTAAACGGATAACAGTTTGGTCAGATACCGGATATCTGGTGAGATCCGTCCACTGTCAATCTGACTTATTAAATTGGGATATTATTTAATATTACTTATTTAGCCCTATTGGGATATTTTTTATAATTATTAATTTTTTTTTTAAATAAAGAAGCTATCTCTGGGTTTCGTTTCCAAACCCAAATACATGTTTGTACATTAACCTAAATATAACCTTATACACCTTTCACATGATCACTGGATTCACATGAATAAACCTAGTTCAACTATAATTTTAAATAGTAAGTAGGTAGATATGCACTTAAATGGGCATAATGGTATATTTAACATTGAGATTATACATGATTATAATATATTGCTCAATTAATAATAATGAGTTCATGTAATCAAAATTTCCTCAGCATAATTAACATATTTTATTAACCCGTTTACCTTATGAGGCAGGCAGAACTGAACAACAGCCACGTATCTAATTCTATCCTACTACTACTACTACTACTATACCATCACGGCATATCCCACAAGTGGTGTAGCCACCAGATCAGCTGCATGTAAGAAACATACAAACTGTCCTCTTCGTGCCAGTATAAAATCAAGACATTCAGGATGGGTGGCAAACCTCAACGCTGAATTTAAGATGTAAAATGTCTTATTTTTTTCGAACACCTGCCTTTTACAGGACACTCGAAAACTTATGGAGAAGAGTGGGAGACCAATTCTTTACCGGGTGCTCCACGGGATACGGGATAATTCTATCCTTGCATACGTTTTTCGCTTCCGTCATTGCTATTGAATTCCTCATCTTATTTTCATGAAATTTAGATAAAGGTTATTATTGTGATTTTTTTTAAATTCAAAAATGATCAACTACATACCCCACTTTTGTGATATATGTTTATGGTATAGTAATAGTAGAAGTAGTAAGAACTATCTAACCTATCCGGCCAAGATAACATACATAACAATGAAAATTCTTAGTAGATAAATATTTTGCTTACATCACGTTGACTGCTGCGTATACATATTATTATTATTGGACTGCCTATAAGATAGGGTAGATACAAAATAATAATATGTTGTTACTTGTTACTACTAGATACTACACACATACTGCATACCCCTAAAATAAATAAATACTCATCCGTCGCAACCCTCATTAGTCGCAATATCCACTGCGTACAATGTAGACTGGGTCAAAAAATAGTTTTTTTTAAATCAATTTTTTAAGACTTTAGAACTCAACACTTGCATGATGTTAGGTTCAATTTGTAATAAAAATAAATAAGCAATAGCCCAATATTGGTTGGGTTTTTTAACAAATACCCAATACCCATGTTTTTTATACCTATATGTTTGTAATATTGCAACGGTGCAAACTGAATGGCTGCACTTTGTGATTGAATTAGTTACAACAGATGTTAGAAAATTGCAGTGTTTTTGTTGAAATAAGTTTTTTACCTATTACTGTTTGTGTTTATCATTGATATATTTATTTTATTTTGTGTTTTTCTGCTTCTAGTTTATCTGTAATTTTTGAACTAATGTTTGTTGATATACATATATTGTTAAAGGCTTTGCCGTTTATGAGATGAAATAAATTTAAAAAAAATATTGATTTATTAATATTGTGTTTGGTACCTATGTTTTGTTTTGTTATGATATTGTACCTATATAAAAAAAATATTGTGTAAAAGGCTAATTAGCCGTAAATAAATAAATAAATAAATAAATACTGGGTGGGTTATTTACACACGAGAATATTAAAAAAATTATAGAAAAAAAAAAAACTGAATGCATTACATAAAAATATCACGTTACTATAATAATCCGAAAATACTTTCATGAATTTTTTCAGCACTTGACACAAATCATTTCACAAGGGACGGAATGCCGTAATATTATCACATATAACAATAATTATTATCCGAAAATGTTTTGTTGCTAGATTCACGATAAATCTAAATAGGTACCCCATGAAAAATATTTAAAATATGTATAAATTACCTGGAATTGTGAGTCATAGTTGAAAACAAAATTGAAACCACAGACTTTTCGCTAGAAACTCAGAAATTCAACGAGCTGGTTGGTTAGTAACATTTTTGCATTTTATATGTACAACGTAAAATTTTGATTTTAGGAAGGTATTTTTTCTTGAAATAATGGCAATCGAACATATAAACAGAACGCAGATTTATATCGTTATTTTTGCAAGATGGGAAACGCGAATTCACAACTTAAAAGTACCTACTATTAAAGTTCGATTTTGAAATATGTTGTTTATCGTCCCACTCTTAAATAGTGCAAGTATCTGGCTGTGTGATAAGTTTTCTTGACCAACTTTCTCCCTGTTTGTATCCCGTACCATCCTCCGCAGATTGCCCGGTGATAAACCTTAATATCCTCCATCAGACTTGATGGCAGAAGACCACAACTTATGATATCACATAATATGGTACTATTAATGTATGAAACAAAATGCAACAACGCAGCGCCACAACAAACTTATATCTTGATACCTAATATATTTGAAGATACCCTAAAATCTTCTTCTTTTGCCCTTCAACATCCTTTCCAATACACAGGATAAAGACAAGCCTTGTCATAGCATCATTTGTAAAGACATTGAAGGACCCACCGTCCACCCGGATACCGCATCATTTGTAAAGTGCAACGAATACCTAAATAATAAATATTTTCAATTATCCATTCATTAATTTATACCATCACGGCGTTTCCCATTAGTGGGATATCCAACACAGATACAGATACGCAAATTGTTCTCTCCGTTCCAATAGATATAAGTTTAGATATTCAGGACAGTAGTTTACCTCATCGCTGAACTAAAAATGTCAAATGTCTTAAACGTGATATTTTACGAATACCTGCCTCTTGCGGGATACTCGAAAACTATCAGAAAAGAGTGGAAGACCTACTCGTTTAATAAAATATTTTTAGAAATTACAACATTGAATACCTACGCATTCATTTTCGAAAAAAATTCTCTGTCAAAAGTATAAGACAAAATGGTAATATTACTTATTCCTTACTGTACTCGTACATTTATTACAAAGCAAAATTACACAGAAATACATTTAAATTAAATACTAAAACCATACAGTAAATGAATTTTTAATGATTATATAATCATCTGAATGGATATTTTTTTCCACATAAATAAATAATTATTTTCTATTTGTAAACAATAAATAAGCGACGGCTACTAAAACAGAGTACAATTCATCTTAGAGAGGTGTATAAAGCACTTTTCATATATGCAAAAACTTGAAATAAGTGTAACAATCCGTAACTAAACATACATTATTGATTTTTGTAGGTATAAAAATCAAGTGATGACATCATTCATCTTGTTTATGAGAAATACAACGTTCGCTAACATAATAATATTATCTGAAAAAGAACTAAGTCAAACGAATCAATAGTAAATATGGAACAGAAGATAATATCTGCAAAGAAAATATGAAAATTAAATTATATTATTTGTACAACTGAACCTTTATTGACAATAACAAAATTATGGAAATGCATCACAAAAAGGACAAGATCAACATAATGTCGATAAAGTCACACTGTCAAATTTGCATAACCATCTTGATTAGTGGTTCCTCTCCGTCGTTGTCGTCGTTCACCAAACTTTATTGACATCAGGACATTGGCTTAATTGTCTCAATATCAGGTGGTATGGTGGTTGTGTCTGCAAACTTTGAAAGCACCAAGAAGTATCTACCTAGTAGAAGTATTAGTAGTAGTAGTAGTCAAGTTAACTTTCTTGCGTCTACAAACAACTTTATCGTCTAGAAGCTTCTACGACCTTCGGTATATTTCCCTACTTGGAAAACTGTTATCGATTGCTATTCTAACTTGAAAAACAACCATATTAAACTGAATGACGGATGAAATTATTACACTCACTATCGATAAAATACATTTTTATTTGTGTTGCTGAATTCTTGGATAAAAACGGAAATAACACAGGTATAAAACTGACGTGAATTTTTACTGTTTTAGTGAAGAAACAAACTAAAGAACGAAAATGTCATTCGATGTGGAAATATTTATAAAACTAGAAAAATCAATACCTATTTTATTCGTACATTTTATGTATATTTACCCATCTGTAGAATTAAATCATAATCATTTACTCAATGACTTGAAACTTTGAAATGTTCATATATGAAATAAATGACCTGATGCAGTTTCGTTATTGATACCTACCATCAAAAATATTTTTTTGTTGAATGTCACAAATTAACATTGACAGTGGATAAGGAAACAGAATAATAAATAAGAAAGAAAAGCTCACAATTACAATTCACTCTGCTCATTCTTACCGACGCGACGGAAGACTTTCCTATACATCATTGAAGATTTTATCTTCTATTTCATTGTTTGAAACACTACCTAATTATTTTTTTATATGAATTTATCTTCTTTTTGTTTATTTTTCACAGTACATCGATAACAAGCAAATTAACACAAAAATATATACAAATCAAATACAATCATACGATCAATGTAAAAATATAAATTATGTACAATTTACAGATATACAAGAGGTGCAATTTCTACCAACCATCCCAATCTCATGAAACAGTCACAACACTTTAAAAGAGGAAAAGAAGAGCTAAATAGGAGAAGAATTAGTAGCATTATTTGAAACTATGTAAATGCCAAAACACATTTTCATTAATTCTAAAAAACATTAAGATGTCGGTTCATGTACCCACTTATTTTTACATCTATTGCATATATGTAATTTAAAAAAAAATAGGTATTTAGGTTACAAATGTTTTCTATTGAAAGCAAGACAATACCTATTGCAAATACCTATTTACTTATAGAAGCGGTATCAATGTAAGATTTATAAATAAACACATAAATAATGTTAAGGGATTAAATAAATAAATAAATAAATAAAGCTTTATTGGCATCAATATATAATGTGTACATGTTTTTTGTTCCAATAAACTACCAAAAGGCGGGCTTATCGCATATGCGATTTCTTCCAGCCAACCCGAACCCGGGATTCGTTGTGAAGTTTATTTATTTATTCTAGAAACATACGGCTGACACCATTTTACAATCAACATGAACAAGAAAATTATAAAGTCTTCAATTGTTAAAAAATAAAATTAATCTATAAGAAACAAAAAAAAAACAAGCCAATATAACTAGATACATTATTACTCTATCAACAAATACAAATAGTCATATAATTCTTTAGTATCTATAGAGAAGACCAATAATACACTTTTCTACAATATTATGATAAATGCGTGACTAGAAGCATGGAAATAGTTGTAAGCAATTTGTTTCAACGAGTTTAAAACAAATACAATATAAGAAATACCTAACACTTACAAATAAAAAAATATTAGAAAACAATCAGCTACCGAAATAGAAAACAACATACGTCAAAGACCCATCGTCATAAAAAGAAGCTGAAGACATTATTCGATAGGTCATAGAAAAGAAATCAATAATCACAAACACAATATTTTGATAGTCTATGAAAACTTTATCTATGCACAAACTTTCGATATTATTATTTTTATGAATGACCTTGACAAATTATCGTAACTCCCAACTTTTAATGCCACAATCCCCCAATGTATAACCCAAATTATTATTTTTATGAATGAAATACTCCAAAAAAAGTTATCAAAGTTATCAACCAGTTTTTTTTTCAACTGCAAACTGTCTGAAATTTAAAAAATCTAGATAACTTCATACGGCCAGAGCGGGGGACAGTTTCAGTTAAACAACCGCCCAACAACAACTGCAGTACGCCTACAATAGATGTTTCGGCGTATTATATTTTAAAAAAATACAAATAAAAAGTGAATTAAATTCTTGAGTGTAATTACTTATATGATAATTCTATGATGAATTCGTGCATTTTCTTAGATTTTGATGAGATAAACTCATGAGAAATATCTTCCGAGAATATTAATTTATATTTCTAAGGTAACTTTGTACGTTTTTACTTTATTTTGAATGAATCTACGTCAATTTTTATACGAAAATCGTACATTCTTGAACATTATCAAAAAAGGTAATATAAATTTATATGCACTTCCAATAATTAAATTACATAATTTAAAAAAATATTTATTTGTAAAATTGTGATATTTATTTCCAAATTTAGTTTTCGGCACATTAAAATGTTGTGTATTAACATGGTATAAATTATATCGACCTACATGCTTGTAATAATAAAGAAAACATTGGTAAGTCAACTTCCACGACTGTTGAGAAGAATTTACTCAGTTAAATATTTTACAATTGTATGTAGGTATGTGTTGCGATAAAGTTTAGTTCGGTTGGTAGGAAGTTGGTTGTTTGGTTGGAACGAGTATTGTTGTTTATTAATCTCATGTCGTTACGCACATTAGCGGAAGCGTGTAGAACAATGGAAGCGACTCTGTGTAAACCAAAGTTGGGAAAGACATGAAAATTAAACTCGTCTCGAATTAAAATTGTTGAAGTTAGTTTTGAACGGCGGAGAAGTTGTTCCAATATGGACCAAGGGCAGGAAAAGTTGTACAACGGTCGGTGAACTTTTGTGTTTGCGACAAAAACCATAAAAAAAGTTTTTGATGAAGGTCAATTTTCACGCGGTAACTTTCCGTTCGAAACTTTTGACAGGTCTCAGCCGAGTGTATTCATAATTTTTAATTTATGCAACTTCCGTCTAGGGTTAAGTTATTTTGAAGTTAAACAAATAAACTCACCCTACGGATTTGAATCAAAGTTAGTTCCAAAGTATTCGTGAAGTTTCCAGTCTATCCTAGTTTATTTTATACATACCCACAGTTCACATGCAATTCGCCCCTTTATATTATACAATAATAAGAATACGTTCCATTTGTGAAATTCAAAACAATACACAAACCAAAGAGTATATTTTTTTTTAAATATTCCGTAACTAATGATCAACGAACTAACAAGAGATCAATAACTAACATCATGTTTTATGGTAGGCTGGAGGCAATAATCTCTAAAATTGGCATTCCAAAGAGAGGAATTAATTCCCCAAAAGAAACAACACAAAAAATAATACTCACCTCTCTCATTCTATATTAATAATAATACTAACAAAAAAATACATAAGGCATTCTCTGAAACGCTATTCGTTGAAAGCATTTTGATAAAAAGAGGTAAAAGAAAAAATCCTTTTATAAGAGAGGACGGAGGCGTGTTGTACGTGTGGAGGCTTTGCGGGTATAAGGGTGTTTGGGCCCTCTCTCTCTATTGGTCGTCGCATTGGAAGAACCACGCCCTGCTTTTAGTATGAGAACGCCCTCACCAACACAGCGACAAATAACAAGGTGGGATGAATATGTATATAAGATTTATCTTTGTATAAGTTTGGTCTACGGGTCAAAGTGAAAACTTTGAACGTACCAAGTAAAAGTTTGTCGGGTAGATATTATTTACGAAACGCTTCCGTCGGAAAGAACATTTTTTTATTATAATTATTGTTAGTTTTCCTCTCATTTTGCGTTATTATTATTATTACTATTTGTTTTTGATAGACAAATAGTAATTAAAAATTATTACGGAACATCTTTATACCTTTTATAATGAGCGTTAGACGAGATTGTAATAGAATACCTAGAAACAAACTAAAATATAACTGGAGATAGAAGAAATTTTACCCGAATCTGTAAATGAAGAGAAAATCGTCGAATCGAGTTTATGGGTAGCTGGAACTTATTCTTTCATTTATTTTTTATTTTTAAATAGATATTTCTGGGTTTTGTAATGAACCCAAATAAGACCTTATACATCTTTCACAGTAAGCTGAAGGTTTCTGTCGTAAAAGGGGAGTTTGCCAGCACCTGGGATCGAACCACGGACCCCCTGTTCGCGAGGCTGAGACTCTACCTCCAGGCTACCGACGAACTCAAATTTGGAGACAATCGATTGGAAAACCATATTTACATTAGATATTATTAATCCCAAAATCTACTAATAGAAAAAAGTTTTATTTTTTGTGATAATATATAAACATGGTTTTCCAATTGAAATTAAGTATCTGACTATTTATGTTATCTGCCCGTTGTTGTGTTCTAATTAAAACAAAATAAATAATGAAAACATATTTTTTTGAATCAAAATTACCTATTGTGAACTATTGTAAAATACCTACTTAATATTTTTCTTCCAATTTTGTATTCCCAAGAAAGACTTCTCTACGGCCTCACGGCCAGTAAATAGGTATGGTATTACTACGCATTGAATTTTTACTTTCTTTTTTTCCTAAATCTGTAAAATAATTTTCATTCTAACGCATTCGAGAAGACAAAGAAGAACATTTTTAAATTTAAACACTTATTTATTCATAGACAACAAAGAAGTAGACAGTACCTAACTACATATTATGTACCTACCGTTAATTAGGAGTGCTCCATAGACAAAGAAGTGATACGTCAAAGTTTATGTTTAAAAAATCATTCATACTAAGATGTAGGTAATGTTATGATGCCTATTATGCGTCATATATTTTAATGCAGTCAACACGCACCTGATACACTTGCTGGTTTCTGAAAATGCTAAGTAATGATGCATTAAACGCAAGTGTAAACAAAGAAAGGGACATTTTTAAAATATTTTAGAGATGGAATACGGGAAAAACTTAACCGTCAGTTGTACTAAGGTGCTATTATTTTAAAAGCACACAGATATGGAAGCTTGAGAAAAATCAATACTTCGAATAAGTTTTTTTGTTACTTTTTGGTAATTTTTTTACCTTCAGCCACTTTGAGTCCATCTTTAAAAATTAGCCTCTCTTTGACTGTCTACCATTTTGGGGCTTGTTGTGTTTACTTTTCTTCTACGATCTTCATTCAATCTGAGACTTTCTTATAGTTCACAAGGCACTTGGCCGTTCGTGTTTGCAAAACTTATTTTTTGAGAACTTAAAACTGATGACAAAAAAAAGAGTAAAAGCAGTAATTACGGTACTCTTTCATGGCACTGTTTACAATAGGAGTGTATAACTTACAAGTAAAGAGCTGAAAACACTTTAACCGCTATCTTAAAACTCCAGTCTGCAGAGATATAAAATATATATACAAATAATTCTTCCACCATACAAAAAATGTAACAATTCATCATTTTGATTTCCGTTACTGCCGTGTCACATAACTGTGGCGCTATTGGTAGGATCAGAAAAAGTTTTGTAGTAGCGTCATAAGGGAAACAGTAGTGGAAGAAGAAGAGTAGAGCAATCACTCATTATTTTCCAGAACATTTAACACAGTGGGTAGGTTGGTAGCATTGTCACAGTGAGAGCATTATCACCTCAAAGTAACTACTAAATAGCGGCGGTTCCTCTTTAACATCGTTGATGTGGCGCACTCTCTTCAAAAGTTCAATAGATACATGTATTTACTTTATCTCATTCCATTTTGATATTCTCTAAAAAATTAACTGTTGTTTGAATGTACTGTTGAAATAATAAACATTATTTAAACAGTACAATCATTCAAGTATACCATCACAGTATGTCCCACAAGTGAGGAAGCCAGTGGACTAACTGCATATATTAACTCTTATTAGTTCTCCCTGTGCCAAACAAAGTTCAGACCTCATCGCTGAACTCAAGAAGTTAAATGCCCTTTACAATATATGGGGTGTTTTACAGAACATTCAAAAATTTACAATGAAACATGGGAGATCTAGAAAAAAACGGGAGATTTATAATACTTAACAATACATTGCATCTTTATTTTTTAGCATCAATGTAAATTGAGAAAGGAAATCGATGATTTCCTATAGATATTTTATTAACTCATTATTGCCCAACTTTTTTTTTTTTTAATTTTTTGAAACCGTCTTAAAGAATTATAGATTATTGATAGTTTATTAGGTTTCTAGGGAAAAAAATGCAAAAAAAAAATTTTTTACCCAAAAATTGGAGTGTTCCCAAATGGGAACTCTGGGAAAATATGCAACAAAATAAGTGCAGAATAAGAAGCATACAAATAATAAAATGTAACATTCATAACATGTGAAAAAATGTATTTGATGAACATGATATAATGTTTATAAGTTTTTTTATTGCAATTATCAACAAAAAAAAAACAAACATAGACAATAATCAAAAAATAAAAATAATTATGAAAATAAAAAAAGCGTCATTTACTTAGCATGAAATGCTCTAGAACAATTCATGTGGATGTGCACTCGACATTTTTGACAAATCTTTCTTGATTTTGCTTTGGGACAGTAACAATCCAATGTTTTATTCCATCAAACCGGTCGTTAGAATGAACTTTGGAAGACATAGGTTTAGTACTCTTAGTCCGACCAAAGTCTGTAATTAGTGTTCCATATATTTTTTAAATATACCATCGCAATATTTCGTCGAAAAGCAAGGTAGTCAAGCACAGGAGGCTTTTCAATTTTTTTGTGCAATCGCCAGATGTTGTGGACAACAGTGTCAATATAATAGGCGAACAAACACCACCACCATTTTTTTGATCTGATGCCGACTCTGTAATTTCTTATAGTTTGGTCCATTCGATCCACGCCACACATAAGCTTCTTATACTGTGCAATAACATTTGGCTGAGGTATTGACATTCTCTTTTTCTCCTTCTTGACCCATCTTGGTGCCAGCCTCCTACCCATCTTGAACAATTGTATAATCTGCTTCTGTTTGCATCTGACGACCACTCTGGACAGACATCGTTTTCACATCTGGACAGACATCATTTTCATCGCCACTATCTTCTTCAGATTCATTTCCTTCTATTGGTGGTTGTAAATATATGTACTCGTATGTTTGCTGCATTTAAATCCTTTTCATTTTCCAATATATCTATAATATTTGCAGTTGTTAAGCTGTATTAAAAATAAATAAAAATGTTAAGAAATGTTGTCATACAAAACCATTACTACTATATTATCCCACAGTTCCCATTTGGGAACATTAAAAATAAAACTATAATAATTGGAAAAATATATAACAATAATATTTTTTTTGTGTTGTAGATAACAATTATACTTTATTTTTAGTAAGTATTCGTATTTTTTGAAAACAAAAATTATTTTTTAAAAAAAATATTCATACATGTTTTTCGCCATGTCGTCAACACTAAAAAACGCAAAATTCAAATTGACACAACAGGACACTAACGCAGTCTATCATAAACTGAGCTGCACTAAAAAAATGTCCACTATAACTACTATTTTATAACAATTAAATACCGTCGTTAAATCTATCCTGTTTTGAAATATATTTGTTTTAACTTTTGTTCCCATTTGGGAACTCTGGTCAATAATGAGTTAATCCCATCACACCTCAACTAGTTGAACCCACCAGCCGCCTCTGCTGCTCTGAATATTATTATATATACGAGTGTTATAAGTAGAATGAGTGCAAGGGGAAATCAAGAGGAACCCATGTAAGTAAGTAGGAAATATTATTATTATTATCATTATTCGCAACATTTAGAAACAATTCCAAATATAAACACTGAGAGGTACATGGTTCGCACTTACCTAATGTTTTACATTAGGATAATCAAGCCCTTCCTTCATAAGATGCTTTGTTTTCTTGGTCACACAAATATATATGCGAGGAAGAAATAAATTTCTACACACCTACCTACTTAGTTCTCTAGTCTTATCAAATACTTAAATAAAAATATGTGTGAGATTATTTTGATTTTTGGTGGATTCCATTTTGATTTTGTATTATTTTTTATCAGACACCTTAATTTTATATAAAATATGTAAAGTAGTATTTTTTCCATTTCTTAGAGATAAATTATGTATTAGGAGGTAGATTTCCTCCAATTAGTATTAATACCAATCTTATCACAAAGTTATTTTTTACTCTATATGACAGGATTTTTATATTGCGAATGACGGCTCGTCAAATGACAAGAAAAAAAAACATTATTTTATTACAATCTCAGCTTTTGAGTCATAGCTTTTACTATTTAATAAAATTAGTATATTTTTATAATTAGTTGGAAGACATCGCATTTTAGCGATAAACTCGCCCTCTGTACATTGAATTGTATAAATGATATTTTCTATGTAAATTTGTATTATTGTAAACAATGTACAGTGAAGAATAAAATAATAATAATAATAATTATGAAAAAAATAATTATACTCAAAAAATTAAAGATTCTTCTGTATGGAAGGTAATATTTTTACATTCCTTTTTTGAAATAAACAAAAGATACGATCGGGAAATGATAAACGTACCTATAGAAACAAAAACACTCCACACATTCGACAAGAAAACCATAGATTACCACCGAATGAGTGTATAATATTTCCGCATGAATGGCACGATTGTCACAGGCGGATTACTGCAGTAATTACCCTCGGATACATATAATGATAATACATTATAGATAGATACTATAGTAAACGAATTTAAACGTCATGCTTTAGCCTCCAACCCTCGAGATTCGCGCTTTTAATGCGTTTCTTCCAGCTGATCGAATAATGTTAAGTTATTAATGACAATATATCGCATTAAATCATTAAATAAGTACTCGAGTAGTTGCCATTATAATGAAATTACAACTTTAAATCAACGTGTTAAGATCTCCTCATTGCACACACCACACATAAAGGCAAGAAGATATTATTATTTTGGTTAAATTTTACAACATCCGATTTAAATCTGAATACATTATTTGAAGATTTATATTATTATTTTTACATTGGGCTAAGTAGGAAGGTTTTTCTTCATTATTTATTAATTTATTTATTTTATAGTTAATGTGACATCAATTTTCCGTCGCAAAGTTTATCGTTAACTACACTTGATGTTCAAACGTGAGAGAAATCATATGACATGACTCACTGGTAAAGTGATAAGTGCATTGTTGCTTGCATGTGTTCTTTTTCTTTTCTTTTGTTTACTTTGTGTTGTATTTTTATTTCTTTTATGACTGTTGATATGTAAGGGTGTATATATGTATGCATGTGTTTTTTTTTTTTTTTTTTAATTTTGTTTAGTTTTAGTTACCGGGTTAGTTGGAAGACATCGCATTTTAGCGATAAACTCGCCCTCTGTACATTGAATTTATAATTGTTATTTTTATGCCACTATTTCAATATGTAATATTGTAACCAATGTACAGTAAAGAATAAAATAAATAAATAAATAAAGATTTACACTCGTTACTAATCTGACTATTTCACAACGTTGGAGGCTTGTATATATAAGACTGACATGAAAATATTTTTGATCCAAGGTTCCATTGGATCCAATTCCAATATTTTGTTTGAGTTTCGAGTCTATATGATATAGTTTGTCTATGATTGTTAGTCAAAATGTTTTACTGCTATTTGCATGAATTTCAGTTATAACCTATAAATTATGGTCAAGCCAGAAAATCAAACTTAATACTTTATATTAAAAAAATCATTTATTTCCTGAATCAACCTTACCCACTAGATTTTCAAATGATTTTCTGGAAAAAGTATTACAAACAAACTCTAACCAAAATAAATGTTTTATTATGTTGTAATTTCTTATTTAAACCAGCGAGTTTGCAATAAATCGGTTTGTTTCTACCTAGGTATATACTTAAATATGAATTATCGTACCTAATACTGTAATCAACGTAACACTCGTATATTATTATAATCCAAATTGTGTCACATTAAAATAAGGTTTGCGCCTCGGGTGACCGATGGTCAAATAATCGCCATCTGTTGGGAATGTGCTAAGTTTCTCGTTAATCACATTATAACTAATGGCACGTAAAGAGCCGTTAGTATTCATTAAAATAACGCGTTGTATATTTATTAATGTTCATACTATATACACAAATCATGGAATGAATATTATACAAGTTAATTTGTTTGGTCACTACCATTAAATACCGTCCTTCGAATAACCTTCGGGAACGAAATGAGAATAATATTTTTAGAGGACATAACAAGGATTAATGAGAATATATACCTACAATGATAAATATATGCATGATTGTTGAAGCCCACCTCAGACCTATCTTTCCAAATTCTTGTTTATGATAGATTTTTTTCCTCTATGGTTAGACAAATCATTTGAGTATAAAACAAACCTCAGTCATACAAGTATTCCGTAGAATAAGTTCTGGAACAACATATTTTCATAGCCTACAATTGAATATGTTGAAGAAGAAGAGTTAGACTAATATTATTAAAAAATATAACATTAGGATGGTATGAAAAATATATAATTTAGACAAATAATATAAAAATATAAGAAAAAATAAAAAATATTACATTAGGATGATATGAAAAATATATAATTTAGACAAATAATATAAAAATATAACAAAAAAAAATATAACATTAGGATGATATGATAAATATATAATTTAGACAAATAATATAAAAATATAACAAAGAATAAAAAATATAACATTAGGATGGTATGAAAAATATATAATTTAGACAAACTTGTGTGCATATAAATTTCTTAAACATTCCAACAAAATTGGGACTTTGATTATAATAATACACCTTGTTCAAAGATGACTAAAAACCTACCTCATCCCTAAATTTTAAAAATTAATAAAAAATAATCTAGGAATTATTTACGTTATCAAATTTCAGCAAACCATATTTTTGCTATTTTTAAACATAAATAGTAAAAAAGAAAAAAAACATTCAGTCCAATTTTTTACACCAGACAGTTTTCTTTAATTTTCTGAAACTTATGCATTTAGTCTGAGGTGTGTTTTTACAATCATGCATTCAAATATGTAATAATTTGATGAAACCAATCATGATCATTTCAGTCTATCTTTACACACTTTCTTGAAGGATACGAGATACTGAAAATGAAAACAACAGACAAAGCTTTCTGTGCCTTGCATCAGTATGGTCCCTGTACGAGAATTACAAGATTAAAAAACTTAAAATGAGCATTATTAAAATAATGTAAAACTTCAACTCGCCACACTAAGTTGTGAAAGTTGATAACCTTTGAAAAAAATAGGACCCATTGTATCTATCTATACTGAATAGATCACAGATAGGAATGGAAAAAACAGATTAAATATTATGTATATTACATACTTACTTCTGATGGCCAAATAGCCCTTGCAGGGCCGTTGCTTCCGAAACAATAGATCTCCAAGCCCTTCTATCTAGAGAAATAGACTGCCAGTCGTCTTTAGTATTTAGCTCCTCTAGATCTCGGTTGATGTTATCCACTAATCTTTGACATCTTGACGTCTTCTACCATCGGGTATACCCTGCAGCCTGCAGAATACCTTTAGTCGCCATTTAAAATATGTATTATGTATGGGCTTTGATATTTATGGTATATGTTGATATGTATTGTGTATAGCACATTCTGTATTATTCTTTGCACACATCACCTATTCATACCTCGAAACTAACAATTTGGTTGAATTTCCATTCAATTCAGAAAAAATATGGTGAGTCAAGTACATTATTAAATTTACAACGAGTCATGTTTGGTTTTCAATTTCGTAGTCGCATTGAAAGTTTTTTTAATACATATTCTGAATATATTATTATTCTCTCCCCTTGTCCTTTTCACGTATAATATTATTTGCTGTTTCTTGATTGAAAAATGAGAAGAATATCTGTGTCCAGAATTGAAAATGTGAAGTGCATTCAAGTTTGCACATTGTTCTGAAGGGTGCGAACGCCTCAGGTCTAAATATCGAAAAGGTTGCTACAATATTTTCTACATAATACGTCATATATTTCTTATTTGTGGACATGTAAATTGGTATATTTACCCAAGTACATAACACAAAAAGTTTGTTTGGTATTCTACATTCTACTATTCATCGATTTTGTGGAATGAAGTATTTTTTTATGGTATTGTTTTCTACGAAGTACTCGGGATAGCACACTATCTAGATCTTTCACTCTTTTCCGTATTTTTTTTAGTATCCTGTAAATAGCAATATACGTTGAATTTAACGATTAAGACTTTCAATATCTTAACATCAGCATTTATGAATGAGGTAAGTAACATTTTATGAAGATTTTATTTTTTGTGACACGAAGAGGTCAATCTGTATGTTTTCTAGATTCGGCAAGTCTAATGACAACTTCACTTTTGGAAAATGAATGATATATCTAAATAAAAAAATGTGCCGTGATGCTATGGATTAAAAATTGTTATAGATTGAACTACTCATACTGTCGACGAAGCTTATTACATATTATTATATATTTTTTATATAAAGAAAATTTTGACACAAAAGTCTATTTAATACTAATATTGTTTTATATTCTATAATAGAGACATAATAATATATTGACTTTCTAAATAATATTATTGATTGGTACTTGTATACAACACTGTCTGCATATTACACTGACGTGTCAAGAGACAATAAACAAAGACACCCGTGTCTTGTCCTTTTTATTCCACGACCCTAAAAATGCTACACAAATTTTCCCAGTAACTCAAGACATTAGATATTATAATATAATAGTAATCATAATGTCGTTGTTTGAAAAACGTTTAACGAAATTGAGCATTTGCAATCAAAAAGTGACGATGTGGATTGCTTTGTACGAATTACTATCCCCATATTATTACATTTGCATACACGAAAGCATTATTTTGATAAATTAAACATAGTCACGAACATGTTATATTATTACAAAGTGTATGTATGGGATTCATATTATTATTAAATTACACACAATATTTTTTTGTTGATTTTCATCTATGTTTATGCTGCTATACAAGATTGCTTTCACAAAAGTGTACATTTTTGATAAATTTCTGCAATAATAACATTGTGATCTAATAGATTTTATATTTTTATTTACTTATAATTTGATTTTTATGGATTTTGCTATTTTAAAAATGATATTTTAAACATATTGATTGTGTCGATGCATACGTAGTAGAATTCCATAATTAAGTCAATTGAAAGAATGTTTTTTTCTACTAGAGTTGTCTTTCGACTTAGGCCAATATGATATGACCTATCAGGTTCATAATGACCTTATGAGTCGAAAGACGTGTCTCTTACGATTTATAATCTACATTAGAAATAAAACTTTCGAAAGAAACAACGCACAGAAACACACTGTCTCTATATATATGTACCATCACGATATGTGCCTCAAAAACCAGTAAACTAACTAATCCTGAAAGTCTTAATTGTTAATTGGTATATTGGTGACAACCTATATGATAACATACGACTAGTTTGCTGATTAAACAATTGTAAAAAAAAATAGAAATGGAACAATTAAAAATTATGCTCGACAAAAAGATGTGCAAATACCATTATGCTTGTGATCACAATCTTACTAGACTAGTCAAAATTATATTATTATAGTATTTGAAAGCAAAATTATACCAATCTCAAGAAATCGAAAACGAATAAAATAAGTTTTAGAAATAAAAATATAAATACAAAACGGGAAGATGATATAAACTGCCTACAAATTAAACGTTATGACGCAAAAAATTATAAAAAATGTTAAACCTAATAGTAATATTCATGTCATCAATTCAAAAAGGCGGAATTATTGTTGTAAGACTTCACTCAAATTATAAATACTTATTTTTCATTTTATTATGTACCTACTTACTTATAATCTCAGTAAAAAGTGTCATAGACAATAAAACAGCTTTATTTCTCTGTTTTTTTCAAACACGTTAATGCTTTATAAGAGAAGAGAGAAGCTTCATTTTGGACATGAGTATGTACTAAGATCATGACACACCCTTTCGTTTTTCTTGTTCTGGTAAATCACAGATAGAATCACTGTTCATTTCATGCACGTAGTTTTTTTTTTTTTAAAAAAAACGCATTTGTAAAATATTACTGGACTGAATATTTCATATATTTGATGTCATGAAAGTAAAAAAAAGAGACTTCCGGTAACCATTCAAAAGATTTTATTTTTATTTATGATTTCAGAAGCCAAATTATATATAGTGAGGAATAGGGAGGAATGGATTTTCTTCTCCATTCCTCCCTATTTTCAACTAGTCTCTTTAGTTCTACGTATGTGCCACAGTTCATGTCCTTCTTCAGTTGGTCCATATAAGTTTCTCTTGGTCGACCTCTACATACTCTGTACACTCAACCAAAAAGGGATACATTTGATAAAAATTTTCATGAATTTCACTTATTGTCTAGAACAAAATTCAAATAGTTTTGAATAAAAATGTTTAATTTTAATGTAAATCTATCAATTTCTAAAAATATCACTGGTTTTATTTGAATCACAATATTCAAAGCTGTTATTTGATAATTTCACTCGTATCTATTTTTGTATTAGTATAGTTGATGGGGTAGCGAATACAACCCTCTTAGGTGTCGTAAGGACGACGGAGGGTTACATCGTGTTAATTCGGATGGGGTAAAAGACATTGAGAAGAATTACTAAATACATTTTAGCGCGAATGTCACTTACTACTCGTACTTCACTGTAACTTACCTAAAGGCTGTAGGGGATAGTGAGAAAAGTGAGTAGAGGCGAATAGGTCCTAGAAAAAGTTTGGTCTAGCTTATTCAGCCGAATGTCAAATAATAGTATTCTAGCTTGTTCCTCAATAGCTTTCAATAAAAAAAATGTGTAAGCATATTATCTAACTTTCATATATACCATCAAGGCATCCCATAAGTGGGGGTAGCTATGCAATAAACATGCAAGTCGTTCTCTCGGTGTCAATAATAAATGAGACATTCATGGTGTGTGACAAAGTATGTCATAGTATTTAGTGATGTGAGAGGAGAAATTTCTCTCCATAATTTTTCTTAGTCGTATTATGACCTTTCGCCCAGTACACTTCGCAGCCAACCTGATTGATCCAAAAATTTGTGGGGCTGATTAAGGCCCAAATCAGAGGCTATTAACACTTTTTTCCATGTACGTACCTGCAATTTTTTTTAACTTAAATATGAGCATGTGGGGTGTCAAACATCAAGAATTTTCATCAGTTATTAGCACTTTTTTCTATGTAGGTACCTAACATTTTTTTGTTTCCATAATTAATCAAGCCATATTGGTGATAAATTGTCTCAACATTTGTACATTGTTATTGATTGATTGAATAAAGTATTTATTATTATTATACTGTTAAATAAAAAATAAAAAAATTCTCCGAAAATTCTCTACTTCGAGAAATTTCTCGAAAAATTATTTCTTGAGAATTCCACAACACTAATAGTATTACCTCATTGCTAAATCGAAAGTCTTACCTACATCTTCCATTTTTTTTACAAACTCTCGAGTATACTTTAAAAACCTACGATTCAGTGATGAGATATGTCACCTCCTGAATGTATTTATGGCACAGTGAGGATGATTTGCTTTTTCATATCATATAGTTAGTCCACTGGCCACCTCATTTTTGAAAGACACCATTATGAAATAGATAGAAAGGAACAAATCAAACACATTTTTGGATAATGTACATTTACTTGTCAGTCTGTTTTTTTGTCACTTTATCCATCTCTGATCTAGCAACGTGCCCCACTCAAGACTACTTCAACTTATAGAAACTTGACCTGACACCCATCCTGAATGTCTTTATTTTTATTGGTGCGGAGAGGACAACCAGCATGTTAATTACTTGTAGTTAAACTACTGGCTACCTCACTTGTTGGATTTGCCGTAATGGTATAGTAGTAGCAGTAATACATTAAAACTTCGCGAAAAATAATTGTTTGAGTAAGTATTGAGGACATTTTTATTTATTGACTAATCATGAAATTTAACACTTCGTCTAACTGGAGTTATTGGGTGGACAAATCATACTTAACTTTACAGTCATGACGGCAACAAAAATATACCCGAGATGGCAACAAATTGTAAACCGGTTATCCGGAATACAGAAAAGCCACTATCCGTTTCCACACTAAAACAGAGACATACATACTTGTACTACTTCAGTGTGTCCTGTTTTGTTGTTGTTATTCTTCTTCTTCTACAAAATGCTCTTTGTTTATATTTATGTCCTGCTTGTTACACCACTTCTCTCACTTATGTACGTACTCACTCTATAAAGCTCTTATTCAGAATTAATGTTATTTGCTTTATAATATATTGCAGATTACTACTACTTTATATATTGCAATAAAATAATTGCGTGTGTAAATACTTTTTATTCCATTTTCGCTCAAATAATAGTGGCGAACACCTTCTATCGAAAAAGCTAAATTAAACTTATCTACCTTTTCAGCAATCTCAAGTGATCGCGGACGTCGGGGAGATGTAATATGAAACGAGAATAAGAAAAACCTATGCATATATCTCGTCACATCATCTTACATAAGTAAAATATAATAAATAATGCGCAGTTTATCCTATTTATTATTTTTTTCATTCTCTACTGTACATTGAACACAAAACATACAATTTTATAGAAAAATGCATACTGAGGTCGAGTTAATCGCAAAGGTGCAACCTCTTCCAACAAATTCATTTTTTCGTGTCAAAACCCAAAAAACTAATCATCCTGATCTCGAACGAAAACATACAGCACGTGGAGATGTGTCAAAAATATCCTCCATAATTCATGCGACAGGGCAAGACCGCCACACCAATAATTACGGCATTATGTCATCCTTTCTTTGTCATTTAAAATAAAATATTCAGGAACACAGTGAAATTCTTCCTCCACGAATTAAACATGCTAACTGCATAATAAATTATTACATTGCATAATATTTTTTTAAGAATAGGTACCTACCTTTATTTTACAGACCTACTTGAAAATTTAAATAGAATAATAATAGAAGTCCTTTTCTACTTATTTAAGACAATCTACAGATTGGAAGTTCTATTATATAAGTCATATTAATATAACTATCTGTTTGCATTGATTTCGTGTCGTAAATAGGTAAAGTCCCTGCCCAAACTTGCTCCAAATTAAAAGCATCATTTAGTTAACAACAATATAGGTAATACAACCGTTACGTATGACAATACGAATAAATTCCGTTAGAGAAAAGTATTTGGGTCTCTGCTGGTTACCTCTGCAAGATAAATCTCCGGGTTGGGAGTAGGAAGTATTAAAGGTGGGTCCCCTAGATGGCACCCTCGGGGCCGATTGTCTACGTAACTGTCCTGCCCGGGACATTACAAATACACCCTAGTATTAGTAAGTATGTACACTTCGTAGTAGGTTTGTTGACATAATCAGTCTTTATACACATTATAGTAGCTAGTTGGAAGAAATTGCGAGAAACACAATGTGACTTATAAAAAAATATTTATACAGTAAAAATATTTCTCAAAAGATATGATATAGAAATGTTTCTATCAAGGTTTCTGGCGATATGGGCGTCCCTCTTTTACATTAAACTTATTTAAACTATAACAATGACATATGATCGCTGGAAATATCGTGGGAGAAGGTGATTCAATAGACTCGAAAGCTCTCAGAATGGAGGAAATTAGTTTTTATCCTGTGCATCCAAAAGCAGCGTTTAAAGATGATTGGTTGAATTATTTAATACTCGTAATGGTCAATTTTTTTAAGACGACGTGCCTTTATGTCATTGTATCTTATTATTTACAAACTAAAGCCAGAATAACGATAGGATATTACAATTCTAGTTGAAATAAATGATATAAAAGGAAACTGAGCGGAAGTTTTTGAATGCCGGCTCGCGTCCAATAAAGTCACAGTGGATATACTAAAGAAGTATTTTATTTATATTAAAGAAACCTTATCTAATATTTATTAGTCCTAGAATTTTCATCAAACGGCTGATTTTCTCAATTATTACAAACTATTCTTACAAAATACCTACCTATCCAGGTGTTAGGTATAATGTGTAGAACAGATCTATAATGTAGAAGCTTACAAGTTTTTGAGATATTATTTGTCAAAACATAATGATTGAAAGCTTTATTTTGACCATTCATTTTACTTGAATTACGATTTAGTAAATAGGTTCATTTCATTTGAAATAATACATCAATTATTATTTAAATCTCTCGAAATGTGTCAAATGAGAAACTATTATATTGTTTTACTGATAAAGAATTGAGATATTTATATCAAATGACTGATCAGGTCAAAATTTTAAGAAAATACATTTTATAACAATGAATCTGTTTGTCCATTGGTCTTTCTTCTAACACCGACCATTTTTAAATTTTCTATTCAATCAATCAATATCGTGTTGAATATTTTGTTAGCTAATGTGAGACAAACTTTAGTGATAAGAATAAAAATAAGAAACAATTTGAGATTGATTGAACATATGTAAAGAGGAAATGAAAAATATAAACGGTGAAAGTAAGTATGTAATGAAAACGGTGAAAGTAAATATATAATGAAACAAGGAGTGGAAAGAAATTAGGAAACAAATAATCACACAACTCTATAATGTAAACAACTGATTATGAACGGATAAGTGTTGAACAAAAAAAAAATGCTTAAAGAAACCTTAGGTGACAAGGCAGATATATGACAATATTATTAGAAATAGATGAAAAGTATATATATTATATCTGCAATCCTTACTCAGAAAGCAAATAGATATAGTTATACCAAAATAATTTATACGATGCTGCAGCTGTTTTTGAAACAATATTACTTGAATACTTTGATATTTTAGTTTTCTATAATAAACAAAAGTCAAATTTGTCATATATATATATATATATACGTAGCAGTTTACAGTACCATAAATATTTTTACACAACACACAAAAAGGGTGGATGCGGTTGAGAAAATAAGAAGGATTCTGTTAGTGTCTAGGGGATGTCGAGGAGTTAAAGGGGTTTGTAGACTTAACTCGATGTAAAATTAAAGTCATAAAATAATAAAAGGAGAGCCATACATACTTATCCGTATCTATATAGTGAGTGAGTAGAAGCAATCTCTACTGCAATGCAATGGTGGACAGGGTAATAGTAATAATCACTTTATAACTCAAATAATAATTATTACAAGATTTACATTCAGCTACGCTCAGAAAATAGTCATCCAAATTAAAATGATTGATAAAGTAATGCTAAAATATTTTAACAAGAACTACGTGGCTTGATCACGAGGATCAAATTCTCAAGGACGGTTGCGTGTTGAGTAAGAGAAATTGGCGTACATGTATGAGAAACTGGATGAATGTAGAGAAAGCGAAATAAATATGTAAGGATAGATCAACATGGCGTTCCGTTCTCTCTGCCTACCCACCTGGGACATGGCGTGAGGGTATAGATAGATAGATACATATTTTAAACACTTCTGTAGAAAACTTCTGTATTCGAATCCTCTCTATTTCAAATCTTGTTTAATTTTTTAAAATAAAGAAAGCTTCGTTAATGATTCTCAAGTCTAGCGTGAAAAAGACAAATAAACAATGAAAATCATTCTGAAACCAGCAACACCTTTGTAAATACAAATGATTTCGACATAATCAAGTAAATTGAAACAAGTGTTTCTTTCAACTATTGATTTGAAATCGTAAGAGAGACGTCTTTCGACTTATCATATCATCAATAAATCAAACCATTATCAATAAGTCGAAAAACGTATCTTTCAAGATTTATAATCTATAGAAGAAAGAAACACTCATTTTGAATTCACTTAATTCTACTCATGTGCAGTGTGTACCATCACAATAAATAATTTTGAGATAATATGTACCCCATAGAAATGATATTATCTAAAAACTTACCCTTGATTTCCCAAATATTTTTTTTTAGAAAAATGATAATCTAAAATTTCTTATCGTGTACGCCTAATCATTATTGATAATATACACAATATGTCCACCTTTTATTATAAATAACACGTTCAAGGGATACATGTTTATGTATAAAAGGTTGGGTTTTCTATTAATTATGTGTTAGCAGCTATGAAGGGTATACAAACATAGGTACATATTTAAAACGAACTCAAATATTTAATAGATTATAATATCAGGCATCTATGTTTCGTTTCCAAAACGAATTATTGTGGGTACATTCACGGATTCAGATATTCTAAGGAACGAAAGCTGTACTGTTCTGTAATTACTCTTCTATATTATTATTATATTACGATATTATCATAATGAGTAAAACAGAAAGTTGGGTAATCAAGTTATGAGTATGATACTCAAAACTGTTAATGTTTTTAAAGAGCTTTTACAATTTGTATATATGTATAAATAAATACCTTAGTATAAGAAAATATTACATAAAATAGTAATATTAAAATGTATTTTTATTTATTTATTTATTCTTTACTGTACATTGATAACAAGCAAATTCATACAAAAATACATTTCAAACAAAGACAATCATACAATCAATATACAGAGGGCGAGTTTATCGCAGAGGCGCGATTTCTTCCAACTAACCCAAGTTTTTTAGTGAAACGCGTAATTATAGTTTTTATAATGGCGTACAAAATCGTTTACTCTTTTCTACATGTCTCGTGAAATCTTAGAATGAAAAATTAAAAATCTTTTTTATACAAAAAAAAACTATTTTCAATGTCATCCGTCATTTTTTCTGTATCCATATTAAATGAATTAAAAAAAATAAACTCTTTTATTTCTGTAGACAACATTGTTTCGTCTCTTAATGAGACTGAACTTAAGTATTGATTATCGAAACAATTTTGTCTACAGAAATGAAAATAAATACTTAGTGTGTATAGAAAAGTTTAAGTTTTTTTTAGTTAAAAAAACTAATACAGGAGATGACCTATGAAACATAATGTTACTTTCTACTTGTTTGAGTAATTAAATGCATTAAACTTACAATGCTGCGTATTTGGTTACAAAAAAGTGATACCATAAAAATAATATTGCTTATTGGAAAGCGATAAATCTGGCTTTTGTCACTGCTTGTAACGTACACTGGCTCGACATTCAAAAAATATTTTTATTCCGGTGCAGTAATGAGGCACTTATACAAACAAAAAGACCAACTTATTATATATTTCATTCGAAAGCATATAAAAAATCTCCTTGTAATAGAAAATATACACCTTGAAAAAAAAATACATCTACAGTTGCCACAATGGATCTTTTAAGGAAGTAACACCAAAAATTACCTCAATAGAAAAATGAAAAAGATTTATTTATAAAACGGAAACGAAGAGTAATATAAATAAAAACGGATGTACTGAAAGAAGTAGTGATGTCTTCCTCAATGCACCTCTGCAATTTTCACGGGTAATAAACAAAGTTATAAAGATTGAGAAAAAACAAAAGGAAGAAAGGGTGATTTAAAGAATGATTCAGAAAGGGTTATTGAACACGTACAGACAGTTAAACTCAATTATTCCCTCGGTGTTCTGTGATTTACATACCGATAATAATTTTAATAACATCCATCCTTAAATTTAAATCAAAGTGCAATTCAGAAGTTCATATTATAACCACAAATAATAGTCATAATATTTCAGGAACTAATTTAAAAGAGAATTTCATTTTAATTCTTTTTTCATTAAAGTACTTTCTGTTTTACCTATCTTTAAGATATCATACTCAAATATTTGAGGTTTATAGATACAAAATCACATCAATCCTAGAACATTAAAACTGAGAAAACTGCACTCTCCTATTCCCACATGAAGTGCTTCTAATTCAGTTTTTTAGAACTGATGTACTCGAGGATAGAGGAAATTTTTCATTGTATCGATTAAACTACAGTAGCTAGAGCAAGCAGTAGATTTAACAACGTGTAGCTAGTGAAAATACAAACAATTTTGCATTAAATAAATAAATAAAGAGTAAAATATTTGTATAAAATAGATCGGGGTTACTTTGCTTCTATACCTCATATACATGGGATTGTTAACAAAAATAGATTTCGTGATGAAATAACAAAATGGATCGACATAACTTTGCTGCATACATTTCGGATTGTTTACAAAAATATATTTTATGCCAAAATGTCTGATAATTGACTGTTACAAAGTTAAATACACGCCTTTATTTTATATAGCCTAAATAAATTACGATACCACTCGTAGATCCAATAATTCTCTTTGTAATTAAGGGTTAAATTAAACTTAAATATGTGTTGGTGGCAGTTATGCATAAGTGTTTTGGATTGGGAAAAAGACAAATAAAAAAATAATGGGTATATGTTGAAAAAAGGACCCTATTTAAATGAATATTCTTTATGCTGAGAAGGGGGGGGCACATCTATATAAAACAAAAATGGAAAAAATGTGAATCGAAATAACACAACATTGAAAAGGCAAATAATAATGTGCATTCAACAAGTCCCCCCTGAAAACCTTTGGGTCAGGCGATAATAGGGGTTATTACCTCTCACGCGAAAGGAAGAATGGACAAATATGCTGTTAATCAAGACCCTTCCTTCCGGATTCTTCGACCCCTGCTTGCAGTTAAACACATAAACATGTTGGTGGCGTTTGTATCGCGGTTCAAGGTACTGATAGTAGTAATAATAATACACACTCTTACCCTCGAAGCCTTTTTTTTACGACCGTCAGTTCATTGCTCGTTAAGTCCATTTTACCGACCTAATTACTGGGAGGTCCGACCGAGCCGTAGTATTATAATAATAAAATCTGAAGAGTAAATAAAAAGGCTGTAAATGTTTAACCAGATTTTTTCTACAGCAAAGTAATTAGGGGATAATGCAGTGCATGTTTCCTCCCCTTCTTGGCGTGAAAAAGGAGATACCTACTACATATAAAAATACTTATGAACGCGTACATACAAAGTATGTAGATAATAAAAATGTTATATAGATCACTGTACAAATTTTGATATAAAAAAATACGCTATCCATGACTGTTAACTTAATTTTTTACATTACTTAGTTGCATATTACCTTCATCGTTCCGAACGGTGCCGAAGAAATCATTTGTTGAATGATTTGTTTTCTTTACAATACACCGTTCTTATAACAACTACACCAGTGGAAGAAGAATGTCAAAGGAAAAGGTAAATAAATTTACTTAGAAGGATAATTTTAAGAAGAATGTCAAAGGAAAAGAATGTCAAAGAAGAAGAATGTCAAAGGAAAAGGTAAATAAATTTACTTAGAAGGATTATTTTAAGAAGAATGTTAAAGGAAAAGAATGTCAAAGAAGAAGAATGTCAAAGTAAAAGGTAAATAAATTTACTTAGAAGGATTATTTTAAGAAGAATGTTAAAGGAAAAGAATGTCAAAGAAGAAGAATGTCAAAGGAAAAGGTAAATAAATTTACTTAGAAGGATTATTTTAAGAAGAATGTTAAAGGAAAAGAATGTCAAAGAAGAAGAATGTCAAAGTAAAAGGTAAATAAATTTACTTAGAAGGATTATTTTAAGAAGAATGTTAAAGGAAAAGAATGTCAAAGAAGAAGCATGACAAAGGAAAAGGTAAATAAATTTACTTAGAAGGATAATTTTAAGAAGAATGTCAAAGGAAAAGAATGTCAAAGTAAAAGGTAAATAAATTTACTTAGAAGGATTATTTTAAGAAGAATGTTAAAGGAAAAGAATGTCAAAGAAGAAGAATGTCAAAGGAAAAGGTAAATAAATTTACTTAGAAGGATTATTTTAAGAAGAATGTTAAAGGAAAAGAATGTCAAAGAAGAAGAATGTCAAAGTAAAAGGTAAATAAATTTACTTAGAAGGATTATTTTAAGAAGAATGTTAAAGGAAAAGAATGTCAAAGAAGAAGCATGACAAAGGAAAAGGTAAATAAATTTACTTAGAAGGATAATTTTAAGTTTTTGAGTGTCCTGTAAAAGCAATATTCGAAAAAAAAACATTTTACATCTTAAATTCAACGATGATGTATGACCTATGCTAAATGTTTAATTTCTTTGTTGACACATGCGTCTTGTTTGCTGGCTGCCCCATTTATGAAATGTGCCGTGATAGTACGATTTGGTATGGTAAGATAATTTTTACTATGAGATTTCAAGCGGAGCGTTAAGAAGAGAAAAAATATAAGAAGAATCTATATAAAACATAAAAAAATATTTGATACAGACCACATTTCTTTCTATATTTACCGTAGCATTCATTAATCTTACATTACAACGTATAAGACGTCATGAAACAGTATAAATTTTAAAAGACATTTCAAATTGTTAAGACCCAACCACACTGACAAATGACACAACATATGTTCCCGAGCCACCACATCTTATCGCATCTCATCTCAACACATCACATCACGACAATATGTCGTGTTGATGTGCTGCTATTTGCGTGATATATTATTCTATCATTTGTTCCACTGCATATAATATCTACACATCACATTTTATGGTTGTACGTACCTTTAACTTATACATCTATTTTCATATGGACCCCTTAGTTCATAGAAAACTATTTGAAATGATAAAATAATTCTGAAGGGTTGATAGTGTAGAGAAATGATACGAAAAATTCACACATTAAAATGATTGATTTATTCTGGTATTTGAAAATTAACTAATGAATACGTGTGTGTTAAATCTTAAACATATTATACAATGAAAACAATAATCCGAAATAAAGGTAGGCGTTTTATATATTTATTAATTCTTAACTGCATATTGATTACAAAGAATTGTATTCGAGGTAAACATTTAAATTAAATTTTTATTTATTACATTTTTACAGAGATACAAACAGTCATATACAGTTAAAACTAACAGAATTGTATAAAGCCACAAGTGGACCAGTAAAGTCCCCTATCATTCATCATCATCATCATCGCCCTCAACGCTCCTCTCGGGAGCACAGGGCAGAAACCAGCCTCCTCCATTCAGAGCGTCTCTGTGCCAATTGCGTCACCTCTTCCCACGACATTCCTTGCGCTCTGATATCGTTGTCATAGGAACGGTGTATTGTGAAAGAGGGACGCCCGGGCCTAGAGCGGAAGATACTAAGTTTTGAAAACAAGCGTCTTAGAAGGATTTTGGATGTCAGATGGAATGAACATGTTACAAATGATGCTGTGCGCCGGCGCACCCAGCAGAGACCTGTAATCTCCGTAATACAAGAGAGACGATGGTTCTGGCTGGGACATGTTTTGAGAATGCCCAATGATAGTTGGCCAAAAAGAGCGCTGTTCTTCCGTCCGCAGGCGTTCCGTAGGGGTTCCCCTATCATTATCAATATGTAATACAAATAATAAACGCAACAACAATGCCAGACATGTGGATTCAAAAAATCTTAAGCATGTGATAAAATACAAAAGAATAAGATATAATCAATATACAGAGGGCAAGTAGATATTTGTTTCTTGGACTATTTTAACGACGGTCTTATTGACGCGTAGGGAATTGAATTTTACGTATGAAAAATGAATTATCTCAAATTGATCAAATTTTGAGTTGATACAGTATTAATCTAGCAGTGCGATATGTAGGTATATAAGTACACAAAGGAGCGATCTCTTCCAAAAATAAAAAATAAGATGAATATATGTAAATAAATTGACGTCGAAAATAACAGAAATAATGTAATAACATGTATTGAAAAATAAACAATGAAATTTATGAGTTGTATAATACTTGGCATTCTCCAGGGTCGTCGTGGTCGTCGTCCTGCGAGCGCCCCTGTCCCATCTCGAAGTGACCGCCATCACAGTAGCATTATGCATAACTGATAAGGTGATTTCGTATGCATACGATACCATTCCCGTAAGGCGGTGTGGGACAAGGTGGAACAATACAACACTTTTCATATAATGCGATTATGCCAACGATATTCGAATTAAATTTAAAATGGTGTCATCACTGGCCGCTAAAACTGCATTTTTATCTTTATAGCAAAGCACCCGAAACCCAATGAATTATGAAAACCATATGGTGAGAATATATAACTACTACTATCCTATCACGACATATCCCACAAATGGGGTATCCAGCAGTCTAGCCACATGCAATTAACATGCAAGCTGTCTTTTTCATGCCAACAAATAAATAAAGCATTCAGAATAGGTGGTAAGTAAACCTCATCGCTGAATTTAAAATGTAAAATGATAGAATATGCATATTTTTAACAGCTTTCTAAAGCATAATCTCTTATCTCACGGTTAAATTATTATCAAATTATTTATAAATATAAAAAAACGCACTTGTTAATATGTCAATGAATGAATAATTATAAATTGTTGTTTTATCTTTTATGAGAGTATGCTCATTTTGAGACCTTTATGTTAGGCTAAAATTATTATGAAAGAAAATTAATATTTTGATACCATTATAATGTCGGATACCATTCGGTGATAAAATATCCGTAGTATGAAAAGTGACTTATAATACTATCAGCCTTAAAGCCCAGGACAATACAAGATATTATTACCTACAACTGCTTTAAATCCAATACATTTATGTAGGAACTAAGTACACAGATATATTGTGAAGGAATTGAAGTAAACAAATGGCGTATTTGATGCAAATGGAAAAACAAGTGAATACGTAATATCATATTATATTTGACATTTGTTTTTTTTATATACAAAAAAGAATTGCTTTATTTGTGTATGAAATATTATTGCTTATTATTCGCTTGCATTTTTATGAGTATATTACATATTAAATGTACTCCATTCTTTTGGAAAACCAAAATCGTTTGTCGGAAAATTCTAATGAGTATGAGTAACGATCTTGTCTATGAATCACGATGTCCCGGGTTCGATTCCCGGCCAGAGCAAACTGAAAAATGACCTTTTTCAAATTGTCCTGGGTCTGGTTGTTACATGTATGTATTATGTGTTTGGTGTCTTATAATATTATTATGTGTGTATCATCGCGTTAGGTCCCATAATACAAGATTCACATTATGTTAGTTTGGGATTAGTTCGATCTATGTGAATTGTCAATACTTGTATTTCAAAAAAAGAATAAGGAATATTTTGTTAATTTATCTTAAACAAAATGCGAATTGGATAATTTTCCAAATTATTACGAACTCCATGAAGCCTTGTTATCTTTCTGTAATCTACAAGAATTTTTACATTATGTACTATTACTTAAACTAAATTTATATTTCAATACTAATTTTCTACCAATTTATATTTCAATACTAATTTTCTACCAATTAATATTCGATAATTTTCCAAAAAAAAATGAAAAAACATCCATAAAACATAACATTAAAATTGACAAACTCATTTTCCATTCCATATTCCGAGTCCTTTAATATTAAATTAGAATTAACCATTTAATCTAATTCGTTTTGTTTCTGACCCTTTTGTTTATATATTATTTAAAACCTACATATTTAATGACGTTTACTTACGTATGTGTACATTATACAAAATTTGTATTAATCAAATTTTAGATATTCAAATTGAAATAGAACTGTTCGCTCAAGACACACACAGGAACATATAGTAAGACGCACATTAGAAAATAATTTATTGGTTGTTTTATAGAATAAATAGAAAATATTGACAAACAAAAAAGTAACTTTTTTACCCTTTTGCAAATTTAAACAAACACTAAATGACACCCAATTGAAATACGGAAAAGATGTAATAATTGTCTTGTTGATGGCTGATGTGTTGTTTTTTTTTTTTTATTGAATCAAACACCAACAGGCACATCATATACATATAAACACAAGGAATACAACAGAAACAAAGTTTAATACAAAGATGTGCCCTATTACAGGCGTTATTGGTTAATTCCTGAGTCAGCCGCAGGTCCATTTACAAAAATATATATGGCTTACGTCGTTGATACATGTGACAATAAATTATGGCACAACATCAATACCAAATCAAAGCACAATACAAAAATACAAAATAAGTATGTGGCAAATGGTTTAATGTATATTTTATTTAAAATTGCAAAAAAATATCAATCCAATTTATATATAACTATACAATCCCTCAAAGCACGAGTTCTACTTAATTTTGTGGGTATAATAAAAACTTGTATAGTATTTGTTTTTTTTGCATGTGTATATTTAATGTGTTTGCTTTTGTTTCAATGAAAAAAAAAGAATAAAGATATCCTATGCAGAAAGTTACAGATTTACATTTTACTTATTTTATTAATTCGAAGCGGTTTATCTTTTCCACTAGCCAGCATTGCAGTACCTACCTACCTTTGCGCCGAATGATGTGCGTATCGACAAATATATCTATAGATATAGATCTCATGTGATCTTTTACGAGTGGGATAGTCAGTGATCAACTGTTTGATAATAAACAAGACATCCAACGATATCATCATCGATCATCGGTAAATTGAAGAATGGTAAATCGGTAAATTGAAAGTCTAAAAGATGTACTTATTAAGTTGAAGGAATATATACCTTTTCCAGGAGACTCGAAAAATCAAGATTCTTTTATGAATAATTTGCTAACAAAAGTCAATGCCAAAAAAACATTTGAATAAGCAGATCAATAATGAAAAGCTCTTGTTTCAGTTGTCCATTTTTTTTCCTCGTTTTCACTTTGTTAGTATTTAGGTATGAAGAATTTCCATGTTTTTATACGGTGTCTGAACAACAAGAAAAAATACTGTATTGGCAGCTGATATTCCTAGGGGTTCATGTGCTAATGTGGCAGGCGACATATCAGACCGCAGACATGACCTCTTCCATCATAGAACCTCCACACCACCCTCGACAGCCTCTCACATTCAACCATTCGACACACATCAACACAGTGCAAATATTTCTGATCAATAACAGGGTTGTCGTAAATATAAAAATCATTCTTATAACAAAAATTCATCTCGTAATGTGACGCAGTCTATAGAGCATGAATCAATTAATTATCAAATAAAATTATAACTCGAAATAAATTATTTTAACTGATAATGAAAATTAATCAAAATATACCCAAAATTCTTGATAGAATACTAATATGAATTGAAAAACTAGAAGTGCGATAATTCTGCACTGTAAAAATATTTTGAACTACACAATGTACACATACTCGGAAAAATAACTGAAATCTTAAGATAAGAAAAGAATGTTAAATGACAGTTTTGTAAAAAAAACGCAATCATCATTTCTTTATATAACTAAGGTAATTCTGAAGGTAAGAAATAGGTACATAGACATTGGTTGGTGAGGTTTGAATTAATAATGTTTTGATTTGAATTTTTTTCGAAAATATTACATTTTTTTAAAAAAGATATATCTGGGATTTCTTATAAACCCAAATATAACCTTACGCACAGAAAGATAAAAGCTTGTGTCGTAAAAGGGGAGTTTGCCGGCACCCTAAATCGAACCGCCGACCCCTTGTTCACGAGGCAGAGAGTCTACGCCCAGGCTACTGACGAACTGAACGAACAACCAACGGGGGGTTGGCCTGGCCGGATAAATGTGTCTTTTTTTCTTATTTTATTAATGTTTTGTCAACTCTCTGTGTGTGTGTCTGTAGAATAAATAAATAAATAAACTCATTATGTATTGGCAGTGTCGTCTTTTGTTATCTGAGGTTGAAAAAAATATATTTTCCAACGTTGTAAATACTTAAACAACCCTGTTTACTTCTTTTATATGGGGTTGATATTTCACCCACAACTCGTTCTTTTCATAATATTTTTATACCATGGATGTCCTCTTTTACACTTTTCTACTCTCCACCATCAGGATCGGTCACCAGAGGGGGTAGATTTACACCCTATTGCCCACCTTGTCCACTGTTTCCTCAGGGGGATGCAAACAAATTCAAATATTACCAAAATGCCTCCGACCCTTTCTATACACGGACAAGGGAACAATATTTGTATTTGGCATACGATATGTGATTATTTTTGAATATTATAAAATATTGTTATACCAAGTTTAGTATATTGATCAAAACTTTGAGTAAACTAGTATGAGTGATAAAATTGGTCGTTATTTTGGACGGATAGTGTTTATCCGGCGAGATCCTCATAACAAAATAGCTGGATTTCCAAACACTATCATGACTTATTTTTTAGTTCGCTTAAACACAAAAATAATTCTAAACAAACCTATTTTACTACAATTTGGAAATGGTAAGTAGGTAGGTACTCGTAACGTAACGTGAAAATGTGTTATTGACTCAGGCCTCTGGTCTTTATTATCTTGCCATTTAATTCTCAGACAGCCACTTCTCCGAAGATCATTCCCCTCATCCATGTATCTTATTAGCCATTTTGTCCTGAACGTTATTTTTCATAAAACAATGAATCAGAAAATAGAATAAACTCGAATTCAACGTTCCGATATTCGGCCGATATTAATAACATGTCTACCATACAATATCACCACGTGTGTAATATGAAATTAAATATACATCGGCGGTTATTTTGTATTTAAACGGATCAAGAGACATGAAATATATTTGCATACTTAATGTGGGTAGTAATGTAGTATGAACAACTACTAGTCCTCGTGTATTATGAACATTGTCATCATTTTATGATTACAATTATATTAATATTATTATTGTTACATAAATATTGATATTCCTCAAGAAGGGTTTAATTATATATGAAACATTAATTTTAGGTAGGTACACTTGATGATAAATCATAGTTCTACTACCTCCTAAATAGAAATAATTGCATAACTTTTGTGTCATATTCCTTCTTGTATATTTGTGTCATAGAAATTCTATGTATTTTTCTGTTATATTTTATTACTGTCGTGATTGCTTAATGTTTACGTACAATGACAGCGTAAAGGTTTTTTACTGTAATGTTGTTCATTGTTTCATTTATACAATAAATAAATAAATATAAATTTATTAATATGTACATGACTACATTTATACATATGTAGTATTTACTGCAAATACTTCTACTACTACTATATCATCACGGCAAATCTCATTATTTGGGTAGCCATCGGACTGACTGCAAATAATAAATATCCAGATCATCTTCCTCATGCCAACAATGATAAGATATTCAGGCTGAGTGGTATGCCTCGTAGTGGAAGTTTAGGTGTAAATTGTCTTATACGTAAGGTTTTAAGAACACCTGCCTTTTACAGGGCATTTGATCAAAGTTACAGAAAAGAGAAGCAGAGCCATTCTTATTCAGGAACTCCACGAGGAAATAATAAGTATTTGCTATTTGGGACAAAATGCAATAAGAACCTTCTTTACATGAATTATTTATTTTTGTTTTGAGTTTCGATTAAACGAACTACATTTTTTCTACGAGCCAATTTTACATATTATATTATATTAGATACCAGATAAGATTCACGTCAGCAGTAGTATCCCTGATAATTCCAAAATGTATGAATAAATTACTTCGATGTATTTCCAGATATTGTCACTTAATTAAGCCATGTATATTCCTAACGACTCTATTGTTCTTGGAAATGTGTGAATATTGTTGATATCGTAGGTATCTTTCAGCTACAAATAACTATTTGCTAGCAGTTGTTAGAAACACATTCCCTCATCTTGTTGAACAGTTTTGAATTAGTTGTCCCAGGGGCGGATTCCCGTATGATAGATGTCGGCAGGCAACAACACCTCGAGGGGCCATAATTCAATGGTCAGGGGTCCCTCAGACCCACATGCTAAGATACGTGACCGATTGAACGTGTTCGGTGTTATATTTCTCTACTGTATCAACATCTTTACATTCAAATGCATAATACAAGTAGACCAATATACATTTGTCTTACAATTTATATCTAGTGCCTGCCAAGATTAAGACAAAAATTGATGTAATAATATCATGATTCCTACATTCATTTCATTTCAAGACTGTCTGATTTTAAATGGCACACAATTGATTTTTTTCTCAACTTTTCTTAAAATATATTTATTTATAGCATGAAGAAGATTTAAATTCAAAGCCGTTTATTTTCTCAAATAGGCATAATAGGTACAATCAAATACAGTTCAAATGTCCATAATATGCCAATAAAACTAATTCCACTTTGCCACCTCACTAGGCTAAAGCCTGTGTCGTGGTTGACAGTAAAATCAGTAATATATGTACAAGAAACAAATTTAGACATCATAAAAACAGATAAGATACAACACACCAATAGACTATAGAGATCAGAAAACATTTGGGTATAGATCAATAGCAATATTATAGAGAGAAATAAAAACTTGTTAGAGGATAGATAACAGATTGGTGCAGGAAATCAAATCGATGATGAAGAAAATAATCAAGTAGATGTCATTAACAACAAATATCAATAAAACATGGTTGATAAAAATATTACAGAGAAAGATGTTTATAGGATAGATAAATAAGATACATAAAATTTATCTGTAGATGCAGTAAAAAGTCTGATCGCCTCCTTTGTCATCTCTCGTCTGGTTTATTGCAACATCATATACACAGGACTGCCCCAGACTCTTCTCAATCGCCTCCAGATGGCTTTTAATGCTGCCGCCAGGACTATCTACAGAGAGAACAAGCGTTGCCACATCACTCCACTACTAAAATATCTACATTGGCTGAGGGTCCCGGAGAGAGTGGAGTTTAAATTATGTCTCACTGTCCACAAGGCCTTATGCGGCACGGCACCCACATGTCTAACCGAACTCTTTTCCGTTGACGAAACCCCGAGACGACCGCTGCGCTCGGACTCTTCTGCTGTCAACAAACTCGTGAGACCCAATATGGCGAACATCTCCAAATTTGCAGAAAGGAGCTTCAGAGCCGCCTCGCCATCTGCCTGGAACAGACTGCCCACAGATCTGAGGGTGAATCAGTCCACAACCACATTTAGAACCAAGTTGAAAACACTACTGTTCGGGAGAAGTCACGGCGCCCTTGAGATGGTCACGGATCATTAAACGGCGCCACATATAAATAGTCCGATTATTATTATTATTATTATAATAAATAATACAAGAAATAATAGATATGCTGTACGTTTATTTTATACCGTGATTTAACTGGCAATCCCATTTGTGATAGATGCTATGAGTTCATTGGCTACCCCATTAAAAGCGAACGACGGAATAGTTTAGATACATTGAAAAATATTTTTTGTTTCCAATGTGTCATGGTGAGTTATATTACAGATATGTTAATTCATACTAAAACTATAATATATTATATCTCCCCTATTTTTTCTCCACGAGTCTTGCATTGAATAGTTATAACAATAGAACATGCTTATGTGTTATAGTTATACTATAATAAATATATCATCAATGATATTGATATTGCTTCAATTTCCCTTCACTTCTTTTAAACACAATATCACAATTTTATTATAAAGAGACATCATTAGAATATAATTTACAACAGATGTTGTTTTTATACTGTAATAATATTATGATAGACTCGCAGTTATGTAAATGTTACACAATATAAATTTTTGATCCACGATTATTGTTTAACTCAGTGTTGCCAACTCGGATTTTGAAAGACGTAATATAAACTAGAGAATTGTAAATCTACGTTAAGAAAAACCCTATTGAATGTGTTAATCTATTTTAAGTCTATTTTATCTCCTATTTTTATTATTATTGGACAACAACAAAGTGCCGTTTACGTGCCAAAGCAGTTTTTAAGTCAGTGTTCGAAATGAGTGGATGCTTTTTAGGTTTCAGCCTTAAGATTTGATAAAATGATCTACACATAAAAAATACCCCCTCCCCTTCTCTCCCTTCTACATCTTAAATTTTCAATGTGGAATAGACATTTGATATATTTCGCATTTTCCTCATATTTGTAAAAGGATATTTAAGAATCTGCCTGATAAGCTTGACACTATTATTTTGATAATTTGATTAAAAAAAACGTTGACTCGGAGAATGCCAAAAGATATGTAGATTTGGCAACACTGGTCTACCTACCTACATTCATTACAATTAATGGTTATTAGACAAAAGAGGATCCTCAATGGTAAAACACAATTATCTTTCTTTTCAATCCATCTCTACCCTATCATATAATGTAGACATAAAATAATATCTCGTCACCTGTAGGAGATTTCCATGTTTTTTTACTACCCTATGCTTTGCAAAACTTTTTACTTTTTCCACCTCCTCTTTAGAGAAACTCGTGTCATTTATTCAGATTAGAGACACCTGGTTAGGTTTTCTCGGAAACACATTGCGTCTCCCAAGATGAAAAATTATGTCCAAACGACAAATATGACTAAGTAAACGGTATGAAGGATAATTAGCGTAACTCGAGTAACATACCTAATAATAATAATAATAATAATAAACTTTATTGTGCAGAATATGATAACAGGAATTATATATAACATGCATGAAAAAATCTGTACAACGGGCGAGTTTATCGATGAGTTACGATATCTTCCAACTAACCCAATACCTAAGTATTAGTTACCGCCCTTCTTTGAAAATAATAATACATACCTATGAATGATATTCGGCATTAATTTATTTATTTATTTATTCTTCTTTCACATCATCATAACATAACAGTGTTAACATTATTAATTAATGGACAAGTTGCTAAATTTTCTTTTAGTCAAGTTGACATGATATTTTTTTTCTTAGACATTACAATATCTCTCGCAAGCTAGATAACCAATAGACTTATTGCATGTTATAAAATAATATGAAAGCTTACAACAGAAATTTTTATCAAGGCGAAATCTAAATATGCATGTTTTATTGCCCCTGCGAACATATTATAACCTCTGTATTTTTAAATTAATAAAAATATTCTTCAACCTATTATGTAGACAATGCCAATCAAAACTATCCAATAATGAATGCCGCTTGTAATATTAAAAGTAAGAACTAGTTTTATGAGCAAAGTATTCAGAAATAATAACTGGAACATCAGAGTAGGTCCGTTTAAAGAGTTCCAGAATTCAACAAATAGGGTAGCCAGTGGGCTTTATGCCAGAACTAAACATGCAGAACTCTTTGAGCCGGTAAAAAAATAAATCATTCAGGACATGTAGCATATATCATCGCTGAATTGCAAATTTTAATTGTGAGGTTAAAAATATGAGAGGTTTTACAAATAACTGTCTATTACAGAGCAGTAGGTCAAACTCAAAGAAAAGATTTGGAGACCTATTACTATTTACCGAGGACTCCACATAAAAACAAACTATTATACTAGACATATACATATATGATATTAGTAAAATGCCTACACTTCAACAAAAACGTTAGACAATAATTAGCTCGACAATCTTACTATGCCGTATAAAACTATTTATACAATTATTAAAATACTTCTGAATTATATGAGATCGCATTATTACTATAAGCATCGTCATACTTTTCATCATAATAATAACGCATAGTATATAATATTATATAAGTTAATAACAAAATAATAATAATAATTCCTCTAACATGTTGTTCCACTCCCGTGAACTTTGAAGTTACATAGTGGCTTCAAGTATCTACTATACATAATGTTTCATAGTAAAAGCTACCTGAAAGACAGTATGTATGTATTGAAAGACTTTAGCTCTTTCGCATTTCTGCACTGTAAGAACACATTCAGTATAGCTGTATTTTACATACAACAAAGTTTTACCTATGTACATGATTGAGTTTCTAACTAATTTGTTACAAAATACCTGCGTTTTATTATTATTATTATTTAGTTGCTCTACCGTATAATAGTTTTATAAGTGGTGATGGTAGTGAGCGGAAAACATAATAAATTAAGAATCTAATTAAAATACATGCAAAAATATTACTATCATGTAATACTAGATGGAGAATATTTTCTGATATATATTATAGTTTTAGGACTGAAGAATTTAATTTCCAGAAATTTATGACTTAACTAGAACAAAAATTTATTAAATAAAAAAAAACAACAGAAATCTAAAGCTACGGTCTTTAACTCTCGGTCCGCGGAAGAAACGCTAAGGTCCGTTTTTTTTGTTGAAATATTCCTTAATGAAAAACGAAGAGATCATGGAATGTAGGTATCGAATATCTATAGCATTTCAAAAATATAACAGAAATTTAGAGTGCAAGGGAAATAATCGAAATCTGAGAATCTGAAACCTAAAAAAAATGGGTCCCATTTTTATTTTTCATTGTAAACAATTAAGGTCCTTCCCTCAACGGACCGCAGTAAAATTATCAAACGTTGGAAGACCACTGATCTTAAGTTTTTCTTAGCTTCGCTACTTTGTGCATTCCAAAATATATAGTCTGGAAGATGCATATGCATGGTGGCATTAAAAAAGATATTGTGAGTTTAGTGTCTTCGTTAACATTCCATTCGTTATCAGATAATAACTATTGCAATAATATAATATCATCACCTGATTATTGGAGTATTGTGCTATTAATAACGTACAACATTGTAATGAAAAGTCTTCAATTTGTTTCCATTTCCAGTAAGTATCTATGGAGAATTTCTTGTAGTGTAATCATCGAGTATGTTCTTAAAACTTCCAGAAACAATATTATAACAATGATACTCATATTATTACTATTCTGCTTATTGTAATACAATTCTGAAGAATAAATAATATTGAAGAACTTTATAGCAATGTTATTAATGTTGTTGTTTTTGTTTCAACCTACTACATTACTACTAACACTGTTAGAGATGATTGATTTAAAAAATACCATATTACCAATATCTATGCTATGTAATTGCTATAAAAAATAACAATAATATGTAGCAGTTATAGCTCTATGTTCTGCAATACTGTCAGAACGATCATTTTTTAAATAATTTGTTACACTTTTTAAATAACGTTATTATTATTTCGTGATATTAGATCTATATGACACATGCACTAAAATCTGTAAAAAAATCACTGTTTTTTGTAAATAATAAAATGATTTAAACATTCTTGTGCAAATTGTTTAAGATCTAGGTTCTATTTAGCTTAAGAAAAAAATATATTCTATATAGTGAAATGGTTATTTCCTATTGAGAAACTGTATGCATTGTCAAAAAAATAGAAATAACTCAAGAGACACTATAAGTATTCGCTGTACGCAATTTGCAATATTCTTTTTAAAAAAATAACTGCAAATTAATTAAGCTTACCTAATGAAATATTTGAAAAATCTTTATTTTGAAATAAAGTGGTACATAATATTTGAACAAAATAAGCAACAGTTAATAAGCAGAAAATATTTATTTTTCATCATCTCTATAATAATAACTATGCTACTCAGATGAATTGCGTTACTGCTACATGCTACTTTCTTATAATAATAGCTTGTTGAGATTATTTTATTATTTTCCATTTCTAGAACGGCAACATTCAATGACTGTTGTTTGTTATATAACATCTCTTGAAAATGATTGGATATTATTATTATTATTTATTTGGAAGTATTATCATAATGTAACGAGGCATAATGTAATTTACAACTACGTTGTATTAAAACTGCTACTTTTTATATTTTCAATACTAATACAGATAACGCTCTACATTAATTTGTAGATGAAGATTGTGAAGGCAAGAATTGAATGTTTTTCTCGAATAAGCGTTCTTTAATGAACGGTGTTTGTATAGATTTTTTTCTACTAAATATATATTTCAAAATAAAAATAAAATAAAAAAAAATAAAATAATCTTTATTGTGGTATAAAGTAGCACAAATGGCGGGTTTATTGCCTTTAGGCAATTTCTACCAACCAACCAAATGTGAGAGAGATACGAGATACATTAATATTGATGTACATAGTTAAGTACATAAAAGAAAAGATATAATAAAAAATAAATAAAATATATACAGGTACATATAACTTAAGTAGGTATAAGTACTAAAAACCAAAAGCATAATAAAATAATACAAATAGTATAGACTCAATCATAAATATACAGACATATACATACATACATACACATACATACATATACACATACATACATACATACACACACACATAGATATATATATATATATATATATATATATACATATACATATAGGGGTGAGGGGAGGGAGGGGAGGGGAAGGGATATGGTTATGTTGAGTTATTGAGAGAGAGATAGTGATGTTTCAGTCTGCTTTTGAATATAGAAATAGTAGGAGCAAGTCTGATCAATAAGGGTAAATCATTCCATAACCGAGCTGCATGTATAGTGAATGAAGATGTAAAGAAGGATGATCTGTGAGTGGGAATGGTCAACGTACCAAGTGCACCAGAACGAAGAGGCAAACCATGAGATGCCAAAGGTGCAAAACGAGACTTTAGGTACTTCGGAGTAGTTGGATTGTGGAGAACATTAAAGAGAAGACAAAGAATATGCAGATTTCGACGCTGTGACATTTTTAACCATTTGAGCTCGTTGCGATAGTGAGAGATGTGATCAAATTTACGAAGCCCGTAAATAAAGCGAATGCATATGTTTTGTAAGCGCTCAAGTTTCATTTGTTGTTCGTTAGTAATGTCCAGGTAGGCTACATCCGCATATTCCAGTAGAGGGAGAAGTAGAGTTTAACCAAATATAGAAAATATTCTATACAGTAACCAAATATAGAAAATATTCTATACAGTTTTATTTGAAAAAGAATTATATTGAATTCGAAAAAGAAGGGCATTTATTATTTGCTCCATGTTATGACATTTTAAAGCCATAACAAATGCATGAATAGAAACTGAAAAGTCACTATGAATATCACAAATACAAATTAGCACATCGGTTACTGTATACATTTTTTGTTACTCTGTGCTCATTCATCCTTTTCACATGCCTGAACCACAAATACTTAGGTACATTCATCTTGGTTGTCATACCAACATTCTTCCCTATAGCACCATAACGGTTTTGATCTCAATAACTTTTACCACACATCCTTCTCAAAGATCTCATTTCTACTGTGTTCTTACCGCATTCATGCTTCTTCAGCCATGTCCTTGTCTCGATTGCATACATCAGTGTTGCCACTAAGACAACACAGTACGTTACAATTTAAAATGTGTTTAACCTAAATTTAAGCACTTTTGTTAATAGGATAAGCATTTTTTCATACATTAAACATACCATACACAAAATTAATTTATTTTGTTTGATTCAGAATATTCAGATAAAATCGGTCTTTACTTGTAACGATATTAAGGATGCTGGTTAATTGAAATAAACACATGTTTATTTTCATAATTTATATAAATAAATATTAAAAACATTCTCCCTATAAGTTTAAACCAGAAAATATTCATAACAACCTTCCTTCCTAAGGCATGATTATAATAAGTAGAATACGTAGACACAGTAAACCACAGTGGCGGAACGAAAAAGTTTACGACTATAAAGTTTTAGAATATCAAAATTAGAAATCATTTATAATCTGAAAATTGTAATCATCGAATAAAATATAATTCGATTTGCTTTATAGACACATCAATACACAAAAAAAAAATCCACAAAAATTTCATATGCACAATACAAAATTATCTAAAATAAAACGTGATCATTCTGTACTACAATACGGTATTGTGGTTTGGAGAGAAGTAAATAGAAACATTCACAAATCACTGAGAGTCATTTAGCAAAGTACTATAAATATAATTCTAAAGAAGACAATAGCAGGGATGGGCAAAACTTTATTAGATTGACTATATAAAATAATCAGTAATCAGACCAACCAATTATCGATTGAAAAATCGATGAATCAATAAATAGAGTCTGTCACTTAAAAATAAATATAAACAAGATCTTAAAATGACTCGATGTTATTTTTAATTTTCTGGATTATCCAATTTTAAAATAAACATTTGTTAATTATGGCTATATTGATTTGATAGAGTTTAAATGTTTTGGAATTTGTTAATACATTTTAGATATAGGTATATTGTAATATTGTATTCATAAGATTGCTTACAAATATTATAACATGAAATACATCCCTCTGAACAACTGAATAACATGCACTACATATACTTGTGGAATTAAGCTACGAAAATTGACACTTTCTCGCAACGTCGTCTTTATTTGAACGAAAACGTAACGCTAAATGTGTTTTGTCTACAGGCCCTGTTTGTAATACCTGTTTGCTGACATTTTTAAAATAATATGACGTTTATTAAGGAATAAACCTACGGTATTTTTAAAAGACATACGCCTCTGTTGAGACTGTATCAACATTTCATAACGTTTGTATTGGGTTATTGTACCAAACAAATATTTACAGTAACACAACTTTACAAAACAAACAAAATTAAACTTGGGAATAACAAATATTAAATGTTATATACAAGTAAACAAACGAAGTATGGTTAAAGGTAAAAGCGATATCTACAAGAGGTGAAAACGATAAAAAAAAGGTTTGATTGTGTACATAACATTAAGTGTACATAACATTAAATACCTAATGTATGTGGTAGGCTGACGATAACTTCTCAGATTTATAACAAGAAAAATCAATGGTTCAACTCAATTATCAATACTATCACAAAACATTATTCCTGAATCTTAAATGTAAAATGTCTTATTCACTCGAAAACCTAGAGCAAAGAGTGAGAGAACTATTCTTTAAAAGGGATTCTACGGAAAAGGTATCTTAATTGTTTCATAATCATTTTGAGCATTGGAATATCGTTTCCCTATAAGCTACTGAGAGAATTTTTGAAGGTTAGAAGATGAGGTGGTTATTACATAAGTCATAAATGAAAAAAATTACGAGTATTTTGAAAATTAGAATATGATTTTATTCTGCTTTTGTTACATAACTTTTTTGTATTTGATGTGTTTGTATCATTGTATTGGTGGAGTGTAATATGTAGATCTAATAGGTCGCAGTGCATAATAATTATATTGAATTGTATTGATAAGGTGTAGAGACTTCATTAGTTCATGTATCGTAACATATTATATTGCTAATGTACTCTGATACAACAAGAAAATAAATTACTTTCTTACATAAAAAATAAATTATGGGTACTTACCGACTTAGAAACCTTCAGAGTACCTACCTAACATTTTGTACCTAATAATATAGTCGTAATATGTAATAAATTTTCATATCTAATCTACACAAACTTTGTATTGGATGTTTTGACACAGTCTATAATATATCTTGAATCATACTTACATATTTCACACAGAATCGGTAAATAATATCAAACGGAAATACATTTCGAAATATCAAACGATAGGGTTCGAGATATGAAGAAAGTATCGAAAGTTTTTCATCCACATATCAAGTATTCAACAAATCAGTGGAGTGTCTATCATACAAGTCGAAAAGCTAGGCTTAACCTTAAGTTTTCAAGTAAACTATACTTTAACTTCACGCCGTATGGCAAGTGGGGTAGGTAGAGAGGACAGAAAGCCACACAGCTCTATCCCTCGCATTTAAAAGTATTTAGCTTAATAATAATTAAAAGTGATAAAATATTATGCAGTTATCAGTCCAATTATAATCGAATTTTGCATGCAGTTTGTATGTGAATTCGATGCGATGTCGTGAGAAGCATCAAACCTTGTAGCATGCAATAGAAATACTTAACATAGGCAAAGTTATATGGAGAAAAAATCACGACTTATTACCAACGATACCTGATAAACGCGCCGGTTTCCGATTCCCAAATATCGTTGATCAGCTCTTAGGTGGGTGGCCATTGTGTAGTAATATGGAATCATTTTTTTTTTTTTTTAATTATACAACTTTTAAGATGAAATGAAAATATTGTTTTCACCTTATATCTATGTAATAACTTTATATTAAAGTTGAGCCAACCCACATCACTACAATTTTATGAAAAAAACTTAACTTTTTCAAATATGAAGTAGCTTCAAGCCATAGTTATCTATTAAGAAAGCTTATTAATTTAAAAAAAAATCTAATGTTTAATTTTTTGATTCGTGCCTTCATATTATTCTCTTCCTTTCATCTTGGTATATCCTACAAGTAGTATAGCCAGTGGATAAATTACATGTAATAGGGTATTCTGGATAAGTGGCATAACTTATCACTGACAAGCTTACAGAATAGAGTTGAAGGCCCATTCTTGGCCGGGATTTCACAAAGTGAATTAAATATTTCTTAAGATATTTTCTGAGTAAGTAAGTGTGTAAATAAATAAAAATAATCATCTTAATCAAAATAATACCTGGCCGCACTCATTGAGTGCAGTTGTACTAGCCAAATATTATTATTAATTTTGTTAACTATTAGAATTGTTATTATGTATTAACTGATATTATGTATTATTATGTATTGTATAAAGGCTTATGCCGTCTATTGATTAATAAATAAAAATAAAAAATAAATTAATCAAATAACAATTCTAACGAAGCTTTTACGAGTAAGTAAATAAATTTCAGTAAATTTCATCAGAGGGTAAAGATAATATGGTAAATGAGTGGATTACCTGTTGGGGGGTGTGGTGTTTTATATTTAAAAGGAGTAATCGGGAGCAAAGGGAGGAAGGAAGGGGTTAAGGAGATATTATCAATCTAATGTTACGTGGATTCATTCAATTATCAAATTCCTCTGGTGTTTACTGCGATATATCATACATGAGAAGTTATATAACCAAGTAGATTAGATTAGTAATATGCGCTGATTATGGTATTAAAGAAGTAGTTAACATATTTTTTTTAAATATCTAGTTAATTCCTATACTTCAAAATGATAAACTGCAGTTTTCATTTAGTTAGAAGACTGAGATGAGCTGAGTTGACCAAAGATAGAAATTAAATTAATTCTATTAGAAAGTATTTTTGGTAGTATTTAAAAAAAATCGCTTCTTAATTTTACGTTTAACATATTCCTTTGATTGCCAATAAAAAAATGATAGAGGTATTAAAGGACATAAGCGTAAGCCGTGGGTCACCCGGCAAAAAATTGGACTCTCCCTCTTTTCCGTAATTTTTCAAGTGTCCTATAAAAGGCAGGTTTTAGAAAAAATAAGGACATTTTACATCTCAAATTCAGCGATGAGTTTTGCCACCCATTCTGAAAGTCTTTATATTTTTTGTCACAAAGAAGATGGCTTGCATGTTTATTAAATGCAGCTAGTCTGCTGGTAAACCCACTAGTGGGATATGCCGTGATGGTGTAGTAGTAGTAGTTGTAGCATAATATCTTTTTAATTAATGAGAAATTAATTTTGCATCAGCGCAGTAATCTCCCTAGAAAACGTAATTTATGTAAACACTCATACCTAAATCTAAAGATCTGTGTACAAACATTATATAAATCCTAGTAGTTACATAAAAACATTACCTATGTACATGTACACACAGTATGAAAGTCTACCTATGTACATTCCAATATGTGTACTTTGGTGATAAAATATATGTAAGTGGGTACGTGTATGTACATATCAAGGTAACTGCACAATGTAAAAGTAACATTTATGATAAATAATATAGATCTCATTTTGCAAATATCCTTTTATTAGTATAAAACTGACTGGTATTTTATTAGGCATACAATTTAATATGTACATATTTTTCTACCTCGAAATACGTTCAACTTTATGGACAAAGATTGAAATTCTTAATAATAAGATACGTAGTGAAAAAAATACATTGTATTATTTTTAATCTATTTTGATTCTATGAAAATGAACATTCACAGACTTATTCCAAGGAATATACAATCATTAAAATAAAAACAAAATTTCGTCATTCTACTTGATATACTATCTCAGTAGGCACGTCTTATTTCTTACATCATGTCCGAGAATGTAACTGCTAATTTTTTATTCCTATATCCTCCTAAAGGAAAAAATAGCACTTCATACAATAATATATCATGAGTACCCATACAAAGTTAACTATTCAAATTCAAATATATTTATTCAGTAAAAAAATACACACTTAAAACAATCAATATAAAATAATAATCAAAACATACATATATCTTTCTTTTATTTGTTCCTTCAAAATTGAGCAGAGCTCGTGCTTTGAAGGATTATTATTTTAAACATGCAAATATTATAAGACTATTCCAGTTTATTTACACAAATATGTCTTTCAACTAATCGGCATCTTGCAGTTGCAATAGCCTATAGTTTCTTTGCCAAGAGGCGTTTCATTTCGATTATTATTATTAGCCTAAGATGGATACTTCATAACTATAACTCAAGAAACTAATGTTACGCTAAACTAACAGTTTTGTTTTCTTCACTATGTTTTGATTCACTTAGAGAGCACCTTTACAAATAACAGTATGATTTTGTTATTGTCTACCTAGATACCTTAACGTTCTCTGATATTAGGTATTAAAAAGTAATGGTTAGGAAAACATTACAACGGATAACTATGTTATGCAAATGATAATGATATTCAAATCTCTTAAGTAATGTTTGACATAAAATTTTCAAAATATTGTCGATTTTATTAAACTAAATGTACATCGACAAAGAATATTGCAAAATATTTTTGGTTTAGTATTATACGGGAAAAGAAAATCGTTTGAAGATAGAAATTGAATTTCAAAATACATAATGACCTTTTTATTGTGTCAATCTTGAGAAAACATATATGATTAAGTGGAAATATACTCGTATAATAAATACAGTTCCAAAAAATTTCCATTCTTCATTCGGTTTATGAAATCCGATGTTCCCATGATAATACTTGTACGTATTAGTAAACATGCATCTGTCATTAATTCATTTATTCATATTCATTTTTACAAAAACTTAGTATTTTCTATATAAATATAGAATACTTTAATTCACACATAAACGTGAAACACATTCCAAAACCAAATTCACATATTACCATTTATGTTCTTCTATAAAAGAAAAAGAAACAGCTTTCCTTTTTTGAAAATTTCAGGAATCAAAAGTTCAAAATAGATTTCGGTACTAAATCCACATTGAACTTTTAACCTAAACGATGTTTGAGATTAATTTCATACAAAAAATAAAACGTTTTACAAAAGTAATTTTGAAATTCAATTAAATTTTACCCTCTTTTCATACTTCGTCATTTCTCCATCATTTACTTAACATTTTCTTGTGGCCCCGGGCTAATTTTTGATTATACCCTTTCGCAAAGAGTATTCTATCAGAGATACATTTAAACTTATTACTTCTGAATATCATGAAAAATATTTATAGCGGATCTTTACTAAGTTATTACTTATCCCTGTATTACTGAAATTATTGAAATACAGGAACTAACAATAAATAAGTGATAGGTTCTATCTACAAGTTAAAACTTATGATATATACGAGTACTCTTGTAATATAATTATAAGATTATATTAAAAAAATATATTTCAAATTGAACAAGTATACTTTATAAGACTTGAATATTTGTTTATCCTACATATAATTGTATGAATATTGTTCTATAAAAACTCGCTGTAAAATTAATATTAAAATAATAATAATATTTCTTATTCATCCATAAAATGTTACATTAATTCGATTAGTTGGAAGAAATCGCTCCTCAGCCATAAACTCGCCCTCTGTTAATTGATTTTATGATTGTATTTAATTTGAATATATTTTTATGTTATTTTGCTAATAATCAATAAACAGTTTAAAATATAACAAACAAATTAATTCAATTTTTTTTCTTAATTACTATAAACATGCAAATTTATGTTATTAAATCATATCAGTCAATAAAAATTCATAGAACATTTCAGTTTTATTACGATTTGGACACACATACTTGTATAATTAAATGTAAGATTTATGTTACAAGACGATAATGATCTGTTGGATTACATAATAAGAATGTTCAACAAGAAAAATATCTTTCCATCCATAAAATTCTCATTCATGATACCTTTCATGATGGCCGTCCTTATGATAATAAAATCACAACTGAAAAAAACATTGCAACTCTCGTGGCAAAGGATGGTTCGATTCAGTTCAAAATATTTCTTTATAGAAAAGGATATTAAATTCAAATTAATGATACCGAATGAACCGTTAAGAAGCGAGAAGAAGAATCAATATAATAAAGTGCAAGCAAAAATCTAATTAATTTGCATATGCAACATACCTACCGCATAGTTGAATAACTAAAGTACGAACTAGTTAAGAGGGATATTTGTTTAATAAATATACCTACAAACGAAGTAAAATATTCATATCTCATAGTAGCATACAAGTTATATCTATGTACTTGATATATTACTACTTGGTAGGTTCTACTCTCGTACTTGATGTAGAAGGAAATATTTTGTTTCCATTTCCATCTTGGCGTCTGTTGTTAGTTTTCACAAGTTTCATTAGCAATTCATTAAGACGTTTGCAAAATTATGTTTATAGTAATAATAATACTGTGAACCCTTCGCCATTCCTGTCCGAAAACACAGATATATGTACTACACTAATAATAAAGCGATATATAAATACGATATGGTGATGCTTAAAGACGAAAAATAAAAAAAGGCGAATTTTGAATGGGTCACCCTCCATCCCAATTTTGTTTAAAATTAAAAAAAGGAAATTTAAAGAAAAATAGATGTTAGAACAAAAATATGACATTTTAAGAAATCAAATGTTTTTGTGTTAACACTTTGGAAATTCATTATAATTAAAATGATTATAAAACACTGTATAATTTCCAAATTAAATTTACTCACCTCAAACGTTTTCGCCAAGGCTTCTACTTGGCATCATCAGGAGGACTCCTGAGGTCGACGGTCCTCCTGATGATGCCAAGTAGAAGCCTTGGCGAAAACGTTTGAGGTGAATAAATTTAATTTGGAAATTATACAGTGTTTTCAAATCATTTTAATTGAAATTTTAAGTATTGCATAAAATATCTTAGAGATTTTTTTAACAAAACTTTGACGCCGCAATTTTAAAAATACATAAAATAACAAGTTGAATTATATAATAAAATTTATTTTCATTTTATCAGCATTTAAATTACTTATTGCTTATGCTTTACAAATACCAGTTGACTTGATAAAAAAAATTAATTGCTTTTTCTTAAATATTTACATCACGTAGTGACCCCTATAATTACCAAGAAATGTAAAAAAAATCTTTCTACGCTACGTTGGGATATCTCACAAGTGAAGTTGCCAGTACATTAACTGCAAGTTATAAACATGTAATAAGTATTCAAAATGCCAATAAAAAAATAAAGGCATTCAGGATTTGTGGCATTTCTTATCGCCAAATTGAAGATCTTAAATTTCTTTTCGTGATTTTTTACGAACACCTACCTTTAACAGGACAGTCAATAACTTACAAAAAAGACTTAAAGACCTATAAAAGTATACGTTATGTGGAAGAACAAAATACGAGGGAGACCTATTGAAAATTCGAACTTCATATTTTAAGAATCACCCTAACGTATCTATGCATATATACCTACTGTTATGGCTAGCTGACCCTTCCATGTCAAGGGTCTTAGAAGCAACAAACAGTTGAAGGTATTTCATATAGAGAGAGAGGAAAGGGGTATATAAGATTAATGTAAATGACCGTTAAGCATATTTGTAATAATACGCAATAATTACTCCAACGAAATCACTACTCGGCTTTATTTCTACTCGTACTTCTTGCATCAGCGATAGTGAATAGAATTTTATTGAATGGTAAATGTGCTTAATTATTTAAGACATGGACAAAGTACAAGTAAGTTTAAGTATTTTTTTTATGATCGGAATTGCTAACATAGTTAGTTCCAAGTTTAATGTACGTATCGTTGAGGCTAGTATCATAGTTACTTTAATATTGTTGATATTTACATATTAACCAAAACTAGAGTGACATCAAAAAAATTCAGGCCGAAATTTCGGTTGTACTTTGCATAAATGAAGAGTTCGATTTTTTTAGGCTTAAATATCAACTTGTCTAATTAACCATCATTTTAAGCGTATTTCACATTTAATCACGAATTCATAAAAAAACTATTTCATTGTGTGTATATTATGGAATAGTTATTTTTATAAAAAAATATAAAACTGTTTATCTTAAATTCTTTGTATGAACGTTTAATCATAAGGCTAAAAATAATTATAAATCAACTTGAGATTTTCCGTATTTTTTTGTGTTGTCTTGTTGTTAAGTTCTTTTAACAACTACTTTTTTTACATTGGTGACAAATAGTTAGGTATACCGTGGGACATTTACTGGTTTATGTATAAATTTATGATGACAATATTTCATGCATTCCTAGAAATTTGTGTCTTGAAAATTGAAAATATTTATTTAAATATATAGAGGAAGATCAACTTATTGTAATAGAAATGAAAACTATATATTTTTTTGATAAATATAGTTTCAACTATTTTTTTTTAATTTAAAATTTCAAAACTTTAAATTAATATTTCATTTGATGAAAAGTTCATATTTGATTTCCGGTTGGTAACATCTGATTTTCTTGAGTTATCCAAACGTCTTGTTTTATACAAAATCCCCCCCCAGACAGAGGTCCTTCAATGAAAGGCTCCGGGGGAGGTTTGCTTGGGAGCAAAAACAAAATCACTCACGCAAAAACACTTACGCATTCAAAACCCAAATGAAACACGGTACATACGGTTTTACAATGGAAATTAACTCCATGATTCGTGGATACTGAAGTTAAGCTCTTAAGATTCATACATTGCCACATCTAAATTCTTGGAATTTAAACGATATTTTTTATTGAAGGAAAATTTGTTAGGCTTTGTTATTTTACTTAAATATGCAAAGCGTATGTCATACAATCTGTGAAGTCCCGATAAAAAATAGATCTCCCATTCTTTTCTATTAGTTTTCAAGTGTCCTGAAAAGGCAGGTATTCGTACATCATCACTTTTAAGACATTTAATACCTTCAATTCAGCAATGAGGTACCTATGCCACCCATCCTGAAAGCCTTTTTTTGGCACAGAGAGGACAGTAGCATGTGTGTTATGTGCAGTTAGTCCGCTGATGCCTACCACACTCGTGTGAAACGCCGTTATGGTGTGTTTATGTCAAAAAAATTACCTATACGAACACCCAAGTTCCATCACTGCTATTCATACCGTCACAGGATCTCTCACAATTGAGAATTAGTGGACTCACTGCATTGACATTCAAATGATTTCTTCGTACCATAAAAACAAAAGAAAAACAAAATATTTTAAAAATGTGAGACACTCTATTCTATGCACTTCTTGGTTCGAGTACAAGTAAATTTAATATACCATCACATATAAAATATTTCGCACCTGAACTTTGATGTTAAACATGTTGTAGAATCATTACTCCACTCATCCTGAATGTTTTATTTTTATGGCACAAAGAGAACAATCTGTAGGTATTTTTATCACATGAATTTAGTTCACTGGCTACACCGATTTAGGGAAATATCATCATAGATTATATTAATACGTAGTTTAAGAGGTAAAGACCATTCTGATTATTCAAAAAGTTTATCAATATGCTTACTTTTCCATATATTCATTAAATAACGATATTGATAAATATAAATTGAAAATCTGTACCTACACAAATCCACAAGAAGATTTCAGCTGTGAACGCTGTAGGCAAAGTGCTCCTTATTATAAATACCCTTAATAATACATGCATACAAATAATGGGTAAATATATGTTGGGTTATTACCCATCCAGCAACTGTATATACATGAATCTAAATTCAGTAGTAGAGTAATTAATGATTGACCCACGACCCACTCCTTCCTTCTTCGCTCACTAACTACCACCATTTCAACACCAACATCTGATGGTGATACCAAACGGACTACTGCTTACAACAGACTTCAGTTTTTATACAAATTTGCACAAGAAATTACTGCTAGGGTACAATACATTCCAATGAATAATAATACTTGACATACAATTAGTCCTACAGTATAAAAACATTCCTATAATAGAGGAAACTGGTGTTCCTTCTATAAAATAAATATAATAAGCTAATACCATAATACATATAATGGATAGCTTTATATTCCTTTTATATTGTTTAAGCGATTTTCAAAAAAGTTTGCATCTATTTTAATTACCTTTTCGAAGGAACCTTGATTCGTGAAAAGACAATAGTTTTGGCTAAATCATGTTTTATGCCAAAACAGAACTGTCAAAATCACAACTGTTTTTTTTTATTCACGCGGTTCCCAATGGCCTGAGAGAACCTCTTTTACAATTAACCATCCGTATGCTCATTTTCAGACATACAATTTGCTAACCAGTTTATGATGTCAGCCAGAAGAGAATCATATTTGAAAGAAGATAAATGGAAACACATACCTGTAACAAAAGTAAAAGATGGATTATAAAATATGGAGTGTAAATCTTGGCGTTTTATACCAACAGATATTCCAAAGAGCTTTGACGGCTCAACACTGAACACCACAATACAACTAGATATATAACACAATTAGAAACTACATTGTGTAATGTAAATTCAACCCACAAAACTACAACAAAAGACTAAGAAAAGACAACGTTACCTTCTTTGGGTAGAGCCCCGGATGGGATGCAACCTGCAACCAACTTTTCATGAGATGTGCTTTGTACAATTAGGTAATGTGCTACCGGACGACGTACCGAATGTTCCGGTATTCTCTCTTATAAACCCTAATGACAGCTACATGTGTAGCTATTTTTATAAAATAAGGTGACGTTGTCTTTTCTTAGTCCTATGTTGTAGTTTTGTGTGCTAAATTTACATAATATGTGACCTCGTACAATGGTTTACATGTTTTTTAATTTCACTATTCTATCTCTTCCAAGATGATGTATTCGTTTACGAGTGATTTAGGCTAGTATTATACTTGTATAAAGTGCCTTTTTTAAACATGTACCTATTATTACCGTCTTAAAGCTATGGTAATAGGTTCTAATGAAACTATTATAATATTAAGTTTAACTGGGAACGCAATAAACTTCTCCGTCACAACAAACAGATAATTCATAATAATAAGCATACTAAATATGCATACCTACATACCCAATAAGCTATTATTGTATTATTTCCATGAAATAATTCATTTTAAACTTTGTAAAACATTACAAGAATCGGATGGCGCTGGCTGGAGGACCATTAAATGGTTAAGGATTTATTCTTAATTACGTTGTAATTCTAATTTGATTTATTATTGTTTTACAAACGGAATAAATAGTATGTAAATTAGGGAGACAAACGGTGACATTAAAAAACATCGAATCTGCTTAGAGTCTAGCATAATTCATATTAAACAAGAAAGATTTTCTCATAATTTTTTATGCAAATTATTAAAATGAACTGTTTTGATAACGCCCGATAATTTATTCGTTCATTGGCCCTACATATTTTGATGAAACTATCTAAACTTTTATTTACTTACAAGTTTTTATTGTAGAGTTAATTTTCAGAAAAATGAACTAAAAAGAAGATAGATTTCTATAAATACATCACATTGCATTAATTAAATGATCTACATCGCATATTTCTTATTCGATGTTTAAAAATGCTCTAGAATTTAACTTTTATTTGTTTATACAACGTATTTAAATTTAGCATCTATACCATTTAAAAATAGATTTTGATCGAACCATAATAAAAAGGAAAACGATATCAATTTACCAAACATAATTCAAATATATATATATACATCAATTATAAAAGACCGACAAATCAAACTAATATGTACCTACATATCACAATAAGGTCTACGAAAAAAAAAACAAGAAAAGTACAATGAATTTATATGGAATAGTTGACAACCCTAAAGCAAGAATAAAGAGACACGCATTGTTTCCAAGATGAAGAAGAAGAAGAAGGTGGTTGTTTTCTTCTGATATTTTATATAAATAATAATAATTTAATACAATAATGCATTATTGGTGGTAGTTAGTCGTACATAATAATAATATCTAGGGGTAATTTACGTCTTTGTGAATGCAAATAGGCATTAATATCATCCTTTCTTAAACTATTGTCGTCCATAATACAAAACCTATAAGATGAACATGCGGGGTATTTTGATACGATTGTTGAAAGTGGAAGCAAATGGATGCAAACTTTCACTTTTTACGGTTTAAATACGGCTGTTAATAAATAATATGAGCGTATTGCATCAATTCTATTTATAAAAAACTAATGTTTCCGATTTTTTTAAATATACTTTGTACTACTACTACTACTACTATACCATCACGGCATATCCCACAAGTGGGGTAGCCAGCAAGCTGTCTTCTCCGTGCCAATATAAAATTAAAACATTCAGGATGGGTGGCAAACCTCATCGCCGAATTTAAGATGTAAAATGTCTTATTTTTTCGAACACCTGCCTTTTACAGGACACTCGAAAACTTATGAAGAAGAGTGGGAGACCAATTCTTTACCGGGTGCTCCACGGGATAAACCGTATATACTTTGTGGTGCAGAAAAATTATGTTAAAAACAGCATATTATGTCACGTACATATTAATGAAAATGTGAGTATATAAAAAACAATTAAATTTAACTGCAATACACAAACTGAAATTTTATTATTTGGATCATTTATCATGTAAAATGCACATGCTTATGTATATAAATGTTATCCTGCTATCGGCTACCCCGTTTGTGGGATATGCCGTAGTGATAGTATATATAGTAGAAGTAGTAGTTATATAAATATTTGTTATGTTAAACTTTTCACTGCAAAATATGTATGAAAATATAACTTTTTAATATTCTGTTGATTCTTACAGCAGTTTTTGTAGAGAATCATAAAAAGTATCAATTTGATACCAAATATTCAAATGAAGGAATTACGAATCTTCTGATCAAAATAAAAAAAAGAATAAATTCCATTTTCGAAAACCGTACAAGGACTGCAAATATAACCATAACAGTTCTTAGTAGTTGTAGAAGGGTTAGCCCCATAAGATGTGCCCCCTTGTGTAATGCGGGGCCCCCGGATAAAGACGAAGAACCAACCATCCCACGACCCCTAAGACATTGCCCACCCCACCATATAGGTACATAGTAGGTAGTAGTGTCTTCGATTACCCCTACCTATACAGTCTTCTTAGTCCCAGCCTCCCCTCAAAGCAATATATTGGATTAAATCTATGCGACGTATGTGCAGGATGAGTTTTAATCGCAAGGGACATATTAACGTGTCTTGAAGGTTGATTTATATCTATTTATATGTACCAATTATTATTATCATAATAAATTTTACAAATTAAATGGATATCACTACCTTTGAACTTCGATAATGAACTGTCGATATGTTTTGAGACGTAAGCTAACTTCTTATTCAAATTAATTATTAAATGTATTCAAGTCTCAGTATCAAAATCTTTGTGTAAATATTTTATAAGGAGTTTGTACGGCAAGTAGTTACCCATTCCAGAATAAAGTATGGATAATTATGTAAATTTTCTCTTGAGAGATGAATTTCTCAATTTTAAACAAATTGGTTAAAGTTCAGATCTATTGATTATTAATTAGATAAAATCGTAACATTACCTATGCAAGTCGTCGAAATAAATAAATATACACCTTGGATTATTCAGTATACATAAAAAAACATGTTTTTTGCAATTACGTAATTTACTTGATTCGAAAATTCTCAAAATTTTAAAAATTATGACGTAATGGTTTCAATTCATTATATCTCGTTTGAATATTTTAGTTTGAAATATTTATAAGAATTAACTCACTTACATTTATTTTACCTTTATGACTATTTTTGAATCGACACATTAATTGTATTTTTTTTTATGTTGTTGTTCTCTATTTTAATTTGATTGTTAACATGTCAATGGCTAACGCCGTGAATACTGTGTGTAAATAAATAAATAAATTTAAATATTAGATATTTTCACAAGTTTTATATTAGAATCAGAAACATTGAAATTCGACGAAAATGTGACACGAAGAACATTGTGAGATGGAGTAGGGAAAGGACACGATTCTGAAGAGACCATATAGACCGGATGGTTGACAACAGGATTGTCCATATAACTGTCAAAGAGACACAAGCGAGCACGCGTTCATGAAAAGACCATAAAAAATATTTAAAAAAACAGCTATTTATCAACCTCACAAGAGGAAACAATTTCCAAAGCAACAGATATATTTCTGACACGTTAGTTAAAGTTATATATAAAATTTAACCAAAGACACCTTTATGATGGTGATGGTCTTAAAAAAATTAAAACAATAAATAGGTGTATTTTAAAATCTCCAAAAAACAAAAAGAAAATAAAAAACCTAATATACATTCAAATCCAATTTTATTGATAAGCTTTCAACGCAAGGAATAAAAAAATAAAGAAAATAATACACTTCATTATTGACAACGATGTAACGGTATATTATTAGGGGAATATAATCTAATACAGACTTCTCATAACATTTTCTCAAGGATTCATAAGAACGTACTATTCATATGAAGATTACCCCTTTATTAGACGTTCAAATTGCCTACAACTTTTACACATTATAATATTTAAGTGTGTGTAGGTGTATACTGGAGTAAGTCTACTAAATATTATAATATATCTCACATCGCTTTAAATATTACGTGCTTACTCCATAAAATATAATATTCCACAATACTTTTAATCTCCATCATAATTCTACATATAATTCATACATGAAATATTGCGATTCCCAATCGTGTGATACACATTTATTTTCTCTAGATAGTTTTTTTTTATTTATCCACTTAAAGTAGCATAAAGATTCACAATTTATTTCATATTTTTAAATATGTATATTAATTTCTTTACAATTTATTTTACCAGTCTTAAGTGTATAACAAATCCATACCAATCCCTAAACATTCTCACAACATTAAATATCATTATGAAGTTAATACTAAATATTATAAATTTTACAACATATATTTTTTAAGACTGTATACCTACTACTTGACGTCCGATTTATTTTTGTTTGAAATAATCACATAAATACTCGTGTATTGAAAATTTGACAAGATAACCTACTATCGAACTGACTTGTGATCCATTGATTTTTTATTCTCTATTCATAAGTTGTGCTGTGATACTGATAATTGTATTGTTCTTTTTTTGTGTTTTGTTGACTTTTTATTATGATTGTTGTGTCTTAAATTTCTGTACTTATGTGAACATCATATGAACTATGTGTCAAAATATATAACATGTAAAAGGCTAGTGCCGTGAATTGTTAAAAAATAAATAATAAAATGTATCAATGGTACTTGCAAATACACATTGAATTATTAGAAATGTGATTATTTTCTTATTAATCACCTTTGTATCATGATAAATAAGATAAAAGTTGAATTTGAATCAAAGAATCTCGACATGCAAAACCAGGAAGTTATTTATACACTTCTGACCACCTCAATTCAAAAAACGCCTTCAATGTAAATTGTTCACAAATATCTACACAAAAAAAAACTTTTTTTTTTCGGCAAGGTGAAATAAATAAGAAGGGGCAGAGATATTTTTGCTACGTTTACGATACTGAATACCTAATATCAGGAGCTTTGTAATCATATTCGTAGAACCCCTATCCCAAAGCGTAGCTACACATCTAATGTGTTTTCTTACAACATAGTCAGTGTTATAATACTATATCCTCTTTTCCTAATATATTGTGGAGTAAGTGAGTTTGGTATTTGTTGCCTGCCTATAGTTAGTCTCTACACGCACGTCTATAGAGTAGAGATGAAATGCATATCTGGCAATAATCCGGTATCATCAGATAGGAAAACTTGACTGGATGCCGAATAGTTCTTGAATTTAATAAACATTAATCGAAATTACAACATGAAAATTAATAAAGACAAAACAAAATGTATGGTCGTTGGAAGGGAGGAAACGACTGCGAACATTGCCATATACGGAGTGAGCATCAAACAAGTAAAAGAGTTTGTGTACTTGGGCAGCAGAATAAACCAGGATGGACGCTCCAAATCAGAAATTGTGAGCAGAATAAACCAGGCAAGGATTGCCTTTAACAAAAAGTCTAAAATATTGGAATCCCCAAACATTGATTTAAGCGTAAGGAAGAACCTTACTAAAGCCTTCGTATGGAGCATTTTGCTTTATGGTTGTGAGACATGGACCATCAGCAAGATTGAAAGCGGACAGTTGGCGGCCTTTGAGATGTGGTGCTACAGACGCATGCTGAAGATCCATTGGTCGGAACACGTCGAAAATGAAGAAGTATTAAACAGGGTAGGCGAAAAAAGGCAACTCCTTAAGAGAATCAGCCAACAACGAGCTAACTGGATTGGCCACAACATCAGGCACCCAGGACTCCTCATCGCCATCGCGAAGGGTAGGACCGAGGGCACAAACGGCAGAGGCCGGCCCAGAGATGCGTAAATGGACCAACTGAAGAGGGACATGAATTGTGGCTCATACGTAGAGCTGAAAAGACTGGCTGAGAATAGGGAGGAATGGAGAAGAAAGACAAAACTCGTTGCAGACCAATCCAATGGATTGTTACTCATTATATAATTATATAATCGAAATTTCATGAATAAAAACTCGTCTTCTCGTTGTAGGAAAAATACAACACAATTAATCAAATAACTTACATATTTTGGCTTTCATATAAAAAAAACTATTTAATAACTCTAAGGTTTGTATATTCACAGAGTGAAAATTCATTATGATAATATTATACTTTAAATAACACACAGTTTACTTTTCACTTAGATTTATTTAATTCTATTCAATTTATTAACATTGACGAAAGCGCTCGAGATTTGAATTAATGTAAGTGAAAAGTAAACTGTGTGTTATTTAAAGTATAATATCAAAAAACAATTTATTTACTCCCTTACTATCTCATGACTCATTTGCCTAGTCACTCCATCTCATCGCTCGTATCCCCTAATTCTGTTAACCCCATACTTCCGGTTTGAACAAGCTTCTCCAAGTTGCTTGGCCCTCTCCACATAATGTGACCAAAATACTGTAGGACATGGGCCATGTATAATAGAGGACAGTCGTTTCTTTATTTTAAGTTCTGCAGGAACCTTGTATGAGACGCTAAAAAGGGCTGAGGATCGGGCACGGTGGAGACATTTTAGTTACACTTACAAAAACAATGATCATGATACTCGGCACTGAGGGAACGACCGGAAAGAAGAACTTTTAACTGTCATTTTAGTATAACTACTGATTATAAAAACCAACTTATCTTAAATTGACACAACTTTGAAAAACTCATTCTAAACCAAAGCGTCGCCGTTAAATATATCAGGCTTTTATTAGGTTTTTCCGGATATCTGACTAATATTATCTGTTTTCTACATTTTGTGAGAACGATAGTAAGGTGCATTGTTATTACAGTATGAAGGAGTAAAGTGTACGTAGATACTATGTATGTCGGAGTTAGTATTAGTGCAGAGCCTAAGAGCTAATCCACAGGCTGTTATTTCATTTCGTACCCTGTAATATCGACAATAGAAAATCCACAAAGGGTGAAGTGAGCATCTTACGTACGAGATGTTGCGGCAATGCACAAGAAATGAAAGGGTTCTAGACAAACTGTTCAATAAAAATACTACATATTTATGTAAATATTTTCAGACTAAAAAACGTAACATCATTAAGTAACAAACCAAAAAAATGTCAAACGGTGCCAAAACATAATCATCCGTATTCCAATCCATCCAGAATGATTGAATCATAACCTTTTAAAAAAACCTAAAATAATTGTGAATCACACCACAGCTGGATTACAAGACAAACTAACATTAAACTAAGGTAAAAGATGTTTTGTGGTGAGTCAACCCTAACAGTTTTATGTGCAACATAAGAAAATATTTCAGAACATTGGTTTGTTAGTTTTGTGTTTAATTACTATAGAAAAGCAAAAATTAAGTTTGTAAGATAAAATAATGACATTCATATTAAACTGATAATATTTAATTTCTCGACTAGTTACATTTTTCCATCCCACACTCAAAACATTACTTAAATTGCGATGATCGGTTTGATACGAAAAAAAATGGTATGGTTTTACATTTGCCTTAATAGATTATTGCATGACCAAACGTCTATCTCAATATTATGGAGCCGTATAATATTCGAGTATATTTGCAGAGTATATTTTTTTAGCAGTCCTTCTAATCCTCCGCGCTTGGCTTATTTCCTTCAATGGTGCAGCTAAGCCTTTACTCGCACACACATACCACGCGGCACACAGCATATTATACACCATCCCACCATGGGTGCACAATTGTAATAATAATAATTGAGACGACCTTTTGATCTTACATAATACAATATCTTCCAGCCATCCACCACCGTCATCTTTAGTCTCTACGTACAATAATTCCTTCTTTACCCACATTTCCTGTTCTTCTCCGCTTACTTCTTAGTCACTTTTATCTTCAGAAAACAATCTATCTTCGAAACAATCACTATTATTAGGAATCATCTGAGAAGTATTTTCTGGTAGAACTTTCAGTAGGTACCTGCTATATATTACTTCAGTATTGTTTTATATTTATAAGAGCTTTTCTAAATTATTTGACTGAGTTTTAATTATAACTCATTTAGAAAGATTTGATATAATAGAAAGAAAACTTGATAAGTTTTAAATGATTTGTTTATTAGAATCCCGTGGAGCACCCGGTAAAGAATTGGTCTCCCACTCTTCTCCATAAGTTTTCGAGTGTCCTGTAAAAGGCAGGTGTTCGAAAAAAAAGACATTTTACATCAAAAATTCGGCGATGAGGTTTGCCACCCATCCTGAATGTCTTAATTTTATATTGGCACGGAGAAGACAGCTTGCATGTTTTATATGCAACTGGTCTGCTGGCTGCCCCACTTGTGGGATATGCCGTGATGGTATAGTAGTAGTAGTAGTAGTTATTAGAAATGCCACAAGAAAAAAAATATGGTTTCTTGTGGCACTTCTTATAAACAAATCATTTACAAAGCTGAAAATTTTCTTAATATTTCATCTATAAATACTTATAAGATACGCATACCATGATACTGCATGGCTTTGAGATTATTTTGTTGAATTTGTATTTACTACTTATAGTACCTACTTGGAATTTATTTTTTTTAATTTTCGTTCTGATTTATTCTACTGTTATGTATGTGTTTGATCACGTCAATTTTTCTGTTTATATTTTATAAGATTTTCTACATTGTAAAAATAGTTCATATTTCCACCATGTTTTTATTTGTGCGAATCAATATTTATTTTTAACGTACCTACTTATTGTTAATATTATTGAATATGATTTTTGATGTAGGTATTAAAGGTACTTTATATTGTGTAAACCTTACTTTTAAAAGGCCAGGGGGCCGTCGATGAATTGTTAAATTATTTGAAAGAACTCAAATTCAAATCAATTCAAAACAAAAAATGTTTTCAGAATTATAATAAAATGTTTGAGATCATCTTCTAAAAAATTATATATCAGATAAATGACAGTAGGTTAATTTTATTTATTTATAGATCGAATTGAAAGAAATGGAAGATTTGTTCAAGAAAATGTAGGTGGAGGAGACAACGCATAATATTTTATTTTGTATTGAAAAATATAGAGAAAAACATTTTATTCATTACGAAGTTCTTTCAATGGAAAAAACTGGAACACGCGATACAAAACTCAACTCAACAGAGAACGTTTTCAGTATCTACGTGATCAGAGCATACGACACATTTATACCATTGATTGAACCAACTCGATATAAGGATTGTACAATTTTCACAAATTGAAACCGAAAATCGTTATGTGTTAAAAAAACGTACAGTTCTGTTCAAAAATTTATGATGTTAATAATGAAGAAGCAGTAATCAATTATTTATTTATTTATTAAAAAAGTATACGGCTAAATCAGTACAATAACTTAAAAAAAAAAACATACATGAAACTAGTGATGTGAGAAGAGAAAATTCTCCATAGAAATTTCTCTGAGAATTTCTCCTCTGATGGAAGAGAAATTTCTCTCCATAATTTTTCTTAGTGGTATTATGATCTTTCGCCCAGTACTTTTTGCAGCCAACCTGATTGATCCAAAATTTGTGGGGCTGAGTAAAGCCAAATCAGAGGTTTTTAACACTTTTTTTTCCATGGGAAATATGGGCATGTTGGGTGTCAAACATCAAGATTTTACATCAGTTATTAGCACTTTTTTCTATGTAGGTACTTAATTTTTTTTTGTTTCCTTAATAAATTGTCTCAACATTTGTACATTGTTATTGATTGATTGAATAAAGTATTTATTATTATTATACTGTTAAATAAAAATTTAAAAAATTCTCGGAAAATTCTCTACTTAGAGAAATTTACCGAGAGATTTCTTGAGAATTCCACAACACTACATGAAGCAAACACAATCAACATTATAAGAGACAATAAATACAACATGACAATATAAACTACTGGATATTCTCAACGGAAAGCATATGTACATTTGAACAAACCCGCTCACAGCACATTTCCTCACGGTGTAGGTACTCCGAAATATTTGAAACAAAAACAAAATGTTGAGACTCTCCAGTCTCCTGTTCCTCTCCAGGTTCATTAATCTGATAGTAGTTTAAGATTTTAACTATGTGGGACTAATAAGTGCCCAAGGAGAAGAAAAAGTTGCCTTAGACTTTAAATCAAGATATGGCAAATGTAATTCCCACTAATCAGCTTCTCCAATTTCACGAAACAAGCATTGTGATCTGCTTTTGTTTGATTGTTTTTTTTTTTCTATCATTCTTTTGTTAACATTAATATGTGTATGCTGTAGACACACTTAATTGGGGGGTTGGCCTGGCCGAATCAATGTATGTTGTTTTTATTTTTTTGTGTGTATTTTGTCAACTTTCTGTTTGTGTCTCTGATTAATAAATAAATAAATAAATAAATACTAAACTTATCGTACAGATATTCTTCCACTCTTTCTCGTAAAGCCGTGGAGCACCCAGCAAATAATTGGTCTGACATTCTTTTCCGTTAATTTTTGAGTGTCGTGTAGAAAAAGGCAGGTGTTCCAAAAAAAATATATATATATTTTGCATTTTAGGTTCAGAGATGAGGTTTCCCATCCTGAATTTCTTAATTTTTCTTTTCCATGAAGGTCACCACAAAGATCAAAAAAGACGTCAACCAAAAATTCATCATTCATGGATTTTACAAACTGAAATAAAACACTTACTTAAACAGTAACGATCGATACTCAAATAATTGATCAAAACCAGTGGTAAGAAATATTTAGAACTTTAGAATATGTTCTAATATGACGTTACAACTACGATTAAAAGGTGATCAAGTATTTTGTACATTCGTGACTTTGTCGTTGAAACGACATGATATTATGTATATAAGAAAGTTCATGAGATAAGTTGTATGTATCATAATATGATTATTAATATTATAAACATATATGAGCCGGGATTGGTGGGAGTTGGAGTGAGGGTATCGGGGTGTTTGTGTGTGTAGGTATGAGTGTTAGCGACTTTCTTTTTAAAACAGGAAATTGTGAAATCAAAAACATATTTACGTTCCAAAATAAATTATTTCAGATAACATATCATTGCCTACCATTATTTAAATTACTTATTTAACGATCATTTAAATACAGTAAAATCTCTGTTATTTGAACTGAAAAATTATCAAAAATGCTCTTGTTTTAGCAAAATTCAGAAATATTGATATGTATGCATCTTTTCCTTTTCCTATTAAGGTCCGGTGAAGCTTATTATGCTTTGGTGATTCCTCAAGATATGTCTATTCATTTCTGTTTCTAGGACCTGTAACTACTCTAAACAAAATCTTTAAACGCATATATTGGACACCTGGGCCCGTAGTAAAAACACATTTTAGAGTTACGTTTATTTTCGTAGCTATTTATGTATTTTTACTACGAAAATTTACACTTTCTCGCAACGTTATCTATATTCGAACGAAAACGTAACGCTAAAATGTGTTTTGACTACGGGCCTTGGTCATGTCAGCATCTTCTGGAGCGACCTCACTAGCATTTGGATTTCTGCAACCGCCTTCAAGGATTTTAATGAAAGTCTGCATTCTGGTATTACCAATCCACCATAATTCCACAAGATAATAGTATTTTTGGAACACATGATTCTATGACAGTTGTCATTTCGGTATAAAAAAAAATTGTAGGTATGACAATTACTAGAATCTCTTTAAAAGACTCAAATAAAAACAAATTATATAAATCCATAAATATACCCACTATTTTTTACATTGTTCAATACGTGTATATAATATATTATATCTTGAAGTAGAATTCCATATCGAAATAAATAAAACGCTTGTTTTATTTATTTCGATATGGAATTCTACTACCTAAACACCGACACAGTGAATAAAATTTCGAAGCCAATTATATCAAGTAAACAATTTAAGATTTAATAAAAAAATATCTATCTATTGGTTCAAAACAATAGCTCGAATAATATAGAGTCCATGCTTTCGTTCATATGAAACCGGATATGATACATCCCACACAGATCCCAACATATTTAGAGTTTACTAAATTCTTCTTTATATATGGAGGCACGAACAAGTAAAGGTAGGTGAAATTGCTAAATTAAGTACCTATTTACATATATATGTATATATAGATAATATGTACAACTTATTAGTACAAGGTTTGAAAACAGCTTCGCTCGTGAAATAATAATATAAACTACTAATACTATTCCGTCACGGCATATCCCATTAGTGGGGTAGCCAGCACACCAGCCGCATGCAATAACCACACAAGCTATCCTCTCCGTGCCAACAAATAATAAGGCATTCAGGATGACTGGCAAACCTCATCGCTTAATTTAAGATGTAAAATGTCTTCATTTTTTCGAATATTAGCCTTTTACAGGACACTCGAAAACTTACGAGAAAGTGTGGGAGACCAATTCTTTGCCGGGAGCTTCACGGAATAAAAGAAACACAAATCAATAAAGTGTACGTGCTGCCATCATATTGACAAAAAAACACCTTAGTTATGAAAAAATTCATAATTTATTGTATATTTAAGATGCTGCCTTAGAAATGGTGAAAATTATTAAAGAAAATCAAAATGACAATATTTAGATGACATAGAGAGGATGGCTCACACAGGTATGTATTATTTTATTTTCCTGAAATATGAGACTGCAAAGTAATTATAACCTTTCTCCCATCTTGTCTATTAAATGTGTTCACAGAAGGTATATAAACATACAAATTGACAAACGTACTGAAATATTAATAAGATAGATTATTACAATTTGGTCTCATTTCTAAAATACTCGTCGTATTACTAAATTCCCCCAACCATCCGTGAAAACCTAAAACACATTACGAAAGTATTGGATTTAATTTCCGTACTGTGTGTACTTAGTAGTCTGTACACAGTTTGTTTTCGTGAAAATCTCAATACTACCCCAAATTACATATTTTGAATTTACACGTGTTTCAATACATCTGTTCATCAAACATTATTTCGTTTATCCCATCGTGACACGTTCAACAGGCGGAGAAACCAGTGAACTCTTTCATTGTTAGACCGTGAAAAGCCTCCCTATTAAAACAATATGTAAACCTCAATATGAATTATATTTTTCATATAGGTACCTGCCGAAGTTGTGTCAATGTCAATTTATAAAAAATCGCCTTTTTGGTAGTATAATTCACATTTTTCAAAGATGTTTCTCGAATTAGTTTAAAATCATTTCATAGTAACTTTTAAAATATTGTGTGATTTATGTTGTGGGATTCCATTTTAACTATAAAATATTTTTGTTTAATATAAATTAAAAACACTGAATGATAAAAGTGGAAAATACAGTGGAATATATATATTTTACATTTCAAAGTATTTAAAAGCAAACTCTCAGATTCTGACGAAATCAACACAAAATCATAAATCATCTATTGGTCCATTCATCAATCCCATCACGACATCTTCCACAAGTGAGGTAGGTAGCGGATCAACCCTTGTAATAAACGTGCAAATCGTCCTCTTTGTGTCAATATAACTGAAGCTATTCAGTATGGGTAGGATGTCTTAAAACTTGATGATTTATGCATTCTTTTACATAAATTCGAAAACTTACAAAAAAGAATGGGAAGCCTATTCTTTACCAGGGACTCCACGGGAGATATTGGTCACTATTGCCAATATATTCTGGTCGATCACCATTAAATATATGATCATTAAGTCTTCAGTGTAATAAAACTTATGTTGAAATATCTTTATTTCTCGGATATTTCAGGAGTCCAAGGACTCCTATTTATCCGTTTAGGTGAAGATTTTTTTTAATATTTGGACTTTTAATAAAAGTGACATATATATATAATGAGTTACAATCCATTGGATTGGTCTGCAACGAGTTTTGACTTATTTCTCCACTCCTCCTTATTCTCAGCCAGTCTCTTCAACTCCATATATGAGCCACAGCTCATGTCCCTCTTCAGTTGGTCCATATAGGCGTCTCTCGGTCGACCTCTGCCATTTGTGCCTTCGGTCCTGCCCTCTGCGATTGCGATGAGCAGTCCTGGGTGCCTGATGTTGTGGCCAATCCAATTAGCTCGTTGTTGGCAGATTCTTTTGAGGAGTTGCCTTTTTTCGCCAACCCTGGTTAACACTTCTTCGTTTTCGACGTGTTCCGACCAATGAATCTTCAGCATGCGTCTATAGCACCACATTTCAAATGCCGCTAACCGTCCGCTTTCCCTCTTGCTGATGGTCCACGTCTCGCACCCATATAGCAGAATGCTCCACACAAAGGCTTTAGTGAGATTCTTCCTCACGCTTAGATCAATATTAGGGGATTCTAATATTTTGGATTTTTTGTTAAAGGCAATTCGTGCCTGGTTTATTCTGCTCACAATTTCTGATTTGGAGCGTCCGTCCTGGTTTATTCTGCTACCCAAATACACGAATTCTCTTACTTGTTTGATGCTCACTCCATTTAAGGCAATGTTCGCAGTCGCTTCCTCCCTTCCAACGACCATAAAGTGACATATTTTTTTTATTTTCAATACCAGTGATAGCATTGAAATAAGGCCAAAGGTATGATAGTACAGTATTTATAAGATCGCATAAAATGAAGGGTAAATTATATGATACCTTAAAAGTTAAAGGTTTCATCCATTATTCACATCCGCTTCTAAGATGATAAGATGGCCTGGAAATGTTAATGTTAAATAATATTATTGAAATAACTATAATACCAACACATGTACAAACAATCTGATAGGCGAGTATTACTAAATTTAAATAAGCCTATACCAAATACACTTAGATGTTTGCTGCAGGAAAAGACATAGAAACAGTTCAGTAACTGTCATTATTCAAAAATATTTTTAGTATTTTAGTGAGTTGGCTTATAAAATTATTTTAATTTTTGACGATTATATACCAGTAAGTGTTACATTTAACAATATCAATTCGTTTTTTTATTTTACTTTTTATTGAGTTGACATTTATTTTGTAAAACTCCATATTATTTTATGTAAAAAACAAATCGTTTTTAGTTTTGTTGTATTTATTTATAAAAATAGTGACCTGGTTTCGACTTATGAAGTCATTGTCAAATAGTGACCTGGTTTCGACTTATGAAGTCATTGTCAAATAGTGACCTGGTTTCGACTTATGAAGTCATTGTCAAATAGTGACCTGGTTTCGACTTATGAAGTCATTGTCAAATAGTGACCTGGTTTCGATTTGTTTTTTTACATAAAATAATATCAATTCGGTTTTAAGGTTTACCAACAATCCTGAATGTATTATTGTTTTATTGGCACAAAGACGATGATCTTCATGTTTATTAACTCCAGTTAATCTGGTGACAACCCTGCTTATGTGAGATGCCGATGGTGTGCAGTCATTTTATAGCAGGTTAACATTACATTTGAAAATAATGAAATCAGGACTTATAAATATGTTTTTTTTTGTGTCTGATTTGTGAAGCAATCAATGAGGAAGGACTTTGTGAAATTTGGTCGTATTTTTAGTCTTTGACAAAATGTGTTGATTTCATTTCCATTTAAATGATCGGCAACATAACAAACTTTTATGAAAATGAAAGCCTTTTTACGATTGAAGAGTCATTGAACGGCACCAAAGGAATAAATCATCCGTCATCAACACTACCTAGCACGTAAAAGAACAAGAATTTACTTCTTTATAAACAAAACTAAACTCGAGAAATAACATTAACAAAAATAAAAGGAATTATCTTAAATCTAAAATATTATTAAATTATTAAATCTTTACAGATCTATGTTATATCTTAAACAGACTTGAATGAAACGACTGTACAAAATTATTAGCATATTTCATCAAAGCTGATGATCCTTATATCAGGATAAGAGACACTTGACCAAAATTGAATTATCCATTGAGATGAAGGGGTTCTGAGTCTCTTTCGCTACTTAATTCATCTTACGTCAATCCTTCTTCATTTCATCCTGCACCAAGAATAGATGATATTTTAATTTACAGATTTCTGAAGATATGTTTAATATTTGATTGAGACAAGAGAGTTTTCAATGTAATTCATTATTGCATTGATACTTAAAATATTCAACTTGTTATCTTTGAAAAATAATTAGTCTAGAATTTAAAAAAATCAAAATTCTCTTTCGGTAATCGGAAGCTTAATTAAAAATATTTTGTTATTATGAAGAAATCAGTTTACTTCCAAAGTTTTTACATGCACAATTTAAAACAATGTCTTATAAGCTTATTTTTTTAAAACAAGTTTCTCATTCTAATAAGTACACTGCATCTAAATAAAATTGTAGTTAACAGAGCATGACATGTAAAATCCTTAAACTTCTAGGTAAATAAAAAAAAAATCTCTTTGTAGTCTACTTCATCGTAGAAAAAAACACTTGTTCCAATTTGCTTAGTTATGGAATTATACTACGTCTGCACCGACGCAATTAAAACCTTGAATTACTGTATATTTTTATGACATTTACAAAATAGGTAATTGCATGTTGTTGTCTTTCATATGAGAAACAGTTTCAACTTCATATGACAGTTAGTTAGGTAAGTGGATATACTTACTGCAGTTATTCAAGAAAACTAGACTAGAAGTAATGAAGTTTCTAAAAGATATAACAGATCCTCTGTCATCAGATGTAACTTGGCTACATATGTGTATATAATATTGTTATATATTATTAACACTCCGTGATATGTGCTTGTTTTTTTTTATTCGTAATGACACAGGTGTATGAAAAATAATTACTTCTTAATATAACTGCTTATTTTATATTCTAGTTTATTTTTGTACTCGGGTTACAGCGATATGTGTAATATTTATTTTATGTTAGTCTTACTAAAACTGTATCAACCGTAAATAAATTAAGTCCTTAATTCGCATAAAAATAAAAAAAGCTAAAATATTGTTGTGAGGGCCTCCTCTATAAAAGTGTCGAAATAAAAGTGCTATCAAGAACTGTAAGTTACAACTAGTTTTACCTCTTCTTATTTTCCACCTGTTCTCAGCTAAAGGCTTATAAAACCTTTAAGGTTAGGTTGAGTGGATTATGACTCGTATCAACGTACATTATCTCAGTTTTTATACAAAGTGTAGCCTCACCATACCCGCACTAATAATATAGTTCATTCACCGCACCATATAAGTTTTGGTGAAGAGATTCATGGTCTAAATCATCCCGCTGCCAATCTAATCAACTTGTTCGACATATTGCTTACCGTGAAAATTATAAGACTTTTGTATTTTGGATTCATATCAAACCCAGACTAATTTAAAGAATATGTTTTAAGGTTTAATTTTTAATATAATTTAACAACAACAAAGGTAGAATGTGATAAGTAGAGGAGAAAAAAGAATTACTTTTTCCTAGGCGACTATAAGTAATAAAAAAAGAAACATCACTCTGAGATATTTCTGCTATGTTGTAGTGTGTTAACGTCAGTTGAAATAAAATACATACATATTACTTACATACATTGTCTATAAAGGAAATGGTTCTACTTAGGTATAGTAGTAGTGAAGATATTGTTGTATCTATAAGTGTATGCGACCACCTATTCCTCCTTTGCCTCCGCTGTCGTCAGGTGTCACACGTGACCACCTGACGTAGACCGCGTGATCATATTACTAACATAGAAATTACCAGCCACCACCCTTATACTCATACTAACTACCTCCGCGATGAGTAGGTGGGTGGATTTCTTAGAGTTGCATTCAAATCAACACGTTAAAATTGATGGAATTTTAAAGAAAATATTAATTAGTAAGGAAATAAAAGATGATTCAAGAAAATTATCTTAACAAGCTTTTATGTAACCCCTTTCCACTTCAAATTGGTTTAAATTACAAGTGAGAATATTAGGTACAACTTGAAAATTTTTGCGAAATGAATATTGCATTTCGTTTTATTACTTTTCTATTAAAAATTACATTCGTTCATAGAAATAAAACTGTAAATATTTTTTGATGTGCAGATAATTTAATAGCATCTTTAGCTCTAATTGAGAAAAAAATGAAACTTCACAATTTATTATTACACATGTCAATCAGATGTAACACCAATACCGATCATTTTTTTTATTTTATGGCTAATTGAATAATCTTTCAGAAATATTGAATCACGCCAATCAATCACCAAAGATAGCAAAACCACGTATTAATACATTTTTTAACACTATTATATTAATTAAATCATAATAGCCATAGGTACAAATTAAGGTAAGGTACTTATTAATAAAAAGCGATACAATTTCATAAATATTACATTTAAGTCACAAAATACATAGTTTCTTGATATCCTCGGCTCATTGCAAAGTCTTCTACTATGTCTGCTACTACTAATACTAATACAGTACTAACTAACCAACTAGGTATCTCTACTACGCCAGCTAGCTGCACCCCTATTTTGTTCAAAGTGAAGGCAAAGATCTCTTCTCTTCTCTCTCATCGTGGTTGTTTCCACTATCTTTGAGAAGTTTCCCTCTATGTACAACCACCGGACGCATTATCTTACATGCGGGAACGTCTTAAGGAACCAAATGATAAAATACTTTTGTTCATCTGTATGTTTGATAACATAATACACGTGCAACAAAAATTTTATCTTCTCGCCAAGGCAAAGCATCCAAAATCCAGTAAATATGTTTGAAACTAAACAGACAGATTCAATCGAATGAAACATTATTTTAAAATATTAAAATATGATAATCTTTTTTTAGAATTGTGACATTGTTCAAATGACAATTTGAATCGAACCGTCAATACTATTATTATTATTATTATGGATGATTTATTCGGCGCCGTTTAATGGAGTATCCATCCCAAGGGCGCGGCACTATTGTTCGTTTGTAATATATTCGTTATAGCTGGATTTTATTCTTCCTACTAGGCTCTGAGCAACCAAGAACAGAAATATTCTAGGAAAATATTACTCGATTTACACTATGTCTGTCTAAATAGAACAAACTGTACATATTTCCTACTCATGTTTCAGATTGAAAAAATGGGGGTAGATAACAGAGAGAGAATACGCCATAAATGAAACGAGTAAAATATCCGTATTCAAAATTCTAATAGACGAGTTTTTATCTGATTGTTTGAAAATGGCGATAACTATGTTCGATACTGGCAACACCAGGTACAAGCATTAGTTGTAATAATAATGGAAATCTCAAAGACGTTCGTGAAATGTTTTTATAATCCGATGGAGCTTGCTGCTTAGAATCTATAAGGACTTTAGCACAAGTATCTAGTAGGTAGTTCAAACCAAGTAAGTACCACCCAATTCTTCTATTAGATACAATAGATAACGCGTGTTGTAAGAGTGTTTGGGACAGTTGTTTAAGATATAATTCTCCTAAGTTATATTGTTAAGATTCGATAGTAGTTGAGATCTTATTAATAACTTACATTCCATTATGACTAATAAGCAGTTACTTATGAATATTCCCGTTAAAAATAACTTATTAGACACCTTATTATAAAGTCCTTAAAATTTTCTTTCACAAATACTCGTATTCCTGAAGTTTCCTTAATAAACTATTCATTAATAATAATAATAATAATAATAATAATAATCGGACTATTTATATGTGGCGCCGTTTAATGATCCATGACCATCTCAAGGGCGCCGTGACTTCTCCCGAACAGTAGCGTTTTCAACTTGGTTCTAAACGTGGATGTAGACTGATTCACCCTCAGATCTGTGGGCAGTCTGTTCCAGGCAGTTGGCGCGGCGGCTCTGAAGCTCCTTTCTGCAAATTTGGAGGTGTTCGCCATATTGCGTTTCACGAGTTTGTTGACAGCAGAAGAGGCCGAACGCAGCGGTCGTCTCGGAGTTTCGTCAACGGAACAGAGTTCGGTTAGACATGTGGGTGCCGTGCCGCATAAGGCCTTGTGGACAGTGAGACACAATTTAAACTCCACTCTCTCTGGGACCCTCAGCCAGTGTAGATCTTTTAGTAGTGGAGTGATGTGGCAACGCTTGTTCTCTCTGTAGATAGTCCTAGCGGCAGCATTCAAAGCCATCTGGAGGCGATTGAGAAGAGTCTGGGGCAGTCCTGTGTATATGATGTTGCAGTAATCCAGACGAGATGACAAAGGAGGCAATCAGACTTTTTACTGCATCTACAGATAATTTTTTGGATACGAGATGCAGTTGACGAATGTGGAAAAAGGCTCTGCTTACTGTCCTGGATACTTGGGCTTCCATGGAGAGTGCTTCATCCAGTAAGACGCCGAGAACGGATATTGTGCGCGATGGTGTTATGTTGGTGCCAGCGACAGAGATTTGTTTGGTGTCTATGAGATGTTGACGTCCTGGGGAGGCAACCCATATAAATTCGGTTATGGTTGGATTCAGTTTTAGGCGTCTCTGGGCCATTATGGACGAGAGTTTTTCAACGCACTGGACAGTGGTAGCCACTAGATTGTCCTTTTGATCCGGGCTGCAGAAACTAACAAGGACACGATCGTCGGCATATGCGTAGTTTTGCATGCCACACTCTTCCAGGAGGCGGTCAATGCAGATTAAGATGACATGAGTACGTTAAGAGATTTTTATTTGGTCTTTTTCTAAAATTCTTCTACGAGTCGTTATCATTATAATGATAAGGGGCAAATAGAATAGGTCTACATAGAACTATTGAATGAAAACAAAATATTGATAGAAAATAAAGAAAAAGCATATTAAATAGGTTAAAATTGAAGCTGAATTCTCAATTGAAAAACAAAAGTGGTCTTCAGGTGTGAAAAATTAATTCAAGTGCAAAAACTACATTTAACAATTGATAGTATAGTTTTATGAATCATGTTACTGATGTAATTTTCAGCTCAGTGAGAACGTTTTATGTTTACACGAATAGTCAATGTACAATTGTTTGTGATATAATGTAATAATATCATACCTATAAGCAGTGATATGTTACAACTAGATTCGCAATGTCATACAAATATTCTCTAAAAATGTGTACCCACCCGTCGAGGTACAATACCTGAGTAATATATATTCATCTTTTTTTTATTTTTTATTTTTAATATCATATAATACACATTAAATACAATTTATTATAAAGTCGCGCCAAATCCATTACAGGATTTGTCGGCGCGTTCATTTTCATAATAACAATATATACATAAATAATTTAAACCTAACCAAAAGCAGCAAAACATATACTTAATAACAATAGTACAATTTCAATTATATACAAATCCACATTTCAGCTCTTTTCTTATGTATATATTCATCTCTTTCTACCGGCCTTTGACGTCTGTAGTAATCCCCATTCTCATATTGTCTATCTCTTGTTATCTACAAACAATTTATATGTGTGTCGCTTTTTTTCAAACTAAAAATTGCGGCACCAAGGTCCGCAACGAGATTTTATTGATGGTACATGTTTGAGATTCATATTGCAAATCTAGGTATAACATATCACTGCCTATAAGGAGGGTATTATAATTCATGTGAATGATAAGAAAATGAAGCAATCAATTACCCATCATGAATTTCCAAACTATTTCATTAGAGATCAAACAAAAATAATCATGAATTATCCACGATTAGATTGCCTTCTAAGTATTACATAATACTCGGTTGGAATATTTGTCAACTCCTTTGAATGAATAAATAAAATAGTTTGGTTCTCTTTAAAGGACAGTAATGTATGTAGATAGTAAGCTACAAGTTACAAATATTGCCATACAAAGAGCTAAAAGTGAAATAATAGTATCGTCCGTACAAAACTTTCCGAGTATGTATATAAGAAGTAGTGGTCGCTTTTGACCCTCAGCCACAGAAACTTGCAACACGGAGACCACAAGGATCTTGGATCCCGCAACATCCTGCAGATGCTAAGATCTTGGGAATATCTTAAAACTCACCCTTACCTCATCGTCGGTCGTCTGGGCCGGACCAGGGCGAGGGGATGAATATAAAATAGATAGTAGGGGTTGGTACATATTTATGTAGGTATACTAATATTATTATTAATAACTCTACCAAGATTATATTGAATAGTAAATTAATATATCTATCTAAATCAATACTATGTATTGTTCATCGGAAAAAAAACAGCGGTACGACTATTTTAAAAAGCGAACGAAACAAAATACAACACATATAAGTATGCAATTAAATAATGTTCTTTTTTCAAAACATTTAACAACCATGAATTTGAAATAGATAACATTCGGTCGATAAGATTTCTGGAAGGAAAAAATACCACGATTGAAAGCATCAAGCCTTGATTACTGTCAAAACTTATACAGTTTAATGTATTTAAAAGTTATGATCAAAAACATTTTTCTAAAAGAATTCCTAAAAATTTTGAGCAAAAACAGCAAGTCAAATTATTTGATTGGTTTTATATTGGTATATTTAAATATTTTCATTGATTATATTTTTTTTGTGAAAAATTAACTCACATAATGTATGTCTGAAAAAGTTCTGTTAGTAAAAGAATACATATCCGAATTGAAGGACATATCATAAGATTTATTTACTTATGAATATTGCTGAGATTTATGTACTTATTGAGAATGCTGAATAATATTAATTATACTATAGCAAATCAATGTTATTATTGGACATTATAAAATCAGTTTTGATTTAACTAAATATAATATAAACCACCCTACATTTTAGGGGTTGAGAAATGGTGGTTCCGTATATCAACCCTTCTTCAAATCTTAAGGGATACCAAAGTATTTAGTATTCAAATGGATCATGGGGAAAAATTACAAGTGTACTTACAACGAACTTAACTTTTCTGCAATTAGACGGTGAATGTGTAATGGTCACTGGGATACATCAAAACTACATAAATAAGTAATTATCTAAATTGTTTTCGATATTATACGACTATATTTCTGATATTGAACTCTTCATATCGTTTGAAGTGTCTGGTTATTTTTACAATTTATGTCAAACTTGATGTCTCATGAGACAAAACATTTATGGACTAGTGTTGTACGAATTTTCAGATAAATTAGGATGTTTCAAAGAACAAATCCGTATAAATCAATTACATCTCTACTTTTGATAAAACATATTTTCTTATCTTTTCGATTGTTCCAAAACATATTTTGTTTATTTATGTACACAATCACGGCATATCCCACAAGTAGTTCATCCTGCAGACCAGCCGAACTTAATAAAAAGGCAAGCCATCTTCTCCGTGTCAGCAAAAATTAAGACATTCAGGATTCATGGCAAAATTCATCGCTAAATTTATGATGTGAAATATCAAAATTTTTTCGAACACCCGTTCTTTCTTAGACACTCAAAATTTCCCTCTCCCCATGAGTACCACCAATCCCGACATCTACGAGTATCCACGTGGAACCTAGAACCTAAAGACCCCTGTAGACACCAAAAAGAGATTCCAATGGGAGGGAGAGGCCCGGAGACAGAGATTGGCTCGAGTACACTGTCAAATATAATAGATATATCAAAAATAAAAATCTTACGAACGTACTATAAGTATTTTTGCATGATATGAACAATAGAACTTTCGTGTACTTCGTTCAGTACTTGAAGTAAGCTCAGTGGCTACCTTAATTGATCAAATGCAGCGAAAGCATTTTGACAGAAATAATATTTATTTATTTTATTCTTCTTGCACATCATCATTCATATAACAAATAAAACAAAGAAATATACACAAGAAAAAATGTGATGATGTGCAGTGGCGAGATTATCACTATATAGTGATTTCTCCCATCTAACCACGTCACATAAACACTAAACAGAAATAGAAATAATAATAACAAAAACACAAACATTAAAAAAAATAGCCACACAAATAAGTTTGAAAATAAATGAAAAAAACTACAATCCACACACCTAACACTCCAAAGGGATCGGGAAGGGGTTAGGGGACGGATTATGAGTTAAAAGACAGTAAATACTTCTTGACGGCGTATTTAAACCCATTAAAAGATTGAGATATTCTATGAGAAGAAGGGAGATTATTCCAACAACGAGTACCACATACTGAGAATGATTGAGAAAAGAAATTGGTGTTATGTGTAGGAATTAACAGAAGACGCTCGTTGTTGGAACGCAGTGGTAGACCATGGTTCGCTAGATACTCGAATTTTTCTTTCAAATAGTAAGGAAAAGACGTTGAATAGAGTGTTTTATGAACAAGAGATAAAATATGAAGTTCACGTCTTTGACACACTGTTAGCCATTTCAGAGTATGCCGATACTGGGAGATATGATCGGACCTTTTGAAATTAAAAATAAAACGGATACCAAAGTTTTGAAGTCTCTCATGTTTATTTGCAATATAAATAAAAAATACAATAATATACTAAAAGGTAACACCTGTGTATTGGCTATGTTCCATTAAAAAAATCTTGAAGTCAATTATCAAATAAAAGATATTTATTAACTTTCTAAACAACAAAATTATTAAATAAATACCTACTAGTATAAACCAGATTAGATACACTGAGTATGATAAAGAAATGCCACATTATAAAAGGCAAACACCCTATTATAAGTCTTAAATCATCCATAAAAATCAGTTTTGAATTCCCATCCATTAGACACACAGTACATATTACATAGTGTTCAGTGGAGTAACTTCAATGAAACATCCATTTATCACTCACTCCTCTACACTCCTGGCGTGTCACATAAACCACGTATGTTCATTTGCAAAATATTATATTCAATGATCACACTCCCTTCCTGCAACAGACGACTGAAATGTTGCACATGTGAAAAGTCACAGTGATTATCATTTAATATTCCACATCAGCTCGTTCCTTATTTGCAATATATTGCAATGGTAGGCAAACTCTTTTAACAAAGAATCCAAATAACAGAACAATGATTAAAATTTCTTTATAAAGTCAAAAATTTTAATACTGACTTTTAACCAATAATATTTTAATTATTTATTTATTCATTATTTACTGTACATTGATCACAATATATACAATTTTATAGAACAATACTTTCAAATTAGATATAATTAGTTGGAAGACATCGCGTTCTAGCGATAAGCCCGACCTCTGTACATTGAATTGTATAACTGATATTTTTATGATAATAGTAATAATAAAACATCATGGAAGAATCAACTCGAATAATGTTGGGGTTCTACATTTTGAAAATAAATTTATTTTAATATTTTATGGTTTTTGTTATTAAATGTTATATTTAAATTTTATTGTTAATCTTATATTGTGTTCAAAATGTAGAAACAAATATTGTTTTGTTAAATAAATGAGATATGAACAATAATAATAATAAACTTTATTGTGCCTAAAAAACATACATATAAACAGATTATAAATACTAATAATTATCATGCACAATGGGCGAGTTTATCGCGTGTAAGCGATATCTTCCAACTAACCCAAAAATCATAAAAAAAGAAAATAATATATACATACATAAAAAGTTAAATAAATATACACACAAATATATACATACTCGTATGATACTTTGTTCCTATTGATTTGATATATTGTAACGAAATAAATAAAACAAGTGTTTTACATATTTATTTCGTTATGGAATTCTACTACCTAAACACCGACAGTGAATGATATATTTTAAACAATGTACAGTGAAGAATAAAATAAATCAACATACAGAGTGCAAATTTATCACAAAAGCGGAATCACTTCCAACTTACTCAAATTTATTTGAATTACTTTTACCCAGTATTAATATATATAATAATGTTGATGATTACGGATGATTTCTTCGGTGCCGTTTTATGGAATATCTGTCACAAAAGAGCAGTGATTTATATTTTGTAAGTTTCTATAATACTCGTCTTCTCTTCATGCGACCCATATCTGTCCACCTCAGCCAGCCAATCCCTGCCCACTGAGAGACTCCTGGATGGAGTTGTGTTGGCACAAGGGACCAGTGCAGGATGTGGCAGCGGAGAGGGTTTTCTTAGTGGTGGATGGGGTGGATTCTAAGACATCCAATAGATAGTGATAGCAATTCAAGGATATTACTTATACTGATATTTTGTATACTTGCATCCTCCTTAATATATTTTTTAAAATAAATCTATGTTAGAAATAAATTTGAAACCAACAATTAATAACGCACAAAGTGTTTCAATATCTTACTATTGGTTTCTCTTTAGAATAATAATATAAAATATTTTATGGTCTAGCATAAAATTTTGATTCAGATATAGTATTCTTTCAATATAGGATTTATTTATTTATTCGTCCTTTACTGTACATTGATTCAAACTAATGCATTATTTTTATGAACACATATTTGTTTCTCTGAAAAGAAAATATTATCAAAATCATTTCTGGTCCATTTGAGCTAATGTCAAGAAAATACATGATCCAGAAAATTCAATACCATGAGGAAATCCAAGTTTGAGACTTCAAAATGTTATATCAGATAGGTTACGACCCTTACTGTGTTTATCATCATTCATCACACATGTATTAGATATCAAAATTCAATATCATGCACAATAAAAATTAATAAGACATCAATAATATTTAAGAAAATTTCTTGTTTATTGCATTGATTTGCTTTCAGCATTGAACAAGAATTGAATTGAAGTCTCCAATATGTTTCAGGAAACGTGTCTGTCCGGAATTCCAGATGAGATGACATCAATGCTTAGCAGTGTCCTAATATAATGCTATATACCGTGTCATATTATTAATAATACGTAGGTACTTTATACCTAATGTCTTATATAATATGTGAACATTGAACACCGCGCAACAGCCAAGAAGTTGTTATTGGTCTACGGCTAATGTGAATTTGAATGGCGTTGATAGATTTTCTCAACCCACAAGGACCACGATAAAATGTATGTTGTAATAGTAGCATTAACGAGGGCTATCTCAAAAGTTCAAAGATAGTACAAAGAAAAGTTTCGTTGTTTTTATTATTATTATTGGACAACACCTCAAGGACACTGTACAATTCATAAATTCTAGGACATTACATCCACAATATGGACCTAAAAAAACAGCCTATTATCAAAATACAAATAAAAATTAAGTAAACAACACCAGATGTACATCAACAAAATTAAGGAAAGAAAAACAGAGTACAACAAGGACTTCATTTATTTATTCTTTACTGTAAATTGATTACAAGCAAATTTACACAAAAATACATTTTTTTTTATTTTTTTTTCTTTATTTAATGAAAATAGTACATTGAATAAGAAAATATATACATCTTATGATAATGAGTCACGCCAAATCTAAAAGATTTGTCGGCGTGTTCTCTTATAACATACTTTATACATATATTAACCTAATACGACATTAACCTAAATACAAAAATAATTATTAGTTATATATAAATCCACACTTTATTAACCATTCCTTGACTAATTTTTTTGCAATATTTTTACTCTTGCATTTCTTAATAGATACCGGCATCATATTAAGTATTTTTGGCACGTTATATTCAAATTTGAAAAAATACAATCAATACACAGAAGGCGAGTTTTTCTCAGAGGCGCGATTTCTTCCAACTAACCCAAATTTATTGAGATGTGTTATTTTTAAATGCAATGTAGAAATGATTTATCCTCACAAAGAAAAAGTTTCGAAATTCGAAGTGTCATTATTTAGTACAATAATTTTTCGTGTCGTTCTGGAGATGGGTGTAAACTCACAAAATTTCACTGATAAAATTGCATTTCAATTTTAACCATAGAGATTATAACACAAATCTACCTACTTGTTTATGCAATTCAATTGTAGAAAAAAATCTTCTAATAAAAAAAATGAGACGTAGGATTATCATTATAACATATTCAAGTTACATATTAGAAAATTATTCAAGACATTCAATATTGAAAGCGTAAACTTTATTGAGAAGAAAATGTAATACTAATTGAATCTTTTAAAAATGTCGATACTCACGGCACTTGACAACCTTCCCTCTCTTGGAATACAGTACGCCATGTCGCAGTTACGTGACGCGCCGCGGTCGCCAAAAAGTGATTGATGATGATCATATTTTTATTCATTTTTTTAAGAAAGTGTCAAATAGCGTATGTATTATCATCGAATTGAAGGAGACCCTCCGTCCACCCGGATACCGCAGAATTATCCTATGAAGTACTACTAGTACTATACCATCATGGCATATCCCGTAAATGGGGTAACTAGCAGACTAACTGCATGTTATTAATATGCAAACCGTCCTCTCCGTGCCAGCAAAAAAATTAGATAATCAGAACGGGAAGCAACCTCATCGATGAATTAAGGATGTTAATTACTTTTTGTTTGATTTTGTTGGCACTAACCATGTGGTTATCAAGAAACATTTTTAATTATTAAGAATTAGTTTATTATGTACTACACCACTAAGTGGTTATTTTATTTATTATGTACTACACCACTTATTCTTAATAATTAAAAATGTTAATTACTAGAAACAACTGTTTTTGTTGATGGTTGAATATAGATAAGATGATGTTGTAGTTATTTATTATACCATCACGGCATATCCCACAAGTGGGGTAGCCAGCAGATCAGCTGCATGCAAGAAACATGCAAGCTGTCCTCTCCGTGCCAATATAAAATAAAGACATTCAGGATGGGTGGCAAACTGTTGTAGTTAATAATCCTAATTTGATGTGTCAGTGTGATGAATAACTGAGCGAGATTGTATATAAGCGAAATATATTATATACAGTGTGTATATGTAAACACGTTAAGACGATCGGAATTTAGATATTTTATAAATTTTATTTGCGGTGCATGTTAATACAGCCGTTTATTGTGTAAAATAAATATATAAATAAACGTTGAATAAAAGCACCTGAAAGACTTTTTTTTTTAATTAAATCTGTAGCTTTTGATCGCTTTGAGCTTTATCTATAGCACAAAATAAAATAAAATCAATAAATATTTCATTGCAATTTTCACAAAAATGAAAGGAATACAATAACAAACTCTCAGGACAATAAAACAAAAAAGTGGAAACCATTGTAATTGAGTGTATTTCTATCTTGATATTACGATAGCCTTTTGTTTTCATCGTTTAGGCTATATCAAGGAAGATTGGATACTTAATAGATTTTTATTGCGAAATCCATCAACACTACTTAAGGAAACCTTAAGTGTCCTACGGGAACACATTTTGTTAGCTTAATGGTCCCTTTGACATCAATAAAACTTATATAAATAGTTATTGAGCCTTCAGGTCAGGTGCTAACTATATCACTGTGATAAAAAGACCAGTAATAAAGTATTGTAATACATTCGTATATTTGTTTAGTATTAACGTTGGACATTAGTAGTTTTAACTTGTATAATCCTGAAGTGAATTTTATCATAAAATTTTTAATATTTTTTGGTGATTGAGACTTTTTTAAATTTTATTTATTTTCCATGTATACATTTTAATAAGATTCTGAACACGGCCAAAAATACCTTTTAGTTTGTTCCGAAATACATTTATATACGTAGAGAAGAAAGAAGTTTTTTTGTAAAAAGTACACAAAGAATGTACATATTGAGAAATTGCATGAATGTTGAAGAAGTGAAAAAGTATGTAAAAATAAACTAATATGCCGTTCTGTTCTCTCTGCCTTCCCCATTTGGATTAAGGCGTGAGGGTATAAATAGGTAGATGTTGAATAGTATTTTTCATCAATAATTGCATACTTTAGGGACACTTTACAGAGTACTTAAAATAATAAAAGTATAGGAAAATTGGAGAGTTAAAAAAATTGTAGACCAAACGTATCAAACGTACACATTACACGTCTATTATGCAGGTGATTGTCTAAACTTCATTTATTACATCAAAATAAGCATTCAAAGCGATTAAATTTTCATCTCGTTTTCACTAAATATCTACACCAAAGTTACTTGCAGCGCTTCTAGCGGCAGAATATTTTCCAAGGCAATAAATTGTTGAAATGTATTGTTAGTACGACCATAATAAGTATCGGTAACAACTAACTGCCCTAATGGTCCGTTATTATTGAATCTTTTCACTAAAAATCCTTACGTGCCAACAAATTGTTGCCATTACTCTCACAAAGTTTCCCTATAAATCTATGTAATCCAACAAAACTAATATATCGCACACTATGGTAACCCTGTCGAGATAGGTACACAGTGTCTTACAAAATACTAAGACAATAATATATTGTCTGCCCTTCGATAGATTTAAATGTATTTTTGCTTTCTCACCAACTGTTTGAATTTAAATTATTTTAATTTCGCTAAAAAAAGATAAAATATTGCTGTATATGATTTGGACATTAAATTAGCATCCCTATATTCAAATGTATGATTCACAATATCTTAAGAAATACGACAAAAAAGTTCAACCACAGATCATAACGAAAACCACAGAAATATTTTTTTTGCCATGGTGAAAAAAAACATACATAATATTTTTTAAATAGGTATAAATAGTTAATAATGAATAATTTTATAAAGGAGAGTCATGAATATTAAAATGAACTGATGAGTATTACATTACATATTTCATAATCTTTATTTCATTACATACCTAAATATTTTACATATTATTAAATAAAGTAGTAGGTACAATTTCAAAATCTCCTAAGCCACCGTGCACTATTTCTGTTTTGAAACGGGTGACATATTGAATCCTCTAATCACCAAACAATTGAGAATTACCTTCCTTACCACCAACCCTCTTGCCCTCATTGGGGTGTTAGGTTGTGTTCTATAACAACGACAAATTGATATTTTAATACTCAGGTGTGTTCCAGACACCCTTTTCGTATTCATATACTCCTGATACCGTAATTTTGATTTAATTTCTTTTCTATTTGAAAATTCTATGTATCTGAAAGAGGGGATGTAAGAAAGCGCGGACCTCCGAAAGCTATGTAGCTTGACTGTGTGGATCAAATTTTCAAGGATGGCCGTGTGCTGAGTAAGAAAAGTCGGCGTACATGTATGAGAAATTTCTTGAATATGGAGGAAGTGAAAGAAGTATGTAAAGATAGATTAAAATGGCATTTCGTTTCTTTTCCTACCCCACTTGGCATACATATAAAGATATCGGGTATAGATATAGGTATAGACTAGATATAGGAAAGTAGATTTTTGCCCTTCAGGTGTGTCCAATGGCCAAGGATGTAATAAATTTGGAGATAATTGAAAAAAACACAATATGTAGTTAACTTCCAAATGACTTTATTAACTTCGCGTACTAGTATTCGGAGACTCTCGTCTCCATCATCAGGCGATTAGTAAAAAAGTAAAATAAGATACAGAGACAAACAGTATTTATAGGATTTGAACAAAAGAAAGTTGGGAGAAGCAAGTGTTGATAAGAAACTTTCTTATCATCTTTCCTATCATCTTTCTTATCAGATTTCCTTAGAAATCTTGGGAATCTGATTTACTTATTAGAACAAAACGCCAACTTTCTTATCATCTTTCTTATCATCTTTCTTATCAGATTTCCTTAGAAATCTTGGGAATCTGATTTACTTATTAGAACAAAACGCCAACAAATTGAAAGACTGTTAGACACAATATTCTTGTTATGAAAATAATAAGATTCACTTTCCCAAAAGTATATGTCATCCTGTAAGGTGGAGAGAATGTCTTTGCTGCGAGTAGTTGCAACAGATTACATTAATAACGGTATGCAGTATAAGTGAATGGAGAGGAAGGTAGTTGTAGTGTTTACATGATCCAACGTTTCAAGTAGCAGCACCGGTCAAGTGCACTTACCCTTTCATAATGTATTTTGAGAAAGGTAGGTAGGTACGTATACATACACTGCATAGAAACTTTACAAAGCACTTCAAATAAAGTTCAATCCCTGTACAAATCCGTGAATAACCACACTGAGTGCAATAATCAAAAGTCTAGCTTGGATTTTATGGTATTTTGGGTTCAAATACCGGTTCCCTATTTACTTTGTCCAAGCATATCCAATACGCATATATTTTTATTAAAAAAACACTTCTCGCTTTGACATTGTTAACCTTTGCAATGAGTAATGTAATAAGATGGAGGGAAGTCGGGGAGTTGGCAGAAAGCACATGTCCTGGCTGCACAACATTAGAGAGTGGACCGGAATGAGGACAGTGGATGACCTGTTCAGAGCAGCAAAGGATAGAGAGGTTTTCGCCGGAGTGATCGCCAACGACGGGGGGACCTAACACGGCACAGAAAGAAGAAGAAGAATGTATTCACTGTGTCGGTGTTTAGATAGTAGAATTCCATATCGAAATAAATAAAACAAGCGTTTTATTCTGCTATTGATTTATTCGATGAGAGAGACGTCTTTCGTCTTATAAGGACATACGAAGGACGTCTCTCTCATCGAATAAATCAATAGTGGAATAAAACGCTTGTTTTATTTATTTCGAAGAAGAATGTAATATAAAAAAATGTGAAGATGGCATGAAAAGTATCAAATATCTCAATTAACTCGACATCTATGCGTAGTATGGCGAATCACTGGCGTTGAAATAAATGGCTCTGCCTCCAAGTTTGCGAGAATATGCGAATAGATAGAGTTCCAGAAAGAAACTGAAGGCGCATCTTATAAGATGAAATAATTATTGTTTTAAATACCTATATATTAATACATATTATAAATACATATATTATTCGGGTTGGCTGGAAGAAATCGCATATGCGATAAGCCCGCCTTTTGGTTATTTATTGGATCAAAAACTTGTACACATTATATATTGATACCAATAAAGTTTTATTTATTTATTTATTCTCCATACTATAATATTTATGTATTTGATAGTTTAAATAAATTAATATATATATCCCCTATTATAACATAACTGACATGGGACAATCGAGGTTTGCTATCTGACTTTTTGTGTACTGTACTTTTGTAACGATTTTTTTATTATATTGACACACATTATTATTATTCTTATCAGCTTTTTGACTTTTTCATTTGATTGACCATTTTTGACTGTTGAATTTCATTTAATACTTTTAAATGTTTAATTCTAGTGTATTATTTGTGATTAATATTTTTAATCATTTACATATTTAGTAATTTGAATTTAAATTCCATCTAATTGTATTTTTTGTTTGTTTTTAGAAAGTTTTTATTGATTTTTACATTTTATTGCTGATATTAAATTTTAGATAATTGAATTTATTTTGTTGTCTTAACTGTTTAATTGTTCATCATCTACAATGGAGTATTAATTTATTGGTTCTATTTGATAATTCTTGATTCTTTATATATTTCTATGCTCAATGACCTGTATATGTGTGAACTTGTATTGTGTATATTTTTCTTTTTTGTAGTCTGTCTTATATTTGGACACGCAAAAGGCTTACGCTGTATGTGAATAAAAAAATAAATAAATAAATTATTAAGGTTAGGACGAGTTAATGGCCTTTAAAGATAGAAAAGAATAAAGTTTAGGTTCTGAAGTAATTTATCTAATGAGTTACATTATCGGAAATATTTCATAACGCAAAAATAATATGTCTAACATTTAATAAAGAATGCTTAATAACGTTCGACATAATAAGTAAAGTGATGCGTTCAAATTATCTTCATATGTTACATAGTGATTTTGCACAGCGGATAATCTAATATTATTATTAAGCGAATAATACAAGAGACAGTATAAGTACAATAAAGTGTACCTACGTATGTATGTGATGCTTAATAATATAAAGTTATCTTATTAGAAGAAGGCAGAAGGAAGGACAGTGTGGGCCAGTATTATATATACATCTTAAATGACGGATATTATTTATAATAGTGCCTACCTAACTATGATGGTATTCTATTTCACGATGTTACATATGAAACGAGTTTACAGAATTAACTTGAATTTCCTAGGTTTTATTGGTAATTGGTACGCATTTTAAACAGTTCCTCTTTAGTACCTACATACTTAAAATAACGCATGTCAAGTAATAAATGTTTTTAAATTTCTTGATAAACTGCTACATTAAAACAATTTAAAAAAAATAATTTTTAACAATAATACCACATGGCAAGAAAATGATCCACCAACAATATTTAATACCCTAATGAACAGTTTTTTTAAGAGCATACCTACCTAAAAATTCTCGCACATGCATCATTTAAAATTATGCGATAGTGATTTCTATTGGGATTTTAAAAAATTCGCCAACAAAACTTTAAGGTTAGGAAGATATCAATGAAGAAAATAATTATCAATAAGTAACCAAATGTTAACAAGAAGGGAAATGTATATGTTTGATTATTCTGAAATAGTTCACTTACAAATTTTTGTAATGAGGTGATCAACAACCCGATCGTTGAATCTCAAATTTTTCAACAGAAGGTTTGTATTTCGAATCCCGTTGTTAATCAAGTTATTGATTAGTTTGATGGTGTTCGGGGGTGTATTTAGGTTTAGGTACTACAAACCCAGAATTCATCCTTCAAAAATGGACAATATTAACATTGTAACCGTGTAAAATGTACCAAGAGGCTAATACCAAATGTACTAAAAAAGTAAGTTCTGTAATATTCACAAAACATAGTTTCAATTAGGAAAAATTGTTTTATACCATAATCGGATTTGGCCAGTAACATTACACAAAAAAGTAGAAAATAAAGTAAGAATATTAGCGCTGGACTCAAGGAGATTGAATGACAAGTACGTAGTAATATGAAGGAATGTAGGTACGAAGGGAATACTGATATATGGAAGATAATATAGTCAGTAGTATGGAATGATCTTATGCCTACTGTTTGTTTATAAGTAGGGGGTTTAAGAGATAGTATACAATAATAGGATATTCTACCTAGTATTTTAGTTAATTTTTCGGAATATGAAAAAAATCCATCGACATCATAATTAAAAATATGCTTGCAGCAAATACGCTACAAATAGTGATTATTATAAATATTGAGATTGTATGCATTATATGTATTAAATATAATGATAATTCTTAGCTCAAAGTGAACTATATATAGATGGCCACCTGAAAATATTTTTTATTATCCATCATAATCGTTATATTCCCGTATAGAACTCGGTAATACTAAATATATAATTGGATGAAATGTAATGTTCATGTAATATAATCTAAATTAATATTGATTAAAACTTGATATTTTGGTCGCATAATGAGAGGAGAAAAATACACCATCCTACAACTGGTCGTAGAAGGGAAGATTGAGGGCCATAGAGGCTTTAGAATATTCGACGGTGGATCGAGATGAGAGGTGTGGAGGAGACGTTTTGTGCTGTCCAGAACAGTCAAGAATTTTCTCAGATGATCGTCAACGTCGGGAGGGGGGATAAGACACGTAAAGAAGAAGGAGAATCAATTATATTTTTATCGAACTAAAAAACTGACTTTAATGTTCCATTAATACCAAGTAATCAGTATTTGTACATATGACAAAAAAGTTATCTTCTTTCGATGGTTAAAAAGATATGCAACTTGAAGGAATATACTCTTGAGTATATTCCTTCAAGGAGTCTAAAACTGTGAATTCAACAATTCGTCAAGCCATAGTCTGCTTCACTTCTATACTCACCATTGTATAAAAAATATACTCAGATAGATTATGTCTCTGATCACCAAAATAATAGTATTTACCAAAGAACAGTGATTTTGCACATTTTTTGGCACTCAAAGAAAAGATTATAAAGGAAAAAAAAGCAACCACAAAAAAAGTATTCCATTCATGCGATGCATTATGAAAAGAATTAATAGGTACCTATCTGTTAAAAATCAATCTGGAAAGATCAGAACCAGTTTGAGATCATGATTAGACATTCTTCAGTGAAATATTCGTTCCAAGCTATTTATTTTATAAACTGTTGATGAATAAAATCATATTGTACTTAAGTTTATTATTGAGATATTGATCGATTTAAATATTATTATTTAAACGTTTTAAACTTAATTGTACACATTTTTAAGGACATTGCTATCTCCATCTTTATTATCCCGACATCTTTCGCAGGTGAGATTGACAAAGAACTAAAGAAACACAAATGGATTAGATAGGTAATGAATTGAAAAATTGTAGCCTTGTATCGAAAGTAAATTTGCTATTATTATCATTAAATTTTATTTCATATGGAATTAAAAATATTAATGAATTTAACAGGGACTGTTATCTCGTGTCATCTCTACGATCTTATTCATACTTTGATAATATTATTAAGATAGGGGAGAATGCAGTATTATATTGTTATGTACGTGCGGAGAAGATGATGACCCTCTTCGGACTCCTCAATGTATGAGAGTGCAAGGTAAATTGCGCATAATGAATTTGTTGGACATTGTTTGGATTGTAATCCAGAGGACATAATAAAAAGTTATTGTGTGTGTAATCTAGTGGATTGGATGACTTGCACTTGACAAAAGAATCAAATTGTAACAAGAAATACATTACATTATGTAGTTTGTCGCATTCTTTGTATCTTTAAGTAGCTGAAATAAAAATGTTAACAAACTCATCACAGACATTTTATTAATAAATATTTTATCTATATTGGTACAATGCAAACTCAATGGCAGAACAGCAATGCGTCGGAGTGCCCGAATCAAATAGGTTGTGACTCCGTCAATGGGGAACATTCACAAAAAAAATCTTCAGCTCAAAAAATAGTACCTACAGAAAATTTGAAAAATTATGGTGACCAAAGGGAGAAGGATATTTTTAAATGTGCATTTTTAAGGCTTTTATCACCATTTGAAAAAGCAATTTTCTCACTTCGCCGCAAAAAGGTCTACCCGTGACGTCATCAGCCGCTATAGACAGCACTACGAATAAATAGTCTACCGACGTCACAATTGACTAATTCAATAACATGGCGTTAAAATATTGACAGAAAATATGGGTTTTTAAAATGAAAATAATGAATGAAAAGTTTTTTTTATCGTTCCTTACTAAGATATTCGTGATCAGCGTATATTTATTAATATAAATTGATAACATTTATTCGTATTCCTTACACATTCATGTTCCCCATTAATGATGCGGTACAACAGTAGTTCATTGCTCAAGGTTGTCCATGAGTAGCTATCTGGATATCACGAAATTGAAGAAACGACCGAAGAGAGAAAAATAAATATTAAAATATTTCTATGTGTAGAATCTTCTAACTCAAACAAGGCATCTCCTTAGAGTAACGTAGCCATTTAATTTACTTCATTTCACGTCTTAATGGAAAATATAAGACAATTTTCCAAGGATACTGTCGACACAATAGCATGTTGTACCTACATGATATACAGTATAACGCTATTTTAATTTATATATATTTTAATAACCTTTGCACCATTATCTAAAACATTAGGTATACAGTTATATAGAAACAAACTAAACAATAAAGTGTGGTTGTAGTTTTGGTCGACCGCGTTAATGTCCCCGTCCTTCCGCCCCTCTAGCACTAGATCCCATCCGCCCAGGCCCACAAGGTTCCGCCTGCGCTCCTCTGCGCCCCAACCATACTTCACGGTTTCCGGATCGCCAGTGACAAATACCCCTTACCTGTATAAACCTAATACACTCCCATTGCTAAACATATTGCATAGCACCTTTATAAAGAAAGTGAACAGGTAGGTAAATAACAATATAATACGTCTTTTGAATTCAATAATATTGTACCAAGACTCACAAATTTCCCCTTTTTTACTTTATTTAAATAGATATTAAATGAAGAATACTTTTATTTATAACATTAAAAATTTGTATATTAGATGATTTTGTATTTATTTTAATTGATAATTTGATAATTTTATGATTCACTCGTGATTTCTTCTTATTATTGTTTTTATTTTTAATTATGTATGACAATCGAATGGGCTTTGATATTAATGAATTAAATAATATATGGGTACTCATAAACTTGACATTACATTGAATACTTATTGCTGGTGATTGTATAATACCGGGTTAGTTGGAAGACATCGCATTTAAGCGATAAACTCGCCCTCTGTACATTGAATTGTAAAACTGATATTTATATGACACTGTTTTATTTTGTAATATTGTAACCAATGTACAGTGAAGAACAAAATGAAATAAATTATTAATAAAATAATTTTATCGACTAAATACCTATATGTTTATTATCTGTAGTGTTTGTTGACTAAAATAAATAAATAAATTTTAATATAACCTATTTCAAACAGCCATTAAGGTTTTCCAGTTCATACGCAAAAACGAGATTTTTGGAGAATTTTAATACCAAAGCTTATATCCTTTTAAGGAATGATTTGTCAATAACTTCCATAAACGTATTAAATTGTAATCCAAACCTACATACTCCTTAAATCGTCCTGGAGTCTTTCAAGAAGGAAGAAAAAAATAATCAAGATTGAAATATAACAAATCACAAACATACGTGAATAAGCTTTCATTAAGTTTTAAAGACAATCTCCGGTTTCTTACTGATTTTGAATTAACATAAGTAATCAAGTAGCGTTTTTTTACGGTTGACAAAATTATACTTCGTAAACGATCTGCTTTGACTTCACTTCGAAGTATATGTCAATATTTTATAAATCCAACTTAAATTATGTTTCTTCAATATTATTATTATACGATAAAATTAATTAAAAGCAAAAGTAATATATTTAAAAAAAATCTCTTTATGCCGTGTTTCATATATAATTTAAATACATATTTAATCTATCTATCAAAATTGACACAGCATCTATCACATGTAGGTCATCTTCTCTGTACCATAAAAAATAAAAAGACATTCAAACAAGACCTTATCGCTGCATTAAAGCTGTCAAAAATAGCACGTGTGATATAAAAATAAATGTGTTCATCTACTATACTCGTATATATTCTTAATTAAGAGAGACTTCTTTTGTCTTATAAGGATATTGTCAATCATACGAAATCATACAAAAGACGTTCTCTCAATAAAGAACATATAGGTAGTAGAAGAAAGAATTTTTTTTTTTTTTAATTTCGATATTTACTAACTAAATACCGACACAGTGAATTGCATGTGTATTATTTAGGTACGTTTAAATTACATTCAAAACAAACAGAAAATAATGGGTCACTTCTTTAATTTTGGGTACTTCATGATAAAAATATATTTTTAAATTAAATAATAATCTTAAAACAGTTTATATTGGAAATAATTTAAAAAATCATGAGGAAAATTATTATTCACCATGTATTAGATACGTATAAGATTTTAAAATATAATATTTTATCATTCACGTTAGAGGAATATCAGAATATCCTTTATACCTTTTTATCAGTTACAACTACTTCAATATACACAAATATTTCAGTTGCCTGAAACTATGTTTGTAGTACGTTACTCGCCACAATAATGACCACTTAAAAGGTTTACTGGATCGTTAAAATAACATGTGGATTTTATTTTTATGTGAAACCAATCTAAAATTGTAAAAACCATTAGTGAAACTAATATTGCACACTTTAAACAGTAGACTATAATAAATGCACTAAGATTTTCATTTTTGTATAATAAAAAGGTAGTCATAAAATTGTATACAAATATTTTTTTTAACATCCTCGATAGACATCTATCGTTTTCAACTGCGCGTGCCTTTCTGCTTCCTTTCCTTATTTTTTTCTACGTTTTGCAAACTTAACTTATCTTTGCACAAATTGTACTTAATTATACTTAAGATAAAATCAATAATTATGTCGTCGATGGTAGGGAAAAAGTCACTAACTAAACTTTTTCCGTATTTTTTTCTATTTGTACTTAATACATAAATATTGAATATCGTAAAATGTGCAAGTTTTTGTATGAAATGTAACAGAAAAATTCATAAAAGTGAAATATATAAAAACTTATTCGTTTCTAGAACTTTAAAATTTAAAAACGAAATTTTTACTATGCAGATAATGACATTTACCTCAACAACGAAGGATATTTTTAATTTTAATTTGTTTATTTAAATAACACCTATAACTGATAATAATAAAAAGATGATTTGTATTTAGCGCTGTTTAATGGTCCGTGACCATCTCAAGAGCGCCGTGCCTTTTTGTTAAGTTGAAAGTATCTTCTGGGTCAAAAATGAAGTTCATGTAACGCTGCTGCCACTGCAGAGGACTCTCCATCTTTATTGGCATCAGTTCTCTGCCTCAGGCCATCCCATATCTTGGTCATGGTGTCGTACGACTCTACGTTCTTGGGATGACTCTGGGGCCACCCACGAAGAGTGCAGATTTTCTCAATAGCCGACTCGAAGTCCTTCTTTTCAAGCGTTCCACTTTGGATACGATGGATTTATTAGATACCTAATGATATCTAATAAATACAAATACCTATATTGTCATACACGGTTAGGTAAATTACTACTAGATCAAAATTTTATCCAGATTAAATTAATGTTACCAAAGGAATATAAATGTGTTTTATAGAACAAGAGCACAGATTACATTGTAATAAGTTTGGTTAAACTAGGAAAGGTAAATAATACTATGTAGGAAATACTATCTGAAATGTATGGTTATTTAATAATAAGAGAACAAATAATTCATTAATCTTTTATATGTAAAATGAAACACAGCAGTTAAATTAAGTTAAAGTGTCCATTATTTATTACAAATACTAACTGTTTAATAATAGAACTACACGTGTTTTCAAATTTCGAACTAAGTTTTAACGATACAAAAATGAGCCACTTATTGTTATCTACGTATCTGTACTTACCTGAATAAACTAAATTTAATTGCTACTTAAAGTTTGAAATATGACACAAACTATTATATAATGTATTAAATGACGGATCCATACATATTTATACTGTTTTAATAAAATAATACTATCGATGCTGTAATAAGGTATATAATAATTCTGTAATCTATTTATTTCAGTGAAGTAGAATGGTTTACAAAAAAAGATATTTATTAATTACTGTCTTTAATATTTAATTTAAGTTCTGTGAGGGTGTCTTTGGGTTTCAAATCACCACTTGTATTAGCTACATATGTTTTACATTATTATTAGTGAATACTACATGCCTTTCGAAAGATATGATGATTAAAAACGTTTGTTAGATATTGCAGATTTTTAAGACTGATTGATAAACTTATATTCCTAGGATAATCAACAATCCAGAATGTACATTTGGGATTCAAAATCAAGACGATGAACTTCACAACTATTGCAACTACAAATTTTAAGAATTGTTTGATAGTGCCTATACTTAAATGCTTCGGTAATGTATGTAATAAGAATCCAATGCTTCAACTCACCTTATGAAGCGATTGATAGGAGAAAAATAGAAATTCAATGTTTTGAAAATATTTTTATATTTTCAAAACATTGAATTTCTATGTAAAAGGCTCATGCTGGATGTTGTCGTAAAATAAAATGATAACATAATCTATATCGACAATTAGAGAAAGAAAACATAATAACTTCAACTACATACTGATTACCCGAAAACGTACACAATATTTTTGATAAATAGAATATTATGTCAAAGACTATTAACAATAAAAATTCAATGAATTAAATTACGTATTATGGAACAGGTAGGTTTCATAGCAATTCCACGTCAATAAAAAAAAATATATCCAAGTTTATTCGTCTATTTGTCTGTCACCCACCCTAACAAATAAATATGTATACGCGTTATGATCGTCTCGATGTGTTTCCAATGTTTTCTTTATTCTCAATATTATTATTACTGTATTATGATTATATTCCAGTAGATACATTTGGCAAACAGACATATATCCGGAATATTTCATACATCTCTATCCCCTTCTCAAAAAATGCACGCACTCCTATAAAAATCGGTGCCATAAATCATTTGAGAATTTATAGTAGATTTTAAAAAGTTTGTGAAACTAAATAAAAACTCTGCAACTATCAAATATGAGCTAGTTTACATCACATTAGGAAATAAAGATTTTATTTTGTTACTTAAATTATCATAAAGTTTCAATTAAATTATCCTTGTTTTAATAATTATTTTAAAAAAGATGTCGATCTACAGTTATCATAGCATTTTCATACTACTTTTTGTATATTTATTACACATTCTCATAATTATCTTCTTACATTTATAATTTTTTCCGTTCACAAGTCCTAAAACAAGCATCTCAAACTCGCGGCCCGCGGGCCGCATGCGGCCCACAACGTATAACTTTGCGGCTCAATAGCAGTACAAAACATAACGGTACAAAAAAATACTCTTTATTAATTTACCTTTTTTTATACTTTTCAAAATAAACCTAGTTTACAGTATAAACATTTTTTTTGTGGCCCACAAAAACTTTTAATTTTTTATTTGGCCCGTGTTACGATTTGAGTTTGACATGCTTGTCCTAAAACATTAGTCTTTCACAATACACCTTTCCCTTGAAATCGTATCAAAAAATTAGAAAGAATTTCGATATTGTTGATAAGTCCATTTCAAGATAAATTGAAAAAAAAATACAGTATGTAATTAACTTCGAAAAACAAAAAAACACCTTTTTCTAATCGCCTGATGATGGAGTCGAGAGTCTCCAAATACTAGTAAGCGAAGTTAATAAAAGTCATTTGGAAGTTAACTTCATGCTGTATTTTCTTTCAATTTATAGGAAAAATTGACTTAACTATTGCAAAATCATTCTAAGTGACAACAAATCTTGTTTCTGCTCTGCAATATTTTGCTAAATCTTGTACTCTTTGCTATACAAAAGAGAAAACGTTAGGCAGCTAAAAGATACATGATCTAATGTCCAAAACATATCCAATAACAGCTACTGATTCAGATTTACCCTTACTGAGAAGAAAAAACCTGCGATTTTTACTCCCCTAACGAAAAGTGAAATGTATTTATACATTTTTATTTCTCCCATCCACGGTACATTGAGTTTATCCTCAATATAAAATATCTCACAGCACAAGTCTGTATCACTATATTATGATGTACAATATCTATGAGGCCAATAGTAATAATTTCATATGTAACCAATAAAACGATACATCAAAAAACTTTATTACGATGTTGTACGTTTATTTTTGTACACTATTTCTCGAAAAAAATCTCACAAACAGAAATATACTAGTGAAAATAAAAGTAGTAGAAAAGGCAACAGCAATGCTAGGCTGTGAAATTTATTACGGAGGGTTGTTTTGAGACACCCCGCGAAGATTTACTGTCATGTTATCGTCTTAGATATCACTTAATTATACCATAATTTAAAAGGTCAATAAAATCTTACCCCTCCGTTAAAAAATATACAATGAAAAATACGAACAATTTTCTTTATTATATCCATTCTGTCCTCGGTTTTAAAAATGCAAAGAATTATTATTTTATTGTGAAATTTATGATGTTCGTATTGAAGGGAAAGAGGAAGTTAAAGCAAAGCGTAATGTGATCGAATTTTAGTTAATGTTTCCTGCAATATATTTTACTATCTGCATTTAAGTTTCTGTATTTACGTTTATCAAATAAAAATATATTAATTCCTATATCTTACAGAATATTTGAAGAAGGAAATACAACAATTTAAAGTTAAAAATATACTAAGTAGGTACTAATATACACGTTATAAAAAATTACATTATGTTTTAATGAAATTATTTATATATACACAAATGAATAATTTTCGTAAGAAATGGAATAAGAGTTTTGAAAGAGTTTTCTTAAATACCCATGTGTAATTGACGCAATTAGGTATGGAGCAAATGAAAAATCCAACAGTTGTAAATTTTCGACTAATGTGTAGGCGTATTAAAAAGGTGATTTTTAATTAAAATTGCCACTTTCAACACATAAACCAATTATTTCAGACTTGAAACTGCTGGATTTTCACTTTATTTACAATATAATGTTCAATGAAACGAATTAACCATGGAGAATATGGATTAAATAATCTTCCCGTATAGGTACATTAAAATTGCCTGCAAATTTACATAACACACACGCGTGCAAGAGTGGGGTATGAATCGGTCAATTGATTTCAATTGCCTTTGAACATACGAATCATTGATGATCGTTGGCGAGCATTTATCTGACCGCTGGATTAACCTGAGAATTTCAATAAACAACATCAGCTCTGTAAACGATCCCAAAAACCGTATTATTATTATTGATATCCAGTATATCTAAATTATCTACTATATGTAACTTACTAGTATTTGGATCTATATTCTTTACATTTTGCGCAATGGTAATTGCATTCGTCTGACAATGTTTTTATTCGAGCATTTAACCATTTCAATATTGATATCCAGTATTGCTGTAAAGTGGGTAGGCGTATTTTACAACCCGTGTCACATTTTAACCGTCTCTCCCTTACCAGATATTATTATTTTCGATGCATTATTGCAGTTTGATTCGAATATGTGTTGTAATATGAGATGTTAAAATAACCTCTTTTACCTGATATTTCAAGAGTCCTAGGACACATATTTATCGATTTGGGTGTCATTTTTTTCTTTTGAACTCTCTCCAGTCCATCAGTACCGCTAATGTGTAAAGAATAATAGGTATCACTTGTTCAACAAAGATGAGCAGTAGCCTGATGTTAGAGTTTATCTAGAAATGATAGAGACATTCGAGAGATCTAGGTTCAATTCCACCCGCAGTAGACTTATTCCACTTTCACGACTCAAGCATATTGCTTACTGTGAGGGTGTATTTGGGTTTATTCTCAATCCAGATTCGTGTAAAACTCTATGCGTGAAAGTATGAAAAATTATGACCTAGTCATTCAGACAAATTGTGAAACATTTCCAAACAAATTGTGGATTACTATGTGAGAGTTCCAATGTCTGAAATCCACATCCAACTTACAGCCAAAAGTGTTTAGATTAATGCATTCTCATAAACGTTTTCAGAGTTAAATTTGATTCTACCCAAAAAGATATACAATTTGAAGGAATTCATTCTAAAAGGTAGCATTATTCGTGTAAAAACAAAGTAGAAACATTTAACAGAAATATATACATTCTTTCGAAAAACTATTGATGGACATTGATCAAATACTATGGGGGTACTTTCAGTTAAACCCTTCCTTTAGAAAAAAATAATAATACAAATACCAGAAAGCTTGTACATACAGTGGGTGTGTTTTACAAATATATATATATATATATTATGCATTACTCTTGTACTATTTACCTTTACAAATCAAGTTTATTGGCTGAGATCAAAGGAAAGAATAAACAATGACCGACGGAGATCAATCCAATAATTGAATCCTTAAAATATCTCAGATTCAAGGAGAGAAAGAGAAATACATACAGCTTACCTTCGATTCCAACCAAATGGGTTGTGAATAGTAAAACAAGCTTTCGAAAAATAAATAAATACTTGATTCAAAATATAAGAAGTAGATTGTGATAAGCTGATAAAGAAAATACCAAATATATGAATACAATTAAGCATTCAATTAATTTGATTGCTTCTTAGAATTTATTTTTCAGTGTTTATTTGAAATACAAAATAGCACTGTTTTATGTTTCACTATAATGTACCTATAAAATGTAATTTTAGTTTGGAACTCGGACCTGATGATGCAAAGTGGTTGATGAAAGAGATTGGCGCATTTGTGATATAATCATAGTTTCTATTCAAAGACTAATGTTTCATTATTTTTAATTGGCTCTTGTTGAAATCGGTGTCAATATATTAAAGGAATTGTATCGAAAAATTCAAAATAAAATCTGCTTGAATGTTATAGTAGATGTTATAACACTTTATTCTATTTGCTAATAGCCATAGTTATAATATTAGTGAATTTAAACCGGTTATCTCACTTTTCAATACGATAATGAGATGAAGATATAAAAAAAATTGAGAAAATAAAACAACAGTCTGTCGTAGAATACGTCTCAGTAGATTTATATAAATACTCTTTTCTAGGTAATAAATATTATTTAAAAAAAAACGTTTAGAGAGAACATCGTGGTATTGAAACATGTTTTCGAGTAAAACCAACATCCCTAATTCAAAGATGAAAATACCTAAATAATAAAAGCAATAATACCGTAGATTGGACAGGCCTGGGTGGTACCGTCCTACCTATTGGAGCAACTGCCCCAATCTCCTACAGGTAGAAAGATTTGAAAAACCCTTTGAGGATCTGTTTACTTCTTATTTATTACCTATTACTTAGTATTATTTGTCTAAGCAATTCATACAATTACGATTGCCAAAGAGTTCAAGTAGTAGGTAAAAATGGAAAGCACTTTTTAATAGTAATAAAAAAATATTCTGTAAAGTCTCCGGCTAAAAAAGTAATACCATTCTTTTCCCAAGTTTTCGAATATCCTATAAAAGGCAAGTAGGTATTCGTAAAACATCACGCAGAAGATAGCATCTTACATTCATCGATGAAGCGTGCCTTGTTTTTTTTTATTGACATCTAGAGGACGACGCGAATGTTTATTACATGCAGTTTGTCCAGTGGCCAACCTAATTGTAGGATTTGCCGTTATAATAGATATATAACAATTTTATGTCTAGTTTTATGCTACATATCGTAGATTTTTATGTAGGTATATCATCACCTACATAAAAATCTACGATCTTTTTCATCACAATATTTCCCACAAGTTGGATAGCCTGCGGACTAAATGCATACAAAGAAAATACAGGTCATGACATAAAAAAATATGTGATCGAGATGGGTAGCATGTCTCATCGCAGTGCTGAAGATATAAATTTAAACGAGATCCGCAATGTTTTACAAATGCCTGTCTTTTATACTGCAGTTGAAAACTCATCCTAAAAGTGTTCAAGGACTCCACACACAGTTTAAAAAGTTATGTAATTCAAAATCTCCATTTGACTGCCATCTAGCGAACATGTATAAAAATTGTGTTTATTCGTTATCTTAGATGCAAACCTTTTTACCCCTTATCTACAACACTAATAATTCCAGGGGTGTTCTTTGGGACAATGTGTAAGTCGCTCCCTCGCAGACACCCTATCTATACCTCGCTGCCTCCCTTTCGCATTCCCTGACCTAATATTATTGAGTTATAAAGGGATACTTCATTAGAAAATGGGCACAGAAATGTTTTTATGCATTCATTTCATTGAAAGTCAAAAAAATATATTACATTGCATAGAATAGTAAATTCCTACATTGTATGCGTTCTTAAAAAAAGTACCAACAATACAATAATAAAGAAACATTGCACAAAATATTACAAAAAATAATAAGAATACAACACAATTTACAAATAATTTATTTTGCGCAACAACCGAGTTTATTTTTTCCCTCTTCTAATAATCTGTATTTTTATATATATATTATAATATAACATATGTATTTGATATGGACTTGAGAGGTCTGCACATCCCACCTCCAAGTCTGGAATAAAGGCTTAAATAAAATAAAAAATAAAAATTATCGCAGAAGCGAAATATTTTCGAACTAGGTAATCCATTAAAATAATAATTAAACAATAAATATATACTGTAAATCTATATATTGTAAATATAAAAAACATTGCATTTTTATCCTATTAAATGACTAATTAATTCTTAATTATTTTGTGTGAATTAAAAAAAAAACACTATCTCTGATAAACCTTTACGTAAATCTCTCATTTCTATCAAAAGTTTTTGAGTGCACTAAAATAGTCTGGTGTTCATAAAACATCACGTTAGCACAAGACATTTGAAAAACTTTTATTTAGCGATGATGTTTAATTACAATTTCTTAATGTCTCATTCGTAATGGCACAGAGAAGATGGCCTGTATATTTATGACAACCAGTTAGTCCATTGACTATCTCACGTGTGATGTTAGAGATATTCGTTTAAAAATAAAAATAATAAAAAATGACATCCTCAGATGCTTGTGCTTGGATACTATTCACAGTATTCGCCCTTTTGAAAATAAATAAATAAAAAATAATATTTTTTAATCAATTAAAGCTTTTTCTCATTGGTCATTTGAAATAACGAATGATCATTGTTCATATCTGAATTTAGGATTCGTTCGCATGGATAAGAAAAACAAATACGCACACAGCAATATTATTAATATCATCGTCGTGTCCGCAATATTATTATAACGAACACGTCGTGACACTATGACGAGATGTCGTGGGAAGGGAAGGGAACGGATAAAAGAGGGCAGGAGGTATCAAGAGGTGAATGAAGGGAAAGGGGGGAGGACGACAACGGCGTTTTGTATGGTAAGGAGAGAGGGAGTGCATGCGGCGGGGTAAGCAAAGTTTTTAACTTCCCGGAAAAAGTTTTGAAAATCGTTATTTTCTCCCCGTGCGAGACTCGGGGCCCACCACGGTCTAGTAATACTAGGACTAGTATAGGTACGTTGTTGTTATTATTATTATAAGAAAGTACTTTCTAGGACTGCTTTTGCTAATAATTATATAACTTTCTAGGACTGCTTTTGCTAGTAATAATATAATACCAAATAGAAACATACTAATTTAATACACAAAAGCAACCAGCAGCTACTAAATGTAAATTCAGAGAAAGAATCTATTTCAATTTTGTCAGACATAATTACATACACCTATTATGCTTTTTTATTTATCTAATAGGTATACCGAATCACCCTTTATGCTCCTCTCGGAAGCATAAGCCAGATACCAGTCATCTCCGTTTAGAAAATATCTGCATCAATCGACTCACTTCTTTCCACGCTTGTATTTTTGTTCACATGAAATTATCGACGCAAAAGACAGTGTAGAACAAATATTATTTTCTTAGTATGTTCAGATTAATTCTTTTCTATTTTATTTACCTATAGAAAAATAAAACAGGTGTTTTATTCTACTAAAGATTTTATTTTGTGAGAGAGACGTCTTTCGTCTTATGAGGACCTGTTTTATTTTTTCGATATGGAATTCTACTACCTAAACACCGACACAGTGAATATATTTACCTATACCCTCACGCCGTATCCCAAACGGGGTGGGCAGAGAGGGTAGATAGCTATAATAGATCTATCTTTGCATACTTTCGTTTTCTCTACATTGCTTTTCTGTTATATTATTAAATCAAAGACTATTTACGAGTGATTACAGACAAAACAATGCAAAATATTGGTAATATTTTATTTTCTTAATCACTCGCAAACGATAGATGAATGAAATAGAATATTATATTTCATGTCAGAGAATAATTGTTTGACATTCATTGAGCATGAGAATTGCAAAAAATCAATGAAAAAAGATTAATCAGAAAACTAGCATAGTACGTCAACAGTGCAGTTTTCATTGTTGATTTAAAAAAAACTAGCGAAGCTATTTTTACAACTAACCATTCATTATAGGTATATGAGAAAAATTTAACACATGTGATAATCATACAAGAAAGAAAAGATAACGTCACCTCACGCGAAAAGGATAGTCTGCGGGTTCGAGTCCCGTCTCGAGAACTACCAAATAAAGAGACATTTTATTTTCATTGCCTTTCATTATTTCATCTGTTAAATTTAGATACGTAATTTAAATTTATTAAATTAAGATTTATTTTCAACAGTCCAAAATCATTGTGGTTAGAAAACAATCTATAGAAACTTTTATAAATATAATATGGTTTCTGACCTTCATTGATGGTCCTGGCACCGCCCCATCGCTGTTTGAAGACGAAGGCAGCTGCAGGAGATGTCTGATGCTGTAACTTGGCTTGTTCAGGTTCTTACGGCCCGTCATTCTGTAAATAAAAATACATTTTTTTTCAAACCGTGGTGATGATGTAGCCGTAACTTTTGAAAGTTGATTTCCAAATAAAATGAAGTCAAACAGATTTCTTAATAGTGTTTTTTTTATTACTTTTATCTCATTAACAGGAAAATTCACCAAAAACCGTTGGTCAATAAAGAAAATGAATCAGAAAAAACTGTCTTTTCAATGCCATTACATCAATAAGTATGCAGAATGACATCCTCTTTATGCAACAAAAATAAAAATAAATGGGCATATTAATTATCACACCACTGAACTACAGGTTCGTTTTCAGTTTTTTTATTGGTCAATCTGGGTTATTTATAAACTCCAACAATTTTTTTATCCCGTAAAAGCAGAGTCAGTGAAAAAATTTGAACGAGGAATCTCTAAGATGAAAGTCTGAAAATCTAACATCCGAATACTATCTGTCTAAGTAGGTATTACTTGTTATTATTTATTTATTCAATATAAAAGCATTAAACTTTCAAAAAGAATATTTTTATAATATTCAGAGAGATCTCAAATCTATATAACATTACGGTATGTTCCACAAGTGGGGTAGCCAGCCGAATAGTCATATATTATATATTCCAATATGATTTTTTTGATGTTATTTAAGAATGTAAAATTTTGGAAATAAATAAATAAAAAAAAAATATTATATTGCATAATTAATTTAAGTTAGTTTGAAGAGTCGGCGCTTTAACGATAAACTCGTCCTCTATAATAATATGTATTGATTTATTTAGTATGAATGTAAGTATTTCTGTATAAAATTGTTTGTAGCTAATGTACAATAATGAATGAATAATCCCTTCTACCTAGAACTCAAGTACGTAAGTACGCTGCCCAAGTAGATAACAATATAAGTAATAAGTATTCTATATTAACTACAGAACTTCACCGATTTAAGAAATTGTAGCACTAAGTAGTTTGCATGGAATGATAGAGGATGATCACATCATACTTTAGAAAATAACCCCCTATAACAAAGAACGTAGAACTAACCTAATTAAGTAATAGATATTATGTATCAGTACCACAGACATTTTACATAAGACTGTGCACCTCATTGAAAAAAACGTTTCACATGAGATGGCAATAGATAGAGAGCTGTCCGTTTCTAATACATGGCTGTACTATATATACCTACTATAGTTACGGTAGACTGCCAATATGTTAGAAAAGAACACCTATCTATCAATTATTTTCTCATGCGGTTCGATTTATTTTTTCGTAGGAGAATAGACCTTGAAGCCACGGCAGAAAGCATATTTTTGCTTGTATTTTGTTGAAAAATACAGTTTTGTATATTTATGTAAAATGTCTCAGTACTACTGTCATATAATAATATCATACTCAATATAATAAGTGTTATTGTCTGAGGTGTGGTAGGTTTACTATTACCTACGTCACAATATGTTAAGTTTTTATTGCACATTTAAAACGACCCTTGTGCTGATATTTTTATTCTGGCATACCTACTTACTTAAAAACTCGTTCATTTAAATTTTTTAGAATATTACTAACAGCATTATATTGAGAGACAATCAGATTGTCACCAGTTTCAGAAGCAAATTGAAAACTGCACTCTTCACCGGCGCCCTTGAGACGGTCTAGGGACTGTTAAACGGCGTCAAAATCAAATCATCCAGCATCATCATCATCATTGCTGCCACCAGTGATTGTTGAATGTAGAAACGTAATTTATGAATGTAACATGGGTATAGTGCGCTTGGACTAGTCTTTGTGCCATAAAAAATAATATATTCAAGATTGTTAACTTCCTTCAGTTTAATTTACGAAGTAAATATTAAAATGTATGACTTGTCACAAAAACGCTTAAAATTATGTTCAACATGAAAAAATTAGCAGTACAAATGGAACCTCTCAAAATAATGAAAATACCACATGACTCGGTTTGATTGTGCAATGACAATATGTAAAAAATATCTCATTTATGATTTTATGCCTGATAAAAAATCATTATTAAAAAACTGTTTCATAAACTCTTCTCATATCTTTTGATTTCCAAGAATTAAAAGTTTTGAAACTCGCTTGAATAAATTCAAATATCATTTTTTTTTTTCATTAAAATATAGTAATACATCTAGGTACGTAAAGAATTTTTCTGTCATTTTTTACCTTTCTTAAGAACCTGAACTCAATAATTATATGTTTAATTTACTATATAATTTAGTAAACTCAGGTGCCGGCTAACCCCCCTTTCACGACACAAGCTTTTAGCTTACTGTGGAAGGTGTATTTGGTTTATAACAAAAACCCAGATACATTTTTTTTTATATATATTAATATAAACGGTTTCAAGGTTATCTATAGTGAGGCTGAACAACAAACTCTTTCACATTATACCGTTTTAAGGACAATAGCAACAAAGGAAATGATGATGAGACAACAATTGTAGTTATTGGGAGTAGGTACTGCAACAAAACAGCTGTTATGTAAGTAGGTATCTCTATCAATACCATCACGGTAGTGGAGTAGCCATCGAAGTAATTGCATATAATGAACGTACAGGTCGTCCTCCTTGTGTCAATCAAAATAAGACATTCAGATTGGATAGCATATCTCATCGCTGCATTGAAGATGATTAACGTTTTATATGCGATTTTATAAGACACTTAAAAACTAACAGAAGAAAGTAGGAGACCTATTGTCTGCAACATAAAAATATATTCATTCATTCTTTGATTCATACCATCACAGTTTTTCTTACAAGGGATATTTATACGAATACCTACCTTTTACAGGACACTCGAAAATTTACAGAAAATAATTGGAGTGCTATTCTTTTCCGGGTTTACTTTTTTAAATATAAATTTAAATTTTTAGCCATGTACCTAGTTTACAACAAACTTTAAACTCGTGTATACACAATATTCTGAAATGATTATACTCGCTGCCTCATTAAAACATTTTAAGTGAAAAATATTCAATTTTCACGAAAAATCTTGTTATAAATCTAGAATATTCTTAAAATTATCACAATGTGAATTCGGCATAAATCGTCAAATAAATCGTTACTCCTAAATACTCACACATTCAGTGTGCTTACTTAAGATATTAAAATACCATTGTTACATTTTAGTGTATCAGTTGTACTGCTTCCTCTTTCTTAAAGCATCAAACAAGTGAAAGAGATAAACATATGTCTTTCCGTTTTAGTGTGCAATGAAAGGAAAAACAATTTTCATCACATCCCGAACAGATTTTCCTTGTCGGAAATTTACTGACGCCTAAGACTCGTAATGAGTAAAAAACCAAACCACGCGAAACAAATAATTGAAAAGTGATATGAAAGAAAGGGAAAAGAAATATTCATATAATGAACGAACAAATTAGAAATTTTTAAATTTATTCTTTTTTATGATTATTTTGTAATGAACTAACATCTTGATTATTTTGATAACGATTTTCTTTGAAATTCTGTGAATTTACTTGGTTTCTTTCTGCAAATTAGAAAGCTCAACTAGTAAAACATCGGAAAACAAACTCTGTCGAAAGAAAAACGAACACACATAAAACAAAATCTTGAAAAGAATTTTAAAAGGCACCGAACAAAAATGTTCACCGATGTTACAACCTCAAGCGAATTGACAACCAAGATATGAATCGTCCGTTTTGATTCATTCCCTTGATATAATCCCACAAGCGATTATGAAAGTTTACAGTAAGAAGTTGTAAGACTTTAAAGTCTAGATTTATTTGTACTTTGTGAAAAACAGTTTCCGTGGAATAAAAAAATATTCATTGATACGCTGTTATCACTAACACAATGAAAGTTTTTCTATTTGACTGAAGGGGTGAGGAGAGGGTATTATGTCTTCAGAGAAATAGTTCAAGTAGTTTTTCTTAAGTTTTTTATTACCTTTTTATAATATTGAGAATGAAATAAAATGAAAACCTTTTGTAATCTTTTTATACTTAATTTCAATTTAGCAATGATGCATCATATTATTATCTGAAGAGATTTTTTTTTCATTTTAAAACTTAATGTTCCGCTTAGTTGAATGAGATATTGCAATGAAATTAGTTCCTGAATAACTTACGAATACTTAACTATTCTGTATTAGAGCTAGAAGAGAGTTGTTCCAAGTATAGTACTGAGAACACACAGCATCCCTTACCACGCATGATTGTGCGGTAAGTACAACCACAACCTGTCATCCCGCCATAACTCCATACAATCAAAACATAACCTCAAAAACAACAACACTTAATCTAAAACATATCACTCACCTGATAATAAAAGTTGTTAACAACGTTATACCACGCCACAAAAATCACTTTTATCAACTCTCAACGTCAGCGAGACACCTTTATTGAAATGTTTACATTCGCGAACATTATGACAGCTTTCAAACTCTCATAAGATACTTTTACGACTGTCAAACTATAACCAAGAACACAAAACACTCTCAAAATCTATTGAAAACACTTTGAAACTGTTTGAAACCTTACACGTATGATAAATCAATGTAAATATATCGAAAAATATAACCTCAAAAGATCGTAGCATCGCTGCGTGACCAACGAGAATTAATAAAAAGTTTCTTTGTAAAACAAGTGGCTTGTGAGCATGTACCAAAATGGCGGAACTTTAGAGAACTTCGGAACGAAGTACGGTGCGAAGTTGTGGGGGAGAAAACACCCCCGTGGCTCGCGGATCACGCAAGGAGCGGCGTCGCTTTTCAACGGGCGTCGGCGTTTCCTTACAATCGAGCATACTCTGTTAAAGCGCAACGAAAGTTTGTCAAAGTTACAATAAGTTAGATTCGTGATATTTTAATATATTTGTACCGACTTAATTTTTGTTTGATTTTTTAATTGTTATTTTAGTAAAGTGTTTGTGAAGCGACGTATTTATTAAACGTGGCTACGCGTCAGCGAGCAATCCTCACCCAAAGTTAGGGGAGTGAGTAAAATCAATAACTTACTACCGGGCCTTGCTCTGTTCTTTGCTTAATCAAACACTAGTAAAATATTATTTTTAACTTATTCAAATGAGTTTAAACGATGTAAAACCGCAATTACAACACCGTATTATCGTTTAGTTAACTAGTTACAACTCTTGCTTTAGTTTGAAGGGTTTAAATGGTAGTTTTTCAAAATATAAAGCCGTGATTTTTAGTAAGAAACTTGTTAGCAAAGTTTTCTGACTGTTCTGACAAAAAGAAGTTACTGGGTGATTCAAATGAGGCGCGGCGGGTAGGTGAAGGGGTTCCCATCCCCATTTAGACGTAATGTTAAACTGGTTTTGAATGCTGCGGGGGGAGTTTAAGATCAGGGATAAAAGAAAGATTATTATGTACGAATAAAGAGAGGCGTAGAATAATGTAACTACCTATAGGCACTATAGGTACCTAATAAATAAACATGTTATGTTACTTTACATCTCATTATAATGTAAATTTACCAAATTACATTTTTTCATAAGAATTCATTACTTTTATATCAAGACTAGGAAGCATTTTAATCGTTTACTAACGCAAGTTATTGAATTTCATTCCGAAAACCCTGCAAAGAAATGATCTCCCACTCTTTTCCGTTAGTTTTCGAGTGTTCTGTTAAAAAAACAGGTGTTCAATAAATAAAAACATTTTACATCTCAAATTTAGCGTTGAAGTCTGCCACACGTCCTGAATATCTTCATTTTTTAACACGGAGAGGACAGCTTACATGTTTATTGTTTTTTGGTGTCATGTAAAACAAAAATAATCCTATAATTTGTTCATAGGATTATTATGTTTATGTGATAATGAAGACGACCTGGCGCCCTTGAGATGGTCACGGATCATTAAACGGTCCTTATAATAGTTATTATTATCTCATATCTCATTTATTAAACAAAACAATATTTGATTCTACATTTTGAACACAATATAAGATTAACAATAAAATTTAAAAATAACATTAAATAACAAAAACCATAAAATATTAAAATAAATTTATGTATATTCTAAATGTAGAACCCCAACATTATTCGAGTTGATTCTTCCATGATGTTCTATGAAATAGTACAATCATGGGAGATCACTTACAGAGCTACAGGGACATTTTTTTGGTCGCAACCAATAAACGCAAATAATATTCTTTCACGGCACAAGCTATTAGCTTAGTGTGAAAAGTGTAAAAGGTTGTATTTGGGTTTATAACAAAACTCAGATATATCTAAAAAAAAAAAAAAAAAAAAAAAAAAAAAAAAAAAAAAAAAAAAAAAATATCAATAAGGTTGGTAAATAATTTATCCTCTCTGTCCATTCTTAAAAGGATACTGCGTACATGAATTAATTGAAAATCTTTCATTGTACTAACATATACCGTCTTTATTATAATTTTGTGCCTATGTGTTTATTTAAATGACCTACATTTTATAAAACACTTTGACCCCTATCGAATACTCAATGCTCAACAGGTTATCTAAAAACTTGTATTTCCAAAGTCACCGTGTTTATAAATATTATTTTTGTTAAACTTAAAGCAATTTACACATTAAAGATTGCACCCTCCTTCACCCATGAATGTTACAGGAATGTTAGTTCCTATGTCATCCATACTTTTCATGCAAATTCTTTATGAAGAAAGACTCAAGAGATTTAATTGGGAGATCCCGGGCTCAATTTTACCCACTAGCTTCCTACTCTACCTTCGTAGCGTACTGCTTACTTTAAGTTTGTCTGGAATTGATTTTTGTACATTTTAAATCCAGGTTCATTTTATCAAAATTATATTATTTTTTATAAATATTTATTTATTATATTACAGAAATTACAAATCAAAATAGAATAAGGAGGTGATACGCAGTGGATAAATTTTCACTTTGTATATCTTACCATATTATTTGTGTTAGTTGGAAGAGATCGCGCTTATTCGATAAACTCGCCCTTTCACCTCCTCTTCATTGCTTATTATAATTGTCTGAAGATTGTGTTCCTATTTTCTAAATAGGACTATAAAGATAAAAATAATCAGGAGTGTTTAAAAAAAATATTCACTTTTTTTCCAAAATTAGGTAAAAATAATAATTGTACTTACCTCATAAACTCCTTTCCTAAACAACTTACCTGAAAAAGATAACAATTCATCAAAAAGTGTTTACGGTGCGATAACGAAAATAAAGCTGGCGAGCATTTTCTTGGAAATTTATTAAAAATCGTTAGTAATAACTTGGTCGTCGTTTTTCATACAAAAAGTAAGTAAGTACAACATTTTTCACAAAGGTAATGTTTTATCCCTTGTTACAAATTGCCCCCACATTTCCTGCAGTTATCAGGGAAATAATACGGTGATGTAAGCAATGCTTGGGAATGCTGCGGAGAGGTGGGGTGACCATAATATTAGTACCTACTGACACTTTACGATTTTACTCTAATGTAGTTTGCAGGTACCTATACGTAATTGCGTTCGTATAATTATATTTCAAATTTTACATTCGAGATTTTGTTATTTAGCTTAAAATTGTGTATACCTTTTGTGATACTCAGAGGTTTAGAAATAAGATGGTTGTAAAATTTCAAAATTAAAACTACACTTTCGAATGTTTTTAAAAGTGAACCTTATCGAAAATCAATTCGATTTTATTTTAAATGTTGCAAGAATTTTCTTGTTTCAATTATTCCAACATTATTATTCTTTTACATTAAGTAAAAATACAGACGACGTCAAGAGGCTGAGTGATGGGAAATGCTTCGGAAGGCAGAAAAAGAAGCTATTGTTGAGCAATGAGTTACGATAACTCATACTAGTGTTTGTGTGTCTTCTGAGACCAGCGACCTCGTTGCTGACTGAAGAAGTGAGTTGAAATAAATAGACATTTTTTTTTTTTTTTAATTTACTCCAAAATGTTTAACCCTTAACACCCTTTCAGTAAGCAATATTCTTGTGTTTTCCGGACACGGAGTCTTTGGCACATACCTCTATAAAATACAAAAGGTCCCGACGGGAGGTTGTAAATACTGCTCTTCGGAAGCAGACGATGCCGAGCACACCCTTTTTATATGCAGTAGATGGGACCAGGAGAGAATGGAGCTAGCTGCTCACTTCGGTTCAGGCCTTGACGTAAATAATCTAGTGGACCGCATGATTGAGTCGCCGGAGGTGTGGAATGCGGCTGAAAAAATTATGGACACTATAATTTCTATCAAGGAGAGGGAGCAACCCTAAGAAAAATTGCACTCCCGGGTAGACCGCAAGGTGGGAACCGGGGCTGTAAAGAAGAATGAGGGGTTTTAGCCGGTAGGAGTCCGGCACTACCTATTAAGGTGTCCATGAAGGATTTCCCCTCATTACAAAAAAAAAAAAAATCTTGTGTTGTGAAAGTGGATTAGGTCGACAGGTGGTACAATCCAATCTGGGATCTCTCAATTGAAAGTCTAAAACCTACCATCGGGTTATCGATCGCCTCACAGTTTATATTGTAACGATTATAGAATCTTTTTTTTCCATACTTTCGACAATAATGGTGTCACCCTACAAAGTCCATTGAATTATGAAGGTAGAATGGCATTACTAGTCTATTTATATGACAGGTCATGATTGGTTCTTTAGCAAACAAGTTCAATACTTACTATTACTTACTTACCTATACAAGTAGTACCTACTCACTCACTTACTCACCTGACTTTATATATTATCTATGTAGGTAGGTACGCATACACACACATTCATACATTGCTATCTCCTCTACATTCTCACATACACAAACAAACATTAGATAGGTATACATATATTATGATTCTCACATAATTATTCGAATGTTTTTATAATTGGATATGAATGGTTGTTTTATATCCTTTATAGATGCAGTAACATAAAAACTGTGGGTAACCCAACTAGGAATCGTTGGGTCGATTATTTAGGATCTTTTTTCAAGTTAAATAAACCTAGTTACTCTTAACTCTTTAATACTCTTAACTCTCTGCAGTAAAAATATGTGTAACGAATTTATATATTATGTCACAAATCACTCGTTTCGAGTTGATTGCAAGCAAAAAATAGGTATTTATTTTATGTATAAAATGTGAAGGCATTATTTAAAAAAAAAAAACATATTTTCCCTCCAAATAAATTCTAAGTTGTTATTTTTTTCGCGTTATAAATATCGTTGATGTATTGCTCTGTCACACTTCAGCCACTGTTGAATATAATTTCATTTTGCATTATCCGTCACATTGTTTTTGACTTGATATGTTTACTTGATTTTGTGACGATTATGATGAATTGGTAAATGTATTTGATACTGTACGTTATGCTGACTAACATTGAAACGTAATTTTGTTTCTTGAAATACATTTTATAATTAAGTAAAACAAGAATGAGAAATAGCGTTGACTGCTACTACCTTTTAAGCTATGAGACTTTCAGCTAGTATTAGATAATACTACATATAAACGCATTCATACCACTGTCTACATACAATTTATATTTATATAGAAACTTAAACGTAAGTGTTTCAGTAGTAACATTAGATACATATATTGTGCGCTAGTCATACCTACTATGCATTTTCTAAGTAGGTACTACTTACCTAGTAGAATATAAGTCAATAAACATAGAAGGTACAATAAGAATTGCTTACTGCAGTAAAATATAAGAGAATTTTGGAAATATCAGTTTTCTTTTAAATATATGCAAATATCGTACAAAATAAACTACAAAATACCTTATTTGTGTACTTACCTACCAATTAAATGATTCATAAGCAATATTACGGATTAGATGAAAAACAAAGCAATTCAGTGATAAACTCTTAGATTTTTTTTCCATTTGCTGTTAAGTGTCGAAGTACCCACACCATATAACAATATGAACCGTACATAATACCTACCTACTTGATAAATCTCTGTCTAAGTTTTAGTTTTAGATTATCACTACAAAATAAAGATTTCATTTTATTGGGCGCTTCTCTCGCTGCATCGATACGACATTTCACATATTTGTCTGAATTCACTTCATAAGTCATTTATGACATCCTATGTCGGAAAATAGGTAGGTACCCCTCTTTATTTACAATGACACGACTTAAAATCACCCTTTTGGTTTTAGCTAATTTCGATGGATAGGATTACAAAGAAAATTAAAAAAAAACCTTCCGAAAACGTAATTTCATACTTTGTTAGCTATTCATACGATTTAGATATTTTTCTGGTAAAGCACACGAAATCGTATGAATCACGGACATCACCACATCTCTTTTAAAGGGATAGATAACATACTTAGGTACTGCACAAGCCGTCATTTGATGCCTTCATGGTTTTTTGTTGTTTATTAAATTAATAGGTAGAAATGCATATTTATTTACTTGTTTATTGTGATTTTGTGTAACTTAAATTAGGCAATAGCATTATTTTATTTAATGTGTATTTATTTGATTTATTTATTTATTCATTATTTACTGATGATTAATTACAAACAATTACATAAAAGGAATACCAACATTTATATTAAATACAATCAATATACAGAAGGCGAGTTTATCGGAAAGGCGCGATCGCTTCCAACTTTTATCTTTTTCAACGGTATTTGCCGTTAATGTAATTAAATAAATAAATAGTAAATATACAAATCGTTCTCTCCGCATCGTTAAATATCTCTACTAATAAAAAAGCAAAGAGATCTAAAGTTTATCCTACTTACGCAAACGTATAATATATACACGTATTGTAATATTAAGTCCCCTCCAAGATGTGTCTACTAGCATCGCGACGCGCGGCGAGCATTGGTCCTTGTTATATTATTATAGGTAGGTGCCTACTAGTACATACTGTGTAGGTATTAATATTTATTGTAGCTGTCATAATTTGTAATCTTGATTTGTTGGTAAAGTTTCTCTCTTTGGTCAAGTCGTAATAAATACACCAGACGTTCCTTTCAAACTCAATATTATTATTTTGCTCTACAAGCTAGCTAGAGTATTGTCTGCTTTATAAATTGGAAGTGTTTACTTCGTGTGTATATCCGAATCTGAATTTTCTTCAAATACAGAGAATAATCAGTAATTCCGTTGTCTATCCCTTTATTGATTCCCATTTGTGCTTTGTTATTCGCCAATTTTTGTTCTTGTTTCGCTCCAACTGTGTGCTCTAAATGAGGTATTTGATTTGTTTATTTTTATGTATTGTGTAAGATGTAAAAGGCTCACACCGGGATATGTAAAAAAAATAATCGATGTATCTACAAAAAGGTATAAAGCAATATAAAAACTGTCAACATGCCAATAAATGCAATTATTAATTAAGTAGATACCTTCTTATTTATTTGTATGTTATGTTCTTTCGCCTTATTATGCCTTAAGTGGAATTGATGAATAAAGAAAATCAATAGATAAAATTTCATACACCTGACAACTTTGTCCATACACCATAATATGTACATTATAAATATCAAAACTATATTTTGTTCCATGGAGCTCTTAGCTAAAAAATAGGTCTCTAATCCTTTCTTGGGGTCTTGTAAAAAAACGTAGTATCCATATAAGGCATTAAAACTCACTCACATCTTCAATTCAACGATAAGGTCTCATCCCGAATAGTTGTGTGACACGAAAAGGACTACATATATGTTTTTTGTTTTACATTCAATGATTTTATTCTTCTTCTTCTTAAAGTGCCATGTCAGGTCTCCCCGACGTCGGCTGTCACCCAGGCGTAAGCTTCTCTGTCCTGTGCTAGCCGGAACAGCTCTTCCATCCTCCGGTCCACTCTCGTATATTTCTCAGCCAGGAAATCTACCACCTTCCCACACCGCGACTACAATTAACGACCTCATTTATTAAATAGCCCTAACTGTATGAATTGATTTAAAAAAAAATAGCATTATTAAAATATATTTGTCTCGATTTAATTCGTCGTCTCATGAATTATTTTCTGCCAAAATAGATTTTAGCCAAACTATTGATGAGTTTTTATCAGCGATGTTAGTTATAATACAAAATATCTTCAAACCAGGGTTATATAACTAGTATTACAATATTATGTAAGCACTTCTCCCCAATATACCTTATATACCCATGTTCCATATTAGATATTCTTGATAAATTCCAGCAGATTTGTTTGGTCTGATAACTACTGGGAGACTTGAAAAGTAAATAGGTACCTGCTTACAAACCTATAATAATAATACCTATGTACATATATGTCCATAGACAACTCCCGTAAGTAAGAGAATTATTGTTTGAAGAAAAATGAGGGTCGCGGTCAACTGATGCAAATCACTCACATTTTACAACATTACTATGACATTCTATGCATATTCTATTTCGCAGGGGTATCTTACTCATGGATTACTGTGAGGTAGATATTCCATAACTTGGGCTGCGGAGAAATCTATCACAAAAGTTGAATTACCTACTTAGTATTTTTTTTGATCCTTCATATACTACATACATTTGAAAAATCATACTTTTGCTAAAATTTCTAAACCTAATCATACTTTTGTTATATAATTTCAGAATAAATCATTGATACTCCTTGAATAGAATAAGCCTCTCGCTCTATGTAAATTTTAGTGTATCTTGTAAAAGACATGTATTTGTGAAAGGATCAAATCCTTCCCTCTTCTAGAGAAGGAAGACAACTTCCTACTTTGATACCAATTTTTCGTACGCTTGCCATACTTTGATATTTTACATATGTCAACCAATACGAATGAATATTTTTTATGATATTGAGAGAACAAAATAATGTAAGTATTAAACACAGTTTATTCACTAGCTTACCCATTATTTGTTGTTATTAGGTCCTTTTTAAGACGATTTGTGCCAAATCCAATACAGGGAGAAATGTATGACAAAATAACAGCTAGAAGAGAGAGAGAAAGAAAAAGAAAAAAAAATGGAATCATCAACCATGAATTATGAAAAATAAGCACAGTTGAGTTATAATGTTCTCAAGCTAAGTGGACTACAGAATTTTAAGACATATTGGAATCGATCCCATATGCAGCAAACATGATATAGGTATTCAGTGAAACCTGTTATTTAATAAGACCGTGATGGACGGGTAGCTAGATACTCGTATTCAATAAATCCGCCGATGTAGTGAAAAGTTTTTACCTGTGAGTCGTGAGGTACCGGATCCGATTTTTGGCCAAAGCAAAATGAAAAATAGCCTCCTTGAAAATGGCTTGAGTCTGGGTATTACACATAATTATATGTGATTAGTGCATTGTATATAATTATGTATCGTCGCTTCAGAACCCGAAAAACTGATTTCATATATTAGTTTTGGACTAGCTCAAGTTGCGTTTATTATCTATAATATGTATAACATATTTAAAATGTAAGTAACATTTCTAAATGTGTCCAAGTTGTATTAATAGGTAAGTGAGTAGGTACAGACCTATTATTTTAACACGTTTAACATTTCTCAGACAAGCAAAAGCAGAGATGAAAAGCTTTTAGAGAATCATTTTATATACCTACAACTAGGTACAACAACGACTCGCTGGCCTGCGGATTTCAATGAAACTTTTTGTTTTACACGATTATTTCATTAACAACCTCGGGGAGGTGTTAGTGGAGAGATTCTATGTACTGTGTACTATTATCTACTCCTTTGGAGATATATTCAGCCTGCAACATCATAAAACAAACACACACTATCCTAGATTATCTTTTTCTAATAGGTAAAATTAAAATTTATTACAAACCTTATTAAATATATAAAATTTAATCTTATAACCATCTTCATATTCTTCAATTATCTGTTTTCTTTTCTACGTACATTCTATGTACTGTGTATTTGAAATAACATAAAAATGGCGTAATTGATAATTAAGGTATTATGTTTTATAACATATTATACAATGTGACATATTATTATCATAGCATATATCATTAAATCTCTTATAGGACACTCATATTTCATTACTAAAAATTCTACAAAATTTCTCATACTGTCACAAATTTATATTTTATGACCAATGCATAGTAGGTTTTCAGCAGAATTTATACCCAGATCTTTCTGATTAAACAAACGATACACTGGCATCAAACTTACGACTTACATACAAACTGTATGCAATTTAATAAATAGATAAGACAAAAATTGATCACATTAGTGTAACTAGAAAAAAATGAACTTAAATTGTGACATGTCCCCAGGATGGACTGTAGACCTACTTACAATGAACAACATCTACGTTTTAGGAAAGGATTAACCCTCGACGTCGGCGTCGTCGGCGTCGCGGCGACTTAACTTGCCTCGGGGCTAAACTCTCATTGTCTGAAAATGGAGATGATACTTCTAGTATAGTTACTTATCTTTTAACCATCTATCATACAATTATATCTACAGACAAACATGTATAAATTTGTATTATTTATTAATATTTCATCTTGCAGAATATGAAATTCTATTATACTTACTAACTTTAGATCGTGGTTCAAACTTTTTATTTATAATGCAGAACGCGGACTTATCTATTGTATTCCATTCAATATAATACCATTTTTTCGTTTTTAAATACTTACTTTCAATTCTCAATAAAAAAAAATCGTTACATAGAATCTAAAAAACATACTATCAATTTTTAATCTACGTAGGTATATTTAAGTTATAATTAGACTTATTTAACTTGAAAATGCTACTCTTAACTATAAGTATGGATCATATAAGGAAAACGTTCAACCACTGATTGGATGATTAGATGATCCGAAAAATTACACTAATTAATTAATATAATAGATAATTCAAAACTTTTTTTTACCTATAGACACGGTCACATTTTTAAAAATCGTGAATGTATTCGTGATTAGATTGACATAGAGTAAGCCTTAAATTTTAACTGTTTTTTTTCGTTCTCCACGTTCATTCTCTTCTTGAAAGTAAAATCCCTAATTTATCTTATTCAATATGAAACTATCCTTAAGAACTTGAGCAATATCAGGATTTTCAATATCACTTAGTTCCTTCTATCTTTATGGCCAAAAACTGAAAAATATTTCCATAAATTACAGAGAGACATGCTTTGATACGTATGTAGTGGCTAATAAAGCCATAGTCGGTATTAATATGTATTATAATACACTATCTATAAATCCACATCCTTTAAAGATAGTGCAGTACTGGGTGTGCTACACAAAGTTAATCCTCTTAATAGATTCCTGTAGACATCCCCAAATAAGTCCTCTATCCTCCGTAAACATGGAGAAGGGTTAGATTCATTGACTTTTCAATCTTCATTCATCCTTCTTTGATTAGGATCCTATACTGTTTGAGAATGTGACTAAAAATGTGTTTATTATATAGCTTCTAATCCAAGGTACGAGTGATAAGTGTGATTTTACAGATATTCAAACTTAAACAAAAGCGAGCATTAATTTACATATTTATCAAAACAATACTTTACCATCATTTCGTCTTAAATTTTTTAAATGAATGCTTTCTATGATATTTCAATCATTATTCAAACTGATTCTTAATATCAAGTATTAAAATTTTGTGTTTTATGAATACCTAGTTTCGCGTAACAATAAAAAATATAATAATAATTTTAATCTCCTAATGAGCAGTTCTTTCGGAACATGTCTAAATAAAAATATTCACATATGCGTCATTTTAAAAAATACTTACGTAAATATACAGAACTAGCAGGAGAAATAAAAAATATTTGGCATTCTAGGTCCGTTTATATAATACCCTTAGTCATGTCAGCTACAGGGATAACTCTGAAATCTTTAATAAATAATTTACAAAAATTAGATTTACCGGTTAATTTGTAGATTAAAATTCAAAAATCTATTATTATAAACACTTGTAATATTGTAAAAAAGTTTTTGAACACAGATATTTCAGGCACAATGCTGGTATTTTGAACCCGCGTTCTGAGCCTAATCCTTTGATATCCTGTATAATATCTGGATAGGTGAATTTTTCCCGGCATTAGACTGTTAAGTTTTTGTGTGACCATGACTGATCATATGGAGTCTTATCTGGTTGTATAATGCTGAGAAGTGTGGATGGCAATTCTGCCACCGCGTAAAAAAATATAACGATCATATCGCACAAGGTGGGGTAGACCGTTAAATTACTACAGATAAATGATGTAAAAAGTCAACCTTTTTGTGTAATGAAAAATAAGACATTTAGAATGGGTGACATAATAATAATAATAAGAACACTTTATTGATCAGAAAAAAAAATCATGGGCAATTGGCGAGCTTATTGCCTGGATGCAATATCAGGCAATATCTTCCAGCTAACCAAAATAATGTGTGATACTATGTTGACAATGTGTAATTAATACTAAATGTGAACAGTTACCTAATACTAAATTTAATTATAACTAATTACATTCTTAGCCCTAAGTAGAACATTATAAATATGTGTCATGTTTCCTCTAATAAATACTATAAAATGAAGGATAAAGGCACGGGGAGGAACTTTTTAGGATAAGTCTTTGGATTTTAGGTTATTCTTAAAAACGTGTAGCGTAGAGGAATTTCTAATATTGCAAGGTAGATCATTCCACATTCTAATTGCATGGGTCGTAAATGATGAACTGAAGAAGGTTGTGGTGTGGGCAGGGACGGCAAGTAACTGGTTATTCTGAGATCTCAGAGGACGTCCTCATCGATTAATTAAATACGCTGAATTTCTTATGAATACCTGCCTTCTACAGGCTACCTAGAAAACGTTGAAAAAGAGTGGAAGTAATGAATAAAATTATTCTTCGTTCTCGTACTTGGTGTCTGTTTAACCTCCATAATCCAATAGCCAGTTCAATGGCTTCGATCAAATAACATCCAGAGTTTGGTCGTTGGTTAGGTTAAGGATTTATTTAAAATGACATTTTGTCAATTAACATAATATATTATAACTATTATATGTATACAGTGGAAGATATTTATATTTTCAAATATGTTTGTATTTATGTTGCATAAAAAGTACTAATATAAGTTCCTTTATCACAAATTTTAATGTCAAACCAAAAGTGCACAAAGATTTTTGCAAAGTTGTTTTATATAGGTAGGTACTTTATTGAGCAGATAAATGACATTTAAAGAATTATGTGAAGGAAGGTGGAAATACTAACTGGAGAATGTTAGTTTACACGTACCATTAGAGATCGCCATACTTAAAATTATCCCATCACGGCATACCCCACAAGGGTAGCCAGCAGACCAATGCAATAAACATGAAAGCTGTCCTCTTCGTGCCAACAAAAAATTTAGACATTCACGATGGTTGGCAAACCTCATCACTGAATTTAAGATGTAAATTGTCGGTATCCAAAAATCTAAAAATCTAGAAAAAGAAAAAATAATAAATATACAAGTGCCCCCACTCAACTCTCCACTCACCCTCCTTCTCACTACCACCACCACCCCCACCCCTTCCACACTTCCCCTCCCCCTACTTAGTACCTAGCTTAAGTCTGTATTTTGTTTTAGTTTCTAAGTTGACGGCACTGACGATGGACTAAGTCCGAAAGGCCTCTGCCAAAATAAAAATTTATACAAGTGAAAGTAACAGTGTTTAACTCTTATCATTTTAATATGAATAAAAATGAACTTTCATAAGGTTACCACCGAAAAAATAGAATACATGCAAATTGTATTAATTTTTCAAACATCTTCTTTTTACAGGATACTCTAAAGCTAACAGAAAAGAGTGGGAGACCAACTCTTTGCTGGGTGCTCCACGGAATATACTTCAAATAATACGGAAATAAATAATGGCAATAAATTAATCTTGTAAAAGCATATTATATGAAGAAAAACATAGTAAGTAGGTACCAGTACAACTATCATTCCATCACAGCATCTCTCGCAAATAGGGAAGCCAGTAGACTTACTACATCTAAGAAATATGCAGGTTGTCCTCTCATAATTCAAAAGAAACTCCTTGATGTTAGATTTATATAAAACTCATAGTAAAAATATGCATTTTTTATTAATACAATTTAATTTGGAATCTGTTTCTTGTGCACCAATGCGATAAATTCAAGACATTATAAACACCTTCTCTTCAGACATAATTTTTTTTTTATACCATCACGGCACATCCCACAAGTGGGGTAGCCAGCAGATCAGCTGCATGTAAGAAACATGTAAACTGTCCTCTCCGTGCCAATATAAAATCAAGACATTCAGGATGGGTGGCAAACCTCATCGCTGAATTTAAGATGTAAAATGTCTCAATTTTTTCGAACACCTGCCTTTTACAGGACACTCGAAAACTTATGGAGAAGAATGGGAGACCAATTCTTTACCGGGTGCCCCACGGGATAAAATATAGTTTACTATATTGGTCCCGGTAGAAGGCAAACGTCTTGGCTGGGCAACATAAGAGACTGGACCGGGATGAGACATGTGGGAGAGGTGTTCCGGGTCGCGCAAGATAGAGAAGCCTTCGCCAGAGTGATTGCCAACGTCTGGGGGACCGGATACGGCACGAGAAGAAGAAGAATATTGACTTCATTATTATTGTTATATTTGTAATTATGTTATTCACTTTCTGATAATGTTTTTTTTGCTGACATTTTTTATTGTTTTATATTTATATATATTTATTTGTATTACTTGTACATGAGTCATTGTAAAAAAAGGCTTTTATGCCGTTGAATGTATTAAATAAATAAATATGAAATCAATATAAATTTCAACATAAGTATTTATCAAAAGTGCTACTTGAGTCATGCTGAAGATACTTCGTATTAATAAGCTAGGAATCTAGTATGACGTACAAATAAATAGATATATAATTACATATTATATAATAGGTACTATAAGAACATATATTCTTAACATGATGATGATGATGATTGTAATTTCCTTGAAATGTTTGTTACAACTTTTCCGTTTGACGTATGAGTTTAAATTAGAAAATGGCTCCTCTTAAATATTTCCACTTTCCTTCGGTTTCATTACCTATAATACCTACACTCCTATACATATTCAGATGCGAGAAACATTTTTCTTTATAATATAAAATTTTACTAAAATGTGTTGTCATTGAACAATTATCAAAAAACTGACTCTCTAAATAAGTTTTTTTTTCTATGTGAAAAAATAATTTATTTTTTTTCTGTGTGAAATTTTTTTATTACTTTGTTTATATTTTCGTCATTAGATAATCGCTCGTAAATGGTGGACGCTCCATCGAAACCGCGGTAACGAAAAACTCATTAAAATATAATATAATAATTATACATACACAACTCACCATCTCATTTGAAGACTAATATACTGACGTTCTTGACAATTATTACTAACCCAAGATACTAACACAGTCAATAATAACTCATTCGCAGACGGTTTTCACTCCTTGACATTACTAGATTATCCTCTGACCCATTTTGTATTGTATTATGTGTTTATTTTTATAATTGACAGTGTCGTTGAGACATGTTTGTAAATAATTGTTTTTTTGACTAGTTGTTTTTATTAAATTATTATAAGCTTTTAGCTTTCTCTTTTTTTATCTTTGATAACTTCAATAATTCTATTGTTTTATATTTAATTGGTATTTCTGCCACAACACAGCCCTATGGCTAGTGTGGAAGACATTTTTATGACTGTATTAAGTATGTTCAACTGTGTTGTTATGAAAATGTAAAGACGATATTATTTGAATAAAGATTATTATTTACTAAAACAATACCATTTTTTTTTAATTATTTGCTTACCTATACATAAATCAGGGCATATGCCTTTTACATGTTTAATAGATATGATAATAATTATTTATTGTTAAAATACAACTATAAGATAATATATAAACAAAAATCAGAACAAAAAGTATGAAACAGTGCTCTAACAATTAGCAGTCAAAGGTGGATTTGTTGTAATATAACATCTTCCAGACAACCTTAACGTTATTTTATATGTTTAACGTACCCTCTACACGGCAGAGGCCTGAGTCAATAACACACTTTCGCGTCACGTTCCCGCTCCGTTAGCGTTCGGGTACAGACGAAGTTGCAAGCAAGTGTCAATTTCGTTGCTAAGATACACAATAGTTACGAAAATTAACACTTTGGCGCAACATCGTCTGCACCCATAGCGAGAACGTGACGCGAAAGTGTGTTACTGACTCAGGCCTCTGGTCCGTTGCTGTGGAACATAATTCCCTATGGAAGTGTTCAAGGCAAGGCTAAAGACCCTATTATTCAGGAGGTTTTATGATTCTTGGATGGACCTGTGCGATAGTTTTTTTTTCACAAAACAGCACATCTTAAAAATATGACTACATAGTTTATTATTTTACTTAAGTTAAGTTGCAGGTGCTTAGTTACAAGTAGTTGATTTTTTGTATTTTATATTCTTATCTTATTTTAAAGATTCAAGTCAATTATTAATAAATTATGTAATTATAGAATTTGATGTTAATTGCTTAAATAAATAATAATAAAAAAATAATAAAATATCTTGATCTTGCTCACGAAATCAAAGATATGTGGAGAACACCTACCACAATCATCGTGCCTATAGTGTTGCCTGTGAATAGTTTAATACTTAAGGGCCCCGTTTAGCAAAAATGGTAAAATATTCTAATTTGCTAGAACAAATTTGATAGAAAAACTGCCAAAACTTATTGCGAACATATTGATTTGATAAAATAAAATTTCAAATATTTATTACAAATATTAGTTTTTTACTAAAAAATAAATAAATCGCAGACTGACGAGATTTATTAAGGTACCTACTCTTTGTTATATCAAAATACAAATTATTTGTAAAATATATATATTTTTTATTCATCCTATCAAGCATATAAATACTATAGATTTTAGCAAACTTTTTTTAGTACACAAAAAATTTGTTCATGTGGTGATTTTTGGTTTCAAAATATGAGAAATTTTATCAAAAAAAAAAATTTTTAAGTCGGTCAATATCCATGAAAAAACAAAAAAAAATAGATTTTTTTTTATTCTATAATTGTAATAACTTTCTAAATATTCTCAATATTAAAAGAACTATATGAAAATTTGTAGGATTCTCGTGCATTTATGTACTAAACACACCCCCGAATTTGATTTTTAGAAATTTGCTTTTTTATAAACGAATACTACGAAGCTAAAATCGAGTTTTTTTTTAAAGTTAAAGTTTGATATTGGTAATTAATATTTGTTTTCATATTTTATCGAATCAAAATGTTCGTAGGGTTAACAAGTTTTGAGAGTTTGTGTACCAAACTTGTTAAAAATTGAATGTTTTATCGTTTTTGCTAAAGGGGCCTCTTAAGAGTCTGTCAAGCAATCTTAGAAAACTGAGAGTAGATGACAGGTTATTTTGTTCAAAAATTTAACCCACGGATTCCCCGGTAAAAAGTTTCCCCACTAAGCTTCAACAAGGTTGACTATTAGGACTTTCATTCGCGAGATCCTTAGTTCGAATTTTTAAGTTAGTTCGAAGAGTCTGTCAAGCAAACTTAGAAAACTGAGAGTAGATGACAGGTTATTTTGTTCAAAAATTTAACCCACGGATTCCCCGGTAAAAAAGTTTCCCCACTAAGCTTCAACAAGGTTGACTAATAGGACTTTCATTCGCAAGATCCTCAGTTCGAATTTTTAAGTTATCAGCCTAGTCCTTTACGAGATGAACATTTTGTTTGGTTTGTAAATACCCTGATTCATGTTTATAAATATTTATTTACTTACTATGGAACAGTAAGTTTAATTTCCTACCATATTTACAATAACTTCGATGATAAAAAAAAAATATTAATCGTTTTAAAAATGTTGATGAAGCCTACAGAAAGCAATAACCGAAATTGAAAAGGCACTTTAAAGTATATATTTACTTACCTAAATAAGTAATTTGATATGAACACACATCTACAATAATTCAACATATACATAGAATGTTGATATTATACGTACGTAAAACATTGAGATATTATATCAGTGCAATAATGTACCATCTCAAAATTTGGACATTTTGAGATGGTACATTATTACCTATTCATCATTCGATTGGCCTATTTTGGAAAAATAAACGCAGAATTTAAAATATTGCTTACAAGTAAACAACTCTTTGTGGCTTTAATCTTTTTTTTATATATTCATTTATTTTATTCTTCTTGCACAGCATCATTCATAATTATAACAAAATCAACGGAACAGTTTACATAAAAATATGTGATGATGTGCAGTGGCGAGTGATTTCTTCCATCTTACCACAATCTAGATTGCGATTTATGTGATTAAATAAGTAAAAAGAGAATTAAGAAATATATATAATTAAAAAAAAATGAAATATTAAACGGAAAAGACATATTGACCTTATCTTATTTCGTATTCCTAAATTGAAAAAATATTATCGCAACATAATCTTTAACTCTATGAATACCTACAAAAAATTAAAAATTATAATTTTACATAGAAACTACAAAAAATTTACATATTTTTATGAAAAAACATTCAGATTAAATGACAGGTAAATAAAAACCTTTATAAAACCAATATTGAAATTTATATTAAAATCAATCTACTCACAGCTTAAGCATCGTTTTTCTCAAAACTGGTAACTTTTAGATCGAATAGTATCGCACTGACACATCATTTAGTACTTGCTATATTGTACCCTATACAACCTTATTACATATTCAGTAGGGTAGGCTTATCACACTGCCTAAAACGGTAGGTAGGTAGGTTTAATTATATTTAATTTAAGCATATGAAAGATCTGCCTATGTGTCTACCTCCTCTAAATGTACTACAATTAAATTTTCATAAATATAAGAAATGCTAAAGGGTAAAGGATAAACTTCTTAAATTTATTTTGCATATTTCTAATAATTACCCGGAAATGTGCATTATTTATTTACCATTAGACATGTAGCCGTCTTCTGCATATTTAAAATACGTTAATTAGTTATTAGAGCACGCATTCATCTACATTTCTACTTATTATAATATAAAAATATGTTCATGGTTATTGGGTTGTCTTTTGTGTATACATTTTACTCGTCCACACAACTATCAAGTAATAAATCATCTTTGGATTTAAAACCACTCTAGATGTAGGTATCATTCCAAATAATTCAACTAGCGAACACATTATTTTCACTCCGAGATGACCCCTTGCTTACAAGACGAATGTTCAGTCCGCAAGTCAACACATTTGAATATGTATTAATCAAGGAGATGTGTTGTACATAGGTTTGATTCCAAAATCCAATGATGAATAACATCTTCATTTCTTAGTACGTAAATCCAGTTTTCAGCATCCGATTAAATACAAATATAATTTATTAGTAGTTCGTTAGTCAAAACCATTTGCTTTCTTTTCATAAAACTTTATTCAATAAAAATCAGATTCCAACATAATAAATTATTGACAGAATGAAACGAAAAAATTATAAAAAAAATAGGTACACCAAAAATTAAGTTTATACATATTCTTAAAACATTGAAATAGATTTTATAAGCTCATTAGACTAGAAGTCTGTTCTGAGTCGTATAGTTAATAATAATATTTTCAATTTATAAAATCTTTATATATCTCCGTCAATTTTAAATACCTTTAGTTTACCCCAATAAATAGTTGACTACGTTACCCATCCACCTATATTATTATTTTCTACTTATAAACTTTATAATAATATATGAGTACTGCGTGTATTGGATGACCTGTTAATAATATTTGTAAAGAGAAGAAGAAGGCGTTCTAGAAAACTTTTAACCTCCCCATCCCTCCCCAACCTTCACATTGTTAATAAACAATAAATCGAAAAGAGAAGACACAAGAAGGGTGGAGAATAGAAGATGTACAATACAATATACAGTTAGATAGTATACCTACACCTACATATATCTACTCACTTATAACAGAGTCTAGAAGAAAGGGGATGTGGTAAAAATCACCCCGTAAAGGTAAGAAACCCAAGCACCTGGCTTTGAATTATATAGTCGATTCTTTCAGCCACTCCCTACAGAAATATATTATGAAATCATTTTCAGGGCTACTCAGGTACGATAATTACCAGTCAGTACATAATTTAGTGTTGGTATTTGAAAGAGAAATATAGCGAATTTTATTTATTTAAATTTCACTAAATTTAACCAATTTATTTTTAAAAATATTTGAATACACCCCTGAAAATACCTATAGCAGTGCTTGCTTATTGACAATCAAAAAAATTATAAAAAACATACATATCATTGAACATTGTTTGAATTTCCGAAGAAAATATTATTTTAGTATAAAAAATACTAATTTACCTTTGTATGGTTATAAGTTTGATCAGAAGTACCTATTTAATGAAGTGATTCAATTTATAAATGAAAAAACTTGTATAAACGAAGTGACAATCGAAACAGCCAACTGGTTTAGAAATTAACTTTTGATTTGTATTATGTCCTTATTTTAAAAAAAAGAGTTAAATATGCTATGTAATTTAAAATATTGAAATTTTCTTTCTCAAAAAGTATATTGAAACTATATTACATTAATGCTAAGAATATTGTAGACATAGTGCCATCTTTTTGCCATCCTTATTATTTTACAGAAACTTAAAGAATACTAACACATCCCTCTTCCTGTATATCTATACGTATTGTTGTCTGAAACTTTTCTTCAGAAGCTCTACATAATATACTTTAGTATGTATGTACGAAGGTATATAAGACAGTTCTGTTGTATGTAGGTACGTAGGTATTTCTTCCACAATAATAATACTATCTTCTAGTCTTCTTCTACCACTCCATCCTCAACTATATAATACTCTCTTCTCTTTTCTCTTCCTGTTCTGCTTCTGCCACACCTTGATACGTCAAGGGGATGAATTTAATAGGTGTTAAACGAAAATTATGCAAATGTGTTGCAAGATATTTAAATACACTTTATAAAGGTAACTAACTACACATCTATGTAACTAATACATAAGTACAAATTATGATATTGTTGCTACTGCTTCCTACTGTGCTTGTGGGAAAGTATAAATAAATTATTAGTATTGTATCACTTATATTGAACAGTTTTTGTAATTAAATCATCTCAAGAGCGCATTTACAATATTATTTGTCTACCTATTTGTATTAGGAGTGGGTAATTGTATTAGGAAAATAAATGTATTGTGTTATTGTTCGATTATTGTAAAATGATATTGTGTTTAATAAACTATTATACGCGGCGGCAGAATTGCCATCCACACTTCTCAGCATTGTACAACCAGATAAGTCTCCATATGATCAGTCATGATCACACAAAAACTTAACAGTCTAATGCCGGGAAAAATTCACCTATCCAGATATCTTCTTCTTCTTCTTCTTCTTCAGCCGTCTCTCCACTGCTGGATGTAGGCCTCTTCTAATTTCTTCCATTTTTCTCTTCTTTGGGCTTCTCTCATCCACCTGCTACCCGCGACAGGGACAATATCATCGACAATATACAGGATATCAAAGGATTAGGCTCAAAACGCGGGATCAAAATACCAGCATTGTGCCTGAAATATCTGTGTTCAGAAACTTTTTTACAATATTACAAGTGTTTAGGTATTATAATAGATTTTTGAATTTTAATGTACAAATTAACCGGTAAATCTAATTTTTGTAAATTATTTATTAAAGATTTCGGAGTTACCCCTGTAGCTGACATGACTAAAGGTATTATATAAACGGACCTAGAATGCCAAATATTTTTTATTTCTCCTGCTAGTTCTGTATATTTACGTATTTTTTCTGCGACGGTTGTTTGTATATTATGTGTATTTGGGACAGCGATGTCGATTAGGTACGTTATTTTATTACGTTTATCATGTAATACTAAATCGGGTCTATTATGATGTATTTGTCTATCTGTTATTATGGTTTTATCATAATAGAGCCTATAATTTTGATTTTCTAAAACCGGTAATAAGAATTAATTATTATTATTTAATTAATTTTTACTGCTTTAACAATAGAAATCGCAAAAACTATTTTTATTGTCACAAACTTTATAAGGTTTAATCATAGTACATATATACTTTAATCATATTCATATTTACTTTAGTATATTTATTATTCTATGGGTTTAATTTCCTATTTTATCAAAATTGGAGAAATTATGGGTTCAGGCAGCTACAAGAACAAATTAAGAAACAAGAACAAAAATTAACAAATTTAAATTAAACAAAATTAAACCTAAATATGGGAAACCTGAAATATCTACAACATGATTTACACTGTTTAACAATTAATATTTGATATTTTTCTTCTATTATTTACTAATTGAAATATAAAAATTGCATGCATTAAATTTATTACAAATTTATGATTATTATAATGTTAGTGTTTTTTTTTATTACATTATTTTACATCTCAATGATTACATATTTGGTGGATTTTTTGTTCATGCATCTGTTAACTTATATTTTTGTTGTTTTTATCTGTCAATTAATTTTTTAACATATATGTAGGGGGTCCATACCGATGTGATGATAAATAAATATTCACATCACAGTTGGGAAACATACAAGTTATCTTTACATGTACATAATCTAAGGATCCATACAAATATATATATAACCAGGATGACCAGGATATATTGGTGTAGGTTAATTTGATGCAAACTGCTCAAGATTGGACAGCTTAAAGATAGTTGGAGGAGGCTTTCGTGCAGGAATGGAGATGAAAATAAGAATCCTTATAATAAATCACACCTAGATATTTTTGTAATAAATGAGGTGTCCAATGAACTCGACGCTATGACTCCTTGGACACAACGAATACATGCCTTATATAGGACACTTGAATTTTTACAAAAGATAGAAGGAGTCCTAATTTTCTATTCCAAAGGCTCTACACAAAAGTAGGAGTATTGTTTCATTCCAGAATTATGAAAAGCTTATTCAATGAAATATTATTATCATCTACTCGTTATAATATACTTTATACAATAAGGAGTGACAAAACAAAGGAAAACTTTATAAGAAGAACCTAATGGGAGATGTATTGTAAGAAGAGGCACTTATACTCCATATATGTTGTATTGGAAAAGATAATATTTAACTAGCTTTTTACTTGTCGACTTCTAAATGCTGCAGTTGTAAAAATTGGGATTTTTTAATTTGTCTTAGTACCTAACTAAACATAAGATGTCGTATGCTTCCTCTTATGAATACTACAAATGAAGGAATAGGGCAAGGGATGAAACCACTTAGAATTAATTTTGTGGTGGTTGTGGAAGTAACATAATGAAAATGTGTTATATTGCCAGGCAATTATTTTCCAAATAAATTCAAATTGCGTGAGTTGTGAATAATGAATTGAAGAAGGTAGTGGTGTGGGCTGGGGCTAAAAACTAATTATTTTGAGATATCAGAAGTCGTCCACGTGGGAACAAATATTCAAAACAATTAAAAAGGTACTCGGGGCACTTGCCCTTCAACGTGTTCTACAAAAAATACAGCATATGTAGATCACGGTATTGTTTGAATGCTTAGCATTTAAATGCTGCCCAAAATTGAGAAATGTGGTCATATTTTTTTAAAACCATTGTATACGTACATTCTGCAACCTATTTGGCTTACCACTGAGTTCCTTAGAGTTATCAGAAAAGGTACAGTGTGGATAGTCTTGTATTGAAAGGAGAAATGTTAATGCAATCTTGTGTTTTATATTTTGAGGAAGAAATATTCGGAGTCTTTTGAATGAGTGAAGCCGCAACTAAGAAAGATATTGATCAAATGCAACCCAGAAATTCTTTACAGGTTTTTTAAGTGGCACAACTGAATTTCCAAGAAAAATCTCTTGCAAAGTAGACAGAAATAAAAACTACGAGACCAACGCCCTCTAGCACACTTTTATTTCATTGATTCCTCTACACGCATACAGTTTCTCATGGAAGTTTAATATACTCTAAAACATGTAAATACCGACGAACTAAAATATTAAGTGTAATAATATTATATGTAGTATGTTAGTAGTAGAAGTTTATAAAAGTTCATAAAGTAGTAGAGGTGATGTAGGTAATACATAATATATAGGTAAGTAGTTCCTGTAGCAAGGATATATCCTCCTTAATGACATATGCCAAGATATTATTATTAAATAAAACAATAATAATAACAACAATAAAGTTAGATAAAACAAGTCAAAGTATCATTGATAATAATATACGATATTCAATATATTTTAGTTTATTAATATTACATAAATATTTTCATATTATTATTGTGTTATACTATCTATTACGAAATAACTCGGAAGGCATAACTTTTATTCTTCTATTGTTACTATTTAGGGTATATTTAAGGTAAAATCAAAGAATTACTCTTTTTCGTTACTAATATAGATTTTTTTATAGAAAATGCAAAGGTCTGCAGATTAAGAAATTGTTTATTAAAAAATAAATAAAACTTTTTTAGCATATCAGTTAATTAAAAGAAATATCAAAAGGCGGGTTTATCGCATAGGCACGCATTTTTCTTCTAGGCAACCTCGAAATATGTCCTAAATACTGCATTTTTACACCAGCATTATGCTTGTATTGAGTAAATATGTGGTTGGCATTAGAGTTTGAATAATGAAATCGCAATTTAAAGAGCGAGATTTGGACAATCTTGCTTTATTGAAGAAATCTGTCTTGCAAATCTTTTTATGTTATAGAAAAAAATGCATTACATTCATACCTATATCATGCAGAATTTACTGATTATATAAGTTGTGATTATTGTAGCTCATTTCGGTACCGACTTTTGAATTTTAAAATCACAGTCTGTTTTATCCAAAGATAATTTGTACTAGTTGAATTGTTTATTGCGAGGAATACTGCGAAAAACGGAATTAAATAAAAAATATATATTATTATATTGACGCGCACACAAAATATATATTCACTCGCAAACGAGTGGATGATAAAAATAAAATAAGCATAGGTACCTACTGGTGCACAACTAACATACCATAACCACATGAGCGCATCCTCCATAATGATAGATGGATTGATGGGGGTATTTTAAAATGTTGTACGGCTTAGGTACAGAAGGGGGATAATAAGTATTAGTAGCTAAAATAAGGAATTATTATGAAGAGATGGGATGATTTTGACGTTTTAATCTGAACGTTCCACCTCTAAATGGAAAAGTAGCCCGAGGCTAAACCATTTTCAAGACATTACATAAATAATAAGTACGAGTACCGTTCTCGTACTCGTAAGTACCATTCATGTACCTTCTATCCATCCGCCTATTACACTACCTTCGTATCTTGTTATACTGTTCTCGACAATACTTTTGTTTTTAAATAATTCAAGATTTAGCGATCATTCTTGTTTTAATGTATTTACAAGGTCGCATTTTTATGTTAGTCTATAATAATATGTTCTTCTTCTTCGATAGCTCTACAGCTTACCTATATCGAGCCTTGTCCTCCATCAATCTTCAGCTCCACCTCTTCCAATCTTCCGCTTCTCAAGAATATGCCTCGAAGATTCTTTTTGGTGTTTTTTTTAATACCTGGAAATGTATCTCTAACTGATCCTTAAAATCATGTCACTTGAATTGTATATAATTAAAAATAAGTAAAATCGTTTGTGTACACAATGAAGTTATAAGTGTGTTCTTTCCAGCGGGACCATCATATAGTTCAGAGTTAGTGAAAGTCGTGTTATTTGCTTTTTTTGTGTTTAAAATCTTGTACTCAATTTTTGCATTACCTTAATCCAACTAGAGTTCGATTTTTGTTACTTACATCCGCTTGAAAACGTGGTTCAAATGTTAGATTTCAATCTTGAAAATCTATCTAAGAAGGTTCAAATAAAACAATTAAATTTAATGTAGATAATAACTAGACATGTCATTAATTCCACGTACTTTTTAGTAATTCAAGTTGAAAAACTTAAATGACTAATGCTACTGCAACAAGCGTCTCGTACATTATGCGTCGCAACGATGTACAGGGCCATCTCTTTAATAATAAAAATTAAAAGACAAAGATTGTACATAATGCTCAGAGAGGGAATAAGAATAAAAATAATTATTTGCTGCGCTCGCTGCAACAGTGTACCCTTAGGGCGATGAGCGCCAAATTATATCTACAATATACATTTTTGAATATATTATAATGATATTTATTTATGGTTAAAGATTAGTAGATAAAATTATTTAAATTGTAAAGTATTCAGCGATAACGAGGTACACTTAAGCATTCACTAGTCTTATGCCTTGTGGGTTAGGCTAAGATGATCGAATACAAATGATTCCTAATCTACGATAATTAGTATTAAATTTGAATATACCTAACTGAAGATTTTAAAAAATTGTAAATCTGTATATTATATAAATATTTTACCGTGGTAAAATAAATTATTGTGGTAAATAAAGTAGAGCTAAGGAATTAACTTTAAGACTATATAAGCAGCTACAGCTTCGATTATGAAACTGGATCTTTTTTGTTTGAAACATATTTTCAATTTTAAATATATTTTTTATATCTTTGTGCAGTATGTTGACATTTCGAGTAACTTGCCCCTTAGATATCTAATAAAATTTCATTTTATTGTTTGTTGTTATGTCACGTTTATATTGAACATGAAGTTATGGTGCACAAAATCATTTACTCGACGAACTAAAACTCATACTAGGGGCATTTTGTTGTTGAATATATGTAAAACAATTTGATGAGAATATTTAACGTGTGAACTGAATATGTGACAAAAAGATTTTAATGATCCATACAATTTTCCAATATTCCAACCACAGCCAAATATTAATTTCTCACAATTGCGTACTATACAATTACCTACTTATGAACCCGTATTTTCCAACGTAACCCACTTATAACGAGCAGAAATCTAAGATAATCTCTTCAGTTGAGGAAACAACTTCCTTATTTCAGCAATAAATGCGATATTATCCTTACACCCGGATATTTCAGTGAAAAATCACATCACCCCTAGAGAGGCGCACTCCCTATACACACACTTAGTTATGCGATATAATCAAGAAGCAAGTGAAATAGGGTATTGTCACCTAGTTTCACACACAATTTTAATGTTTCAACAATTTTGTATTTGTATACATTTTATCAGGTGTATTTTTTGGATTATATATGAATATTAAAATGTTTTCAAATGTTACCTTCTCATTTTGAATAGATAAATCTGGCTTAAAATCAATCCAAATTTACCCGAAAACAGCTTCACGGATTGTTTTGCGAAATTGGAGTATGTAGACTACAGAATTCGAACCACAAGTTTTCGGGCTGAAACTCCGAGACTCTATCTGCCATTAAGCTAAAAATAACTTCTAAAATTTAAATTTCTAAATGGAATACAATACAATTGGTTTTAGTTTTAATTTATGTTAAATTTAAAAGTGACCTGATTTCGACTAACAAAGTAATGGTCAAACTTTTAAAGTAAAACTGTTTTTGTTGAATTTAAAAGAGCATGTGGTGTCTGTCTGATGTCTTCAAGGTGGGTGTCTGATCTGCCAATGGAGAGATTGCAGGATATCTTAGGATTTGTTCCATGATTTGTTTTTTTGTTTTATGTGGGGTGATATACTTGTGTTTGTATGTGGTGTGGGATTTGTGATGTGTGTGGTTGAGGGATGTGTTGTTTTTTTCTGGTTTTATATAGAGAAATGGTTTCTTTGTGTGTTGTTTCATGTATGGACGGTTTGCAGCAGTGTTTTTCTTGTTATGAATGTGATTGTGTTAATATAGGAGATGAATGCGTTTTGTGATTGTGTATATGTTTCAGTATGATTGATATGTTTGTGAGATGTTTGCCCTAGAACAGGTTATACCTAGTTGGGCAGCATCAATGAAAATATGTATAGATTTGTAATTTATTGGTGTAATAAAATAATAATGAAAAAAAAACTAAAACCAATTGTCTTCCATATATAAACATGGAATTTACAAAATAATTGTCAACTTGATCAAATGTTGAAATTGTCAAATTTTGCATAGGTATTTTATTTTTTACTGTTACCATTTTTTTATTAAATAAATTTTAAATTTATAAAAGACAAACTTCACCAAAAATAAGGATAAAGATCTGTAGAATATTATATAGTGAAATCTGTAGAATACTGCATAGTGCGTTTTAGTGCTGGAAAATATTTTCCATAATTTTCCCATTGAAACAACCCCCTCGAGATTTTTCATCTATTTTTCTCCGTTCTCAAAGGCGGTCGGTGTAAACCGCGGCTACTTATTTATATTATTTATATACTCGACAAACATAAGTATGCAATAAAAATAATATTTCTACATTGCTTCCTTTTCCTCATTCCAGTTATTATTATTATTATTATATTATTTTTCTTATTCCACTTCTTCTTTTTCATTCCCCCCGCTTTTCATTTTCTTTATTTTATTTTATTTTCATTTTTTGTTTTATTTCATACTCACTTATTCGAGTTCAGAGATTTTTCTTGGTTTGCTTACAGGGTGCCGTGTTGTAAACTTTGTAAATTCAACTTAAAAACTATAAAAAAAATTGAAAATTGTAAGTTGAAAAAGATGGTTTAATAATTGACTCATCAATATTTGAAGAACACGCATCTCAATTAGATATTGAGACAAATTTGTTTGTGGTTGTTTGTGTTTGTGTAACTTGTTCTATTTTTAAAATCCCATTTATATATTTATGGTAGGTACCTACAGAAATTACCCATGAGAACTACTTACATGTTTATAATATGTATTAGTCCGCTGACTACCCCACTTGTAAAAGAAGCCGTGATGGTATAGATAGTTAATTCAAGTAAATACTATAGAAAGATGCAATTACTGTTTTTAACTATTTTGCTTAAAAAATTTAAAATATCTAAATAGTGCCTATCATATCTGTTTTTTTTTTCAAAGAATATAAATTATAAAAGCAGGAACCACATCCAAAGGATGAACAGTGTCTAAATACTATTTTTTGTCCTAAATGAACTACCTGAGGAACGGCGCCCACCAGGAAGACTCCCAACAGAATGGAAGGGCAGCTGGGCCTCCACATTGCAAGAGGACCATCCTGTATGAACAGTAGGCCTAGTCAAAACACATTTAAGCGTTACGTTTTCGTATCGTCTTCGTTCAAACAAGACGAGGTTGCGAAAACGTGTCAATTTACGTAGCTAAAATACACAAGTAGCTACGAATATTGACGCGTTCTCGCGACGTCGTCAACGTTTGAACGAAAACGAAACAAAAACGTAACGCTAAAATTTGTTTTGACTAGGCCCACTGACCTTTGGATTCAACAATAGATTAAGAAGAAAGATACAGACTTTACCTACAAATTTATTGTTTTATTATGAAAATAAAATAAAATTTTCATTTTATTTTCATATCACTTCGTTTATAACTGTACGCCTGTATGTATTTTCACCCCTTGATAGGGTCTTGTAGAAATAATGCAGAATTTTTAATCGTACCCTTGTTATTAACAATACTTCTACTGGGTAGGTAACTACAAACCTCCGCCCTACTCCTATATCACCAAACCCTCTCCACACTTCTCTTCTCCTAGTCTATAGTGCGTATTGCATTACATCACCATACATTGTATTATTGCTATTGTCCTATAAAGTTTATTTTTTGCAAGATTTTCTTTGATTAAATCCATAAATCTGTATCTATAGACTATAATTTCTACGGCTTAATTTGTAATGAGACCAATCAAATCGTGAGGCCGAGTCAATTTCATATCAATCAGTCTTAGCCAAAGCTTTTCAAACCTACATTTATATCTCCCTTGTTGTAGATGCATTGAAAAAAATATTTTACTATTAATACAAAATATATTGACGGTCCATATTGATTTAGAATTGCATTTTTTGATATAAAATGGAAATATTGTGTTTATAATGACTAATGAAATGTGAAGAACATCTAATTTTTTTTTTATATATAAATATTAAATCGTGCCTATCAAAGTTCATATTTTGAATGTAAATCAAAAAAGCAAAAGAAAAGTAATTGGTATCGTCAAAAATATAATATATACATATTATACTTATCTTAGTACTTTGATTTCAATATTAAATTATTAAAAAACTGATGGGGAGAAAGTTTATAAAATATTTTTCTAAGCAATGAGTCAACTGCACCATTGCTTTTGTACGCGTAAACTGTAAATAACACATCTGTATCATAAATTTATTTATACTTTATTATTACAACAAATTCAATTATGAAAATTATTATGTAACGTGCTACCGGATAACATTACAAGTGTGTAAGGTGGTAATTTGGATATGAAGGTTGGTATCCTAAAGTAGGTATACATATTATAATTTCAATAATAACAATATAGAGTAGAGGAGGAAGGAGACCAAGTTCAGGATAACTGGAAAGAGTGAAGAGAGCAAGGAAGGGCAAGGTAGGACATGGCAGGGGTTGCACGGTTGGATGAATCAGGTGAAATGTGCAAACCTAATTATAATGCGATATACTGTATGTGAGGGTTTCGGGCAATATTCTGTATGTAGAATATTGTGCTTGCGTGTATGATGGATCCATGCTGGTGGTACAAGCTTGGAAGTATATTATAAAATTTTACTGATTCATCAATTCCTATTAAAAGACTTTTTCAAAAGTTAGCGCAATTTTGACGACATTGCTTTCAATGGGAAAGTGTACCAGCAATTATTTTTTGTAGAAATATTTTCATCTTGTATCATCATTAATTATTCTGATCACCTCGTGAGAAAATAGTCATTAATGTAAATTATGACAAAAACAATTAGAGATCATTGTCAAACAAAAATTAAAGCTGCCGATTTCTATTCTACTTTTCAAAAAACTAAGAATTTTGCCTTTTTTATTAAAATTCTCATACCACCAATACTGTATCTTAGTTCAAATCATATTTTTTAGTTTTAACACTATGACTATCGAATAATTTTAAATATGGATATCCTAAAAAGGCGATAAGCTTAACAAATATCTAATAGAATAATTTATTTTTATTAATTCAAGTACGAAATGTATTTATGAAAGTATAAGACTAATACCTGAGTATCAACTTTAATATATTTTATATATGCATATTATGTTACTTTGTAACTTATTGAAGGATTACGATTTTGATAACACTCACGTACCTCTGCATTGAACTCGTTAATCACTTCATGTGGAGTGAAAAACCCTAATTTGCTTATAACTACCACATGCATATACACACTCATCCCCTTAGGCAGGGGTTAATTTTTCAATAAAATCATTAATTTACATAGTCATATCATAATATTGTTTACTAAGGTACCTACTTATAAAGTTACCGTAATAAAGTAGGACTTCCATGTTATAATACCTAAGTAAGATATCACTTATCCTGTAAAGTTAAGATGTTTATTTACTTACTTTACTTTATGTATGACTTAGGCTTGTATTATTAATCATTTCAAATCAATTTTAACTTTACCTTCTATCTCAAGACTAATGTGAATGAAGGACTGATTTCTAGTATTTTAGGATTTTTTGCTTTTATATTTATGTTTTTGTATTGTTTTAAGTATTGTATTATCGTTGTTTTTAAATTAACTAGACTTTTTAGAGAATTTTAATTTTTACTTTTTTTTCCTCAAGACTGAGACATTTCTGGTAAGAGTGGAATCTTCGCTGGTCTACATGTTAAATGTATTAATTGTCAACATATTGTGTAACGACTGTTTGATTCTAAATATTGTGAAAATAAATAAAATAAAAATAAATCAAATCCTTGGTTTTCGTCCAGAAAGCCACTGCACCGCCTCTGGGGTTGATCTATATGAATGTCCATCCAGTCTCCCTTCTACCTTCTTCCTGGGCACTCCACCAGATGTTGAGTTGTTAGAGATTGAGCTCCACAGTCGCATTCCGGAGACTCCCTCTTACCACATTTCCACATTAGGTAGTTGCAGCAGCCTTGACCCTGGCAAATTCTATTTTGTTGGACCCAGACTTTTCGGGGAGATTGTAGCCCGGGACTCTGACAGTAGAGTCTTCGATGATGTTCTTGTTTGATTTCAATGTAAGATATCAAATATTTGAAATTAATTTATTTGAAAAAGTTTTTTAATTATTTTATTCTCGCTGGTAACACTAAGAGCGGAGCGCGGGGGATTAGAGCAGATATCTTATTTTCTAACAATAAATATTCTGTGTATGAAATGTAATTAAAATAATAACTACGCATCATTTTTCTTATTATAGAAAAATTGTAAAACACCACACCGAAACAATTATGATAGCTAGCAAACTAACTACATTATTGGACGACAAGCGCTCTTGCCTTTGAGTCACGAGGTCCCGAGATCAATTCACGGCTAGGGCAAAATAAAGAATTATCATTTTCAAATTGTTCGGAGTCTGGGTATTATATGTATTCATATATGTGATTAGTGTGTTGTTATTATGTATGTGTATCGTCGCGTTAGTACCCATAATACAATACTTATTTCTTAATTTGGGACTAGCTCGATATGTGTTATTTATTCAATTTTGGTGGCATGCCTCATCGCTGAAATTAAGAGATTCAAAAGTTTTATGTATGATGTTTTACGACACTTGCTCGGAGAATTTCAAGTCTTATAATTATTTTTTTTTTTGAAAAAAATGCAATAAGTAATTCCTATTTTTGTAATTCCACGTGAAAATATTTCGTTCCGATTTAGTTACATATTTTATAATAATTTATTTTTATATTTTAAAATCATCGTTAGAATAACAAAGGATAAAATTATAAATCTTTCGTTATATAAAATTACCATTTCTCTCGATTCACTGATTACACAGCATTGTTGTGAATCATGATTTCATCTCCTAATAAAATTACAATTCTAATCTTCCGCTGTGATGTAGGTAGGTACCTACCTATGTATTATTCTTTATGTAGGGATATTTTTAAAAATATCATTTTTCCATATTACAATTCCATGGCAAATCTCATTATTTTCACCCCTGCAATGAACTAAAATGAGGGCGATTCAAATGAAAAACTAATAAAACAACTTACTTACTTATGCAGCTATTCCTGTCCACTGCTGAACATAAACCTCCCCCTTCTACTGTCTCCAGGCATCTCTGTCCTGGGCTTTCTGTAACCAGTCACCAGCGATTCTTCTAATGTCGTCTTCCTGTACTTCTTTTATCTTCACGAGGTCTCCACTCAACTACCCTTTTTGTCCATCTTTGATCTTTAAGTCTAGCAACATGCCCTGCCCATGACCACTTCAACCTTGCTACTCTTTCGACAACATCCGTAACTCCCAATCTTCAAAAATAAAACAACAGATTAGTTATTGTGAATGATATTTATGAGAAAATGTAATTATCTGTATATCATCGACATTAGCAACTTAATTTTATATAGGTATATATAAAGAGTTACAATCCATTGGATTGGTCTGCAACGAGTTTGGTCTTTCCTCTCCATTCGTCTCTATTCTCAGCCAGTCTTTTCAGCTCCACGTATGAGCCACAGTTCATGTCCCTCTTCAGTTGGTCCATATACGCGTCTCTTGGTCGGCCTCTGCCATTTGTCCCCTTGGTCTTACCCTCCGCGATGGCGATGAGTAGTCCTGGGTGCCTGATGTTGTGGCCAATCTAGTTAGCTCGTTGTTGGCCGATTCTCTTAAGAAGTTGCCTTTTTTCGCCTACCCTGGTTAATACTTCTTCGTTTTCGACGTGTTCCGACCAATGGATCTTAAGCATGCGTCTGTAGCACCACATCTCAAAGGCCGCCAAACCGTACGCTTTCACTCTTGCTGATGGTCCACGTCTCACAACCATAAAGCAGAATGCTCCATACAAAGGTTCTTCCTTACGCATAAAAACTTAATTTTAAGGATCGTGAATGTCTTATTTGACACAGAAATGATAAATTGAAATTTTATTATATGCAGTTGATCTATAAGCTACACTACTTGTGAGAGATATCGTGACAATATGGATTCAATAAATGAACGTCGTCATAACAAAATGCGAATTACATTTTTTTTACAATCTTTTTTTATTATCAGTTACACTATTCACGTTTTTGAAGTTATATTAACATAAATATAACGAATAGACCCCCAAAATTAACGAATTGCGAAGTTAAATTACCTTAAAATTAACGAATAAACCCTCAAAATTAACGAATTGCGAATTTCCTATTAACTTCTTAAAAATATCAATTATGTGATTCAAACAGAATAGAAAGCATCTATCGTCCTTATTTTAGAATTTCCTTAAATTTGACTTATATGATATTAAACGACCACTACATATCGTTTTCTATATAAAAATCTAAATTTGGTCACAAATTCGATCCAATTAATAATGGAGAGTTTCAATTTCTATACTGCCTAGATCACATTTATGTGTTTTGGAATGTTTTAAAAAATAGTGATTGTATTTTGAACCACCCCCATTAAGTCTGTAAAAATGTTTATTTTAGATTTTTACATTATGGCGGGTTGTTAACACGTCTCGACCCCCACTTCTCTGGCTAATAAGGGACAAATACAAAAATAATAATAATAAGAATAGAAAAAATAATAATGAGTACCTACCTACCTATAACACCAGAGTACCTACCTACTCCAAGGTATATTTATACATAATGTTATTATCTTCTTCACATTGTCATTATTTTTCTCATTACAATAACGAACACCCCTTGAATGTAAACAGTTTTGATTGGCCATGTCAACGGAGTTAATTTTGTTTTTATTTGTGTGTTCGTTTTTTTTTAAATTTAACTGTATTACAAAGCTTATATTGTTAGAGGTTATGAAAGAAATAACATATTTATAAAGGTGGTTCCTATAGTAAATTATAAATTATTTATATAAGCTGAAGTGACAAAACTACTACGACTGCAGTGAGAGATAAAAGAAGTTGGAGGCGAGGATTGATGGACATCAGAACTTAATATGAACTGTAGAGCCATTGAAAAAGATATGAAGTGAAATTAAATTAATTATAAATCATCTTCTTCTCCTTGGGCAATTATTAGTCTCACATGGTGGTGGGGTCTGCCTAAATTAAATTGGCTGTCACAGGCCTGTGTTAAAGGCCTTCTACGTGATGTCTTGCGAACACCTGACTTTTATTTATTTTTTACTGAAACAATAAACGGCTGTTGCCTCTCAATTCATTATGCAATGTATTTAGTTTACATAAATACACAAATGTAACTCTAGATTATATATCAGTAAGATAAAATATACAGTATTATACAGAAGACAAGAAATAAAAAAGAAGCCATTCATACATACATACCATCACGCCGCATCCCTCGCGAAGTAGGCAGAAAGGATCGAGCGCCACTTCCTTCTATCCTTGCAGACATCTTTCTCTTCCGTCACTGTCATTGAATTCCTCATGCATGTACTCCTGTTCATGTACTAAACACGTGGCCGTCCTGTTGGATTTGCTTTAGATGATCTTGCTATTTGATCCTCAACCGTCCACGTCTCCGAGCACCATTCCTCTCAGCCAAATATATCTTCTTGGTCATTCTGTCCTCATTCATTCTTTCCACATTCCACATGCCCAAACCATCGTTATTAATTTACATTCATCCTTGTAACTACACCTACTTTCATTCCACATTCCTTTCGTATATCACTGTAACGCATACAATCTCTCAGACTTTTATCTCACATCCTTCTCAGCAATCTCATTTCTACTGCATTTAAGCCACTTTCATCCTTCTTTAACCATGTCCACGTCTCACTTGCATACATGAGCCATTCATTACCAAGTCAAAAAATAAATTCAAAATAAATTTACAGGCCTCCGTAAACTCACAAAAAGAATTTAAAATATATTTTTTTGCTGGAGACATGGGATAACAAGTTTTAATTTGGTAAAAAAAAATTATAAAATACACAATAATGTTTACAGTCATACATTAAACACACCTACCGATTCCAATACTGTATACAACTCCTTTCTTAGTGGCATTTAAAAGGGTTTGTCTCCGCGTACTACGTTAGATAAGGCAATGTTATCTATTCGTCGCCCTACAGTTAAAAAGCACTATAAACTCACGTCTTGGCGATAATGAGGGAGAAATGGTGGTAAGTGAGAGAGTAGAAGAATATTATAGTATACAAGGTAGGTCTATATGTTGTAAGCGTAATGAGGTAACATGCCACTTTGTAAGAATTCTAAAAAGAAATATGTCAACGACACAATTTTCCATGATTAAACAAATTGATTGTAAATATTCTATATTTTCAAGTGTAAATTTGTGGAAATGCATTTTAAAAGATAATATTTAAATTAAATCAAACATTTTTTCATTTGATTTAAATATTATCTTTAAATTGATTGTGTAGTGTTATTATTATTGTCGCTCTTAATTTGAAACTTATGAATTAACAATAATGCGAAATTGACACCTCGCGATCCTAAAGCGATTATTTCGATCTATTATAAAATGATCAAAGGTTTTTTTTATATGTCCATGCTAATTAAATACTTATAAATTTTTTTTTTTTAAATAATCATATTTTTTTTAATATATTCTACTATTTGATGAAAAATATTAACCAAATGGATGAATCAATGATACAAAAAACTGTTCAAATTAAAGTACTATACTGTACATTATGTTCCACACATTATGAATCTCTAAATCGTGATACCTAAAACCTTAGCTTATCTCTGGTAAATTACCAATAATATAGACCTTGCAATTAGCCAACCACATTGCGGGCTCTTAAATTGTCACTATATTAACTCGGCAAACGAAATACTTGTACGATAGGAAATAGGCAGTTGGAAAGAAATACTTTATCTCATTTAGTTCGCAACATTGTATAAAATAAATGCATGGGTTGGTTAACTGGTTGGTGGTGTCTTTTAATTACATCCATTATGTTAATCTTAAGGACGGTGATTGTCGTAAGATCAAAGGGCAGAGAAGATTGATTGTGCTCAAGAGAAAGTATCTAGTAGGCGGTACACCTAGATGTGTACTTAGAATAGTAAGAGAATGTAAAGTAAGTAATTGCTTAATCTTTATTACTACGGCCACCCACAGTAGGAACAATCAACAACGTTTGGATTAAAGTGTTTGTATTGGATTAATTATTTCTTATTACTAAGTCAGCTACAGACTGAAAGTATGGTAAAAGAGATCTCAAAAATATATATCGTGCTCTTTCTTGTTGTGGATAAAATTATGTTACAGCAGCCTCACTAGGACGCCCTGTATCTGCTATGTGAAAAAAAAACACACAATGATACAAATGAACAAATGGTGAATGGATCCCAATATGAACATGTTAATGAATTAATAATTAAATTAATAATAACAAGGCTTTCCAATTTTTCCATAAATATTTTGGAGCGTTCTTAGCGCTTCTTTTCATTTTTTGTGTTAGTTTTCAAGTGTCCTGTAAAAAACAGGTTTTCGCAATGCCAACATGACGTATGTCAGCCATTCTGATTAAAACCGAGAGAATGATCCGAAAAGGATGTGGAAGGCCCGCTAGCTACCCCACTTGTTGGAAATATCGTGATGGTTTGAATAAATTGAAGGGATAATATCATGTCAATTATGTTATCAACATATCGTTAGGACTATTATGGTCTTTATGGGCTACCATATTCCCATTGCCCATAATAAGAGAACACAGACATGCAGTAAAACCTTATACTATATACGTATACTAGTATCACAATCCCTATTTGATTTGTTTTTGATGACCTACACTATTGGCCCTGTGGGGTTTCAGAATCAAAGGTCTCTTACGATAAGTACTATGGATTCCATCCCACTATTGTGTTGAGCAGAAATGGTTACGCCGAGAAAATCGACATGAAATTATAAAAAAAAAAATCTTTTGTCCTGACGGTATATTATTTCTATTTAAACGATTCAAACTGGGGTTAAATATTGATAATTATAAAATGTGATTTAAACAAAATTCTATGAAAAATAGCAGCCATTCCTTTTTTCTTATGATGTCGAAATTCGAAAACAATTTTCATTTTAATAATGTGCAGACAAGTGATATTACTATTATTGAAATTTTATTTGTGTTCCGTGGAGAACCCTGCAAATAATTAGTCTCCCGTTCTTTTCTGTAAGTTTTCGAGTGTCCTGTGAAAGGCAGGTGTCCGAAAAAGTAAAGACATTTACATCATAAATTGATGAGGTTTGCCATACATCCTAACTATCGGACACCTTGCATGTTTATTACATACAGCTGGTCTACTGCTACCCCACTTGTGGGATATGCCGTGATGGTATAGTAGAAGTAGTAATAAGTTAATTTTTTTATGGCATAGCACTTTTACTCAATATTCTGTCGGTTTACGACTCGACAAAAAAGTAAAGGAAGTCACGTCGTTTTGGTGGGCTGTTTACCATTCAACGTGTTAAGAGTGGCTTAAATACATAAATTTAGGTAACAATTTCCAACGTTCATTTTATATCTTCTTCTTTTTCTTCTTCGCCCTCGCCTTCATCCCATTTACTTGGACTCGGCCCTCTTAGTCCTCGTCTTCCAAGTTTTCTGGTCCCCTGCATCCTCCGAATCCTAAAATTTATATATAAACCAATAAATAAAACCATAAAATTTATTTATTTATTTATTTATTTTATTCTTCTTGCACATCATCATTCATATAACAAATAAAATAGGGCAATATACACAGGAAAAAATGTGATGATTTGCAGTGGCGAGATTATCACTATATAGTGATTTCTTCCATCTAACCACGTCACATTAACACTAAACAGAAATAGAAATAATAATAACAAAAACACAAACATTATAAAAAAATAGCCACACAAATTAATTTGAAAAAAAAAAAAATGAAAAAAACTACAATTCACACACCTAACACTCCAAAGGGATCGGGAAGGGGTTAGGGGACGGATGCTGAATTAGAAGACAATAAATACTTCTTGACGGCGTATTTAAACCCATTAAAAGATTGAGATATTCTATGAGAAGAAGGGAGATTATTCCAGCAACGAGCACCACATACTGAGAATGATTGAGAAAAGAAATTGGTGTTATGTGTAAATTGACGCACTAACTCAAACATAAGGGGTTCCAGTTTACATACGAAATGTGAAAATGTTGATTAATAAAAGAATTGACAAAAACTATGTGTGTCTCAAAATTAAACTCATTTGTATACCTGGTTGCGATATCAAAATTTTCAAATGGGGCTGAAATTTTTAAATTACAAATTACCCTTAATTTTCAAAATAATTCCGTGATATCACGGCGTTTTCAAGGAAATGTTTTCAATACAGAATCTCATTGTTTTTAACTCACGTGGTTTCCTAGTCAATTCCAATACATTGACTGTGGTATCATAAAACCATTATAGCAATAAATGCTCCATCTGCGGAAGTCTTGTATTTATTTTTCCGATTCGACTTTATTATGTCAGAAATTATTGTAGGGGGAACCAAAAGGAAAATGGAAGTACATAAATAAATTTTATTTTTGTTTTTCAGACTTGCTTTATTAGGTTATACTTGCTACTTTTTGTAATTCGAATTTAAATTTTTTTTTTTTATTATTTTTTGCATTTACCTTGTTAAGTCATATTATTATTACACTTCACTTAAATCATGATAAAATACCTATCATAGTTTTATTTATTTATGAATATAATAAACCGCTGTTGCCTCTTATTTACAATAATATATTTAGATCAAAACACCTAAATCACTCGCATACGAGTGGATGGTCTTGAGAAGAATAAAATAGAATGTTCAAAACGAATTACATAAATATACTCTTATTACTCTTTGTATAATTGAAATAATGAGAAATCAAAAGTTCAAAAGCCAAGTTTATCACATGCATCTGGTCTGCAGGCTAGTAGTAGTAGTAATAGTAGAACTATTAGTAGTAGTAGTACTATTAGTGGTAGAAGTAGTAGTAGTTGTACTATTAGTAGTAGTAGTACTATTAGTGGTAGTATAACTATTAGTAGTAGTAGTACTATTAGTGGTAGAAGTAGTAGTAGTAGTACTATTAGCAGTAGTAGTACTATTAGTGGTAGAAGTAGTAGTAGTAGTACTATTAGTGGTAGAAGTAGTAGTAGTAGTACTATTAGTTTTTTTTACGCGGCGGCAGAATTGCCATCCACACTTCTCAGCATTATACAACCAGATAAGTCTCCATATGATCATTCATGATCACACAAAAACTTAACAGTCTAATGCCGGGAAAAATTCACCTATCCAGATATACAGGATATCAAAGGATTAGGCTCAAAACGCGGGATCAAAATACCAGCATTGTGCCTGAAATATCTGTGTTCAGAAACCTTTTTACAATATTACAAGTGTTTATTATAATAGATTTTTGAATTTTAATGTACAAATTAACCGGTAAATCTAATTTTTGTAAATTATTTATTAAAAATTTCGGAGTTACCCCTGTAGCTGACATGACTAAAGGTATTATATAAACGGACCTAGAATGCCAAATATTTTTTATTTCTCCTGCTAGTTCTGTATATTTACGTATTTTTTCTGCGACGGTTGTTTGTATATTATGTGTATTTGGGACAGCGATGTCGATTAGGTACGTTATTTTATTACGTTTATCATGTAATACTAAATCGGGTCTATTATGATGTATTTGTCTATCTGTTATTATGGTTTTATCATAATAGAGCCTATAATTTTGATAGTACTATTAGTGGTAGTAGTACTATTAGTGGTAGTATAACTATTAGTAGTAGTAGTACTATTAGTGGTAGAAGTAGTAGTAGTAGTACTATTAGTAGTAGTAGTAGTAGTATATGTACAAGCATAAGTTTACACATCTATGTCCAGACTCGCCTCTTAAATATATCTTATATATATTTCGTGTTTTCCATATGATACATAATAAATAAACGTGATATTTACTAATCAGCTATGTAGCATTATATTGCCTCAGGCAAGTTATTTTATATATATATATATTCAAAAACAATAAAACTGTTTTTAAAATATATTATCATTTAGAAAGATGATAAGTCTTATAATTTCTACTGATTTATTATTAAAGGGTGAAGTCCATTTACAGTGTGAAATTATCATCATAAAGAAAATTCCATTTCATCACCCAGTCATAGCGGTCATGATGGTGAAGTATGCATGAGATCTGAAGGAGATAATATTGTGGCACTACCTGTGACTGATCCTTGAAATAAATAAAGTCATGTCCGTCCAGAGGACAATATGTAGTTATTATTCCGTGTATAATGATCTAGATAGAGAGGGTCATCATGGCCGGTAACTGCCTCTCATATGGGACACTAGAGGACAGTGGACAGACTACCTTTATAATACTATAATAATAATTAGAATAGGTCTGTATTACTAATAATCATAATAATTTATTATATTATTTATACTTGTTTCAGTCCTGTAGCTGACCAGCTTTATAAACGAGTAAACATGTGTCTTTCAGTCATCCTTGTACAAAGTCACGACATGCCTATTGGTATTTGAATAGAATATATTTTAACAAGTTTTTCAGTGTGCTCAAAAAATGATAATCGTTGCTTTTCAAAAATGGTTATAAATCATGATTAACATAGAATGACTCACAGATTAACATAGAATTTCATTTGATTCCGTTATAGAATGATATTCAGGATTTTCTTATGCAATTCGTATTTACTTACTTGTTTTTTAATTCAATAAAAAAGTATTTCTTATATACTTATTAGTAGTTCTAAACAAAATACCAACAAAGTTCAAAAGTTAAAGAGTGCCTAAGTCCAAGGCAAAGAGAAGAAAAAAGTAAATAACAAATTAAGAATATTCAAGGTTAACAAAAATGCAATTTTTTCTACAAGGTTTAATTATGTGTCACAAAAGTATTCCTAAACGTTTCCATTTTTAAACTTCCATCTTACTTATAACTCTTCTATCCACATGATCCATTTAGCCATTAACATCGTTAGGTAAATAAAAATGTAATATTCATTTGACATTGTGTTCTTACAATGTTCAATCCGTTTCGGTTCTCCCTCAAGAGGTAAGTAACTCAGGTAAATTGACCCATACGATGAAAAGATTTCCCTGTCCAGTCACACATCAACCCTACAATACATATATGGTGACCCCAGCACCTTACAACCCCACGCAATGTAACAAAGATACCTGCTGATTACCTTGCTATAACAGTATCATCCTGGTATCATTTAACCTCATGAACTTCTGGTTAGGGTTGTAATAGTATAAAAATACCATTTACAATGAGATTATTTTATAAAGCTGATCTTAAAACATTTTGTTGTGAAAATTTTGTGTCGGGTATTTAAAATAATAATTTGCTAATAATTGCATGAACTCTATTTCTTATGAAAAACCATTTTCTCGGTCTAAATTCGTTTTAAGTAAGACACAATATAATAATTGATGATAAATTGATGATAAATTTCTTCACAATTATTCGCCAAAAGACCAAAAATACAGATTATGCTTCTAAAGTAAAACTTAAACAATAAATGCTGCACCTCTTTAAACCGTAAATATAACGTTACCCGAATAATCCATGTCCATCCCAGCACTTCTAAAGCACGCATTGAAATCCTAGAACCCAAAATCACTAGGAGGTCCCCTCAGATATAGACGGTTACCACTATGTCCAAATCTAACACAAACAAAAAATCATCCTCATTGCATTACAAAATAACAAAATGCGATTTGAATGAACAAATAAATATATGTAATTAAATTCAGGCATCGATTTTTTTTAAATATTAATTATTTCTGAACTCATAATATGTTTCTGACAACCCTGTTTTAAAAATATTGTATCGAGGTGTAACTGTAACTTACAGACTGAAAAATACATGCATCCCTTCATTACTATTACATACCCCATCATCACGTTGAGAAGTCGTAATAGGTAATTATTACTATAATATTTAAATTAATGTCGAATGGACATAAGACATTAATGATTCAACAACAGTGTAAAGGGACGAATAATTGTCATTATTCTAGAATTCAACACAACACATATCTATGTACGTCAGCGATTGGCTGGTACATTTATACTTGTTTTAAAACAACCGGTATATTTATGAATATTTAAAAAAATCATTTATAACATAATGAATATGTATGTCCCTTTGAATAAATAAAATATAGAAAACATATGTACAATACAGAATAATACATCAATGGAGATACATTATCTAATATATAAAATTCTCGTGTCACGGTGTTTGTTATCATACTCCTCCGAAACGGCTGGACCGATTTTGATGATTTTTTTTGTGATTATCGGGTAGGTCTGAGAATCGGCCATCATCTATTTTTCATACCCCTAAAAGTTAAGGGTTGTCCACCCCGATTTTTTTAATTTTATTTTTTGCTCATTTTTTTATTATTATTTTTTTATGGTGAGGCATAAAAAAGTACATACAGCTCTAAATTTTCACCCTTGTATCATCAACCCCTATTTTTTGAGAGCGATATTAGTAATCTAGAAATAATTGTAGGATATGCCGTGATCGCATAGTGTTTTTCAGTATTGGACTGGGCTACTAATTTTTTGTAATTGCTGAAAATTCCATAGTTTGGATGAATTGTGTTTTATGCATTTAACGTTTGATTTGTTGTTCATTATTATACCTACGCATTGCGGCGGCCAGTTACACTGCCTACCGCGTAACATTGAATGAATGATCATTCAGTTTGTCAATTTCTAGATCAATTAGAATTAGAAAGAATTAAGAATATTCACTGTGTCGGTGTTTAGGTTGTAGAATTCGGGAGAGACGTCCTAAGAAGATGAATGACGTCTCTCTTGAGAATAAATCACATACATAGTAGAAGAAAACTTAAATCTTTAATTTCGTTAAAGAATTAAGGAATAAAAATTGACACAAATTTCAACTCAAATATATTTTATTTTACAGAGTACGCACCAGCAAGATGGAATGACCAAATTAAGGAAGCCACACAGAGTTCACTACACGGAGCCTTGCATGCACACGGCCGAAGATCGCTCAAGGTGGAGACAGATGGCCTACAGAACGAGGCATGATGGTCACGATCCTCAGGATTGAGGAACCGATAGAGATGATGATGATATTTTATTACAAATTTCCGAGATATTTTGATAACCTTGTTTTAGATTTCATAAATAAATTTTACGATTAATATGTATCTAGAATTTACCTACCTGTGTTTGTTAAAATATAGATGCATAAATATATTTTGTTAGAAAATAGATAATAAGTAAGTAGGTACTTTATAAAAGTTTGTAATGTTTGTATGTTATATGTATCTAATATGTAAAATGTCTAGGGTAAGTGGAGGCAGATAGGCGCACGAACTCAATTTCCTCTTAATATTTTGTGTAAACAATACATAACCACCATCTGTAGGAACAAGTTGTGAGGAAGATATCAACTAGTACAATACGCACTCACTTAACGCGTGTTAGGTTAGCGAATATTATGTTCTGTGAGAATATTAAAAATAAGTATAAATCAGTAATGTAACAGAAATATAAACGATTTTTATCGTGATATTGATTTAATAAACTTTAAGAAAGAATAAATGATAATATTTTGTACAGTTTTTTGTATTTATTAATTTTAATTTGTTTTGTATTTTTATGGAAACAGACAGTATTACAATACATATATGACAATAGGTATTACATAAATCAAAAACTAGCAAAGTTTACCAAAATTAAACACAATTATATTGCAATTCATATACATACGGCAAATATTAATATTATGAAATTATTCACCCAATGCACTCCGCAATAGAATATATTTGATCAACAGATATATAAATGCAGCAAGAAGGAAAGAGAAGATGGACAATAAGATTATGAAGTAAGTATATGTTCCATTTCTGTTAAAAAATCTTGTTTTTTGGACTATATTACGAATAGATATTAATGACGAGCTTACAACATGTATTTTAAAATCTGCGATTTAATAGCGAATCCCTTCAAAGTATCGTAACAAATTCAAATAATTAATGGAACGTAAAATTTATCACAAAATATTAGGTACACCATTTTTAAAAATTAAATATAAGAAAAATAATATTCTGAATGTAAATTATATCTACCTATAGTGAGTCTATTAGCTGCTTTTGGAAAATACCTACTGTGATAGTAAAGAAATATCAACATTGTGTCCTCAGTAAAGAAAAAAGCGAGGACGTAAAGTGTCATGTTTAAACATCATCATTTCGAATTCGAAATGATACTAGAGTAACTACGTAGGTATACATAATTTTATGTATTACCCCTATGTATGTATATATTATTACACATTATCATCGTCATCCATCCACCCTTAGCGATGACATGATTTTGATTAACTTGTCTATTAAATTCACATATCAAAATAAATGGAATACTAAATAACATTTGATACATCTTATCCACCTCGACTCCTCAGTAACTAGTAGTTTGTCTACCTAATGCATTCAAAATATTTTAATAATTACTGATACCGAAATCGTATTATTTTTATTGATTCGTTATTTATTATAATCCTATAAAAGACAACTGTTCATATAAGACCCTTTTTTTAAATATGTTTCTGGGTCAATCAGAAATCTCGATTGGAGAACCATGTCAAAGGCGTCACACTTCTTCCGATTAGATTTTGAAAAATGTTGCATTGCGTAGACATGGTTCTCCAATCGAGATTTCTGATTGGTTTTGTCATATGCACCCAAATCTGGTTAAAAAATAAAAAAATAGTAAATATTCTGAATGTTTCTGGGTTTTTGTTATAAACCCAAATACAACCTTATACACCTTTTAGAGTAAGCTAAAAAATTGTGTGATGAAAGGGGAGTTTGCTGGCACCTGGGATCTGTCTTGGCTTCATAGCCGAGACTCAACCTCCAGGCTACTGACAAACTCTGACAATTTGATTTCAACCATGAAGTAGGTATGCCAAACATTCTGAACATCTCATTTTTTTAATAGCTCAGAAAAGAAGCTCCTAGCAAAAAGATTTGTTTTCAGCTTCCTTCTGAAGCCCTGTCTATTCGCCTTTTCTTGCAGACCCAGAGACAGCTAGTTCCAGCATCTCAGACTCGCAACACTAAATGCTCTATCTCCAAAGCTCATCCTGCAAGAGTAAGATGGCTCGATAAGTTTGTTTTATTTATTTTTTTACATTAATGTAGGTATAAGAGTTTGCGAGCACTTTTTTGATTTAAATACGTAGATAATATTTGGCAGTGCATAAATATTTATTTTTTATAAATACTTGATACATATTATCTATAGTGTATAGGTACAAATAAATTAAGTAAATAAAGTTTCACGTAGAGATCAAATATCAAAAAAATCATTTCAAGTATTGACATCTACTCAATGCTGCTTAGAAAATGGTTATTGAATTGAGTTTCATTTTGAAATTGAATAAAGCGAAAAACATATTCTACAAAAAGAGCATGACATCCTTTGAGGAATAATATTTATATCAAAAGAATAATAATATAAAGAAAGATATGATTAATTTATTTCAAACTTAAATTACTCCGTTTTGCATCCCTTCTGCTGATCGGAAACCATTTTAATTTCCTTTAATATCCCGTCTCCCATTTCTCCTACGCACACTCCGTCTCTTTCTCTCTGTTTCTCATATCACCATCTTACTTATTAATAGATACTAGTCTTGTCAGAATGAGAAAATTGATATTCACAGTCACAACATTAATGTGCAGTGATATTAATAAAACTATCGGTAAATTGATTAAATTCTGCGAGATTTTCTTGAAATAAAATAGGTTTTTATCTCTTTTTATTGAGTATTGCAAAAGGCGAGTATTTGTGAAACCCGTTTAAAATATCAAACGACATCATTAATTAATATTTTTTGCACAAAGAGTACTATCTATATATTTTATACCACTAAAAGTCCCACTTACGGGAGGTGCAATGATAGTACACCCCCCGCTTTACCATAAGGGTACACAGTGTCTGTACTCAGGACCCCTGTCCTCACGAGGGGGTCGAAATACCTACAGATACCTACGAAATACCTTCTTGCCTAGACAAAAAATGAGCTCTATTTTTTCGGTTTTCAAATAGATCCCTGCCATAATTAGTCTAAATTAGTCGTAGATTTAGCTTTTTTCCAAAGATTGAACGGTTTAGCAATAATAAATACGTATTATTTGCTGTTTGGTGAAATCGATTAACTGCGCCATCTAACAAATTAAAAATATGGCGACAGGAGGAGAGATGGAGTGTACAAATTAGTTTTCCCGCGGCCCTGGCATGTCCTCAGTTGGCCCTGGGTGTATATAAACAGATGCATTTTGCAAAGACCCGCTATATAATGTAATAATATGGACATTCCAACGATCCTGTCCAGATTTTGTTTAAGAATATCATCATCACTCTCAGCGCTCCTCTCACCACATTCCTTGCGCTATCTGATGTCGGTGTTGTAGGAACGGTGTATTAAAAGGAAGAAGAAATCTATTGACCATTGTTAACACATAATATGAACATATTGCCATTAAAATAATAAATCACAAACTATAAAGGATTTTCAGCAATAGGTATCTGTGAAATCGCAATTAATATTTTATATCCTTACAATAATTAGCAGTGATTTTTTCTATCACGACTTCATGTAAGGTACTGCAATATTATTGGGTACATACATAAATTTTGTCTTGTTTATCTCAATGTTGTGATCTCGGAAGCAGTAGGAACTGAGTATTTACCATGTACATATGTTGCTACTTATTGCTACTCATATTAATAATAATAATAATATGGAGACATCAGCAATGATATCATATAAAGCAGATAATATATGCCTTAGTATTAAGTCATAGCAAGAGAACCACCCTTCTCTATATTGGTTATGTACATAATTATATGTATATATGGGGCCCTTATCAGAAGGACAATATTCTATGTAGATAGTGACTTAATATTTAGTACATAGAAATGTACATATTAATGATACGAATAATGTGTTTTTACTTAGTCACAAAGTAGAAAAGAACTTGCATTAATATTAATGTGATGTGTTAATTTGTAAAGTTAACTAAATTTGGACTAGATATAGACAAGTGAGGGGTTCACACGTAAAGGCACATAAATCCTAGAATGATATTGAAACTGAGGAAACAGTACGTTTATATTTTTACTTGAAGTGTTTTATATGCTTAATCAATTTTTATTTTAGCGGATTTTCATTGTATCGGTTAATGTTATTTTTTTCTTTCTGTGTTTGTACTGTACCTACTGGCAATAATAATAATGAACTCAAAGATAGGCTGGTCAAGTACAAAAAATATGTTTAATAGTTATTATGTTATATTTTGTAAAATATTATTGTATGTTGCCCATTTTTTTAAATAAATAAATAAAAAAAAAAAAAACTACAGTGTAGCCAGCGAAAGTATTGACAATTCTAAATTCATAGTTATATAAATATTAGTAAAAAATCAACTACTGTGCTTTTATACGTGACCTACAAGTAAAATATCTTATTTAAGACTCTGTCCCGTAGTAGGTAAGTATCTGAAACAGAATTTTGAGAAATTTTCCGGATGTTAGTTTTGACTTATCTCTAAGGTTCAAAAGCTACTAGAAAACTATGAAGATAATTATATTAGAAACACCATCACTATATAAGTTATGAAATACGAGTCACATCAAAATTCATATATTAAATAGAACTATTTCATCTGTTGTACTAGCCAAATATTATTATTAATTTTGTTTACTATTAGAATTGTTATTATGTATTTACTGATATTATGTATTATTATGCATTGTATAAAGGCTTATGCCGTCTATTGATTAATAAATAATATATAAATATTTCTAAGTGTAATATTGTGTGTTTTATATATAATCTTATACTCTTGGCCTTATAAGAATCGATTGTGATTGTTTTGTCTCTGTTCTATTCTATTTGTTCTGTTTTCTGAATGATAAAAAAAGGCAATATTATTACATCAGAACTCAAATAAGTAAATTCGTTACGAAAATCTATAAAAAATAAAATCATTTTATCATCAGTATTATGAATTTTAATAAAAAAAAATTTGTGAACATAATGATTCTATTCTATTATATTCTTCTCAAGGCCATCCACTCGTTTGCGAGTGACTTAGGAACATAATGATTTCATACAAAGGAGTTAGAAAGTATGTGAGTTACAAGATTGAAAGCAAGTAGCGAGGCAGTATACGAGTATATTTATCATATATCAATTATTCACTCAAATATTCGCCCCCATCCCATCAGACATCCCTTCCTTACTTTGGTCAGGGCAGGTAATGTTGTAGGTATAGGTACATACAAGGATGAAGGCTTTAAGCTACCACTGCTTTAAGTATTGGGTTATTGCAGAGGCGTGCTTTCTATATATACAAAAAAGTATCGCATGCCTGTAATGGCGTGGTTTTTATCCATGCAAAATAATAACTCATGTCTTAATGATTGCATGTATGAAAGCAAAATTTCTTGAACTTAACTTGCATTAGATTTAATGTGATTTTAAGTGAGCACTTTTACTTTTTTTTAATAAACAGAAATGAAAAAAAATACGATTTCTTAAATGCAAAATCTATGAGCTGAATAGTTACTGAAATTTTATAAGAAAATTATGAGATGGCTTATCTGGACTTTTAAAAATTGTCTACAGGGGAGGGGTAAAAATTAAAAAAAAACGTGTATTTTTTTGTAGTCCTTTGTCAAAATTTAAAAGTTGAGAGCAAATTTGAAGGAGACCCACCGACTACTCGGATATCGTAGAACTCTGAACACTTTCATTTATCCGAGAGCTAGTTGAGATCAAAAACAAGAGATCCGCCTTTACAATGATTCCCATTACAAAAACTTGACCAATATAAAAAATCTAGTCCCACCACTGAGTGTTGTATATAGTCAATGTGAAGGGTATGTTCAGGGGTCGAGACCTGGTGATGACAGGGTGTAATTAACACAACGCTTTTCCTCGGTGTATCTAATAATAATAATAAGCCGATTAACCATATATCTACATAATAGAATAATAACTTATACAAAAAATACAGTGATACCCATATCAATAATAATTATAATAAGAAATTAATTATTTATCCAATATGAATATAAAAATTACCTGTACTTCTACTGTCAAATTTTATTTCAATCTCATATAGTATATGTATGTATTATATATATTATATATAGACACTGCTTGCCACTCCTACACAAGTGTTTGTGCACTTTCTGGAGGGGTAAAAATCGTATTTTGTTCTCCAGAGAATACAAAAAAAATATGTATAGTATGTAAGAAACAATCAATGTAAATATATTTTGTTAAATAAATAAATAAAAAAAAAAAAAATATTTGTTACAGAATGGTGAATAAGCTCTGAAACAATAACTGTTAAATAAATTCCCAAAACTATAATTTATGTTTATAAGTCATGTAAGTTTGTTCTTCTGTTATAATTTTTTTATAATTATGAATTTTATGCAGTATTCTGTTCTGAAGCTCGATGCTGAAATATGGAAAGGCTAAAGGAAAAATAATCAAATGATATGTAGAAAAATGTGTGTCGGAAATAGAAGGAGTATACTTAGAATAGAGATGAGTAAAAGCTTAAGGAGAAGCCTATGTCAACTTACAAGATAAAAAATTAAAATAATACATATACATAAAAAAGTGCGATAAAAACTGCTATAAGCTGTACATACAAAAAGCTGTGATATCACATTTTTAGCAAGGGCTTTGCATATTTCGTTTTTTTTTTTACTTTTGATTTTTTTTAGAATCACATTTGCATAAATTAAACTACATATTCATTAATAATCTGTCAATCTCAATTGCTCAACTACCTATATTATATAGTATTCCCACAATTACATAGCTACATATTCAATAAATGAACGCCTAGTAATGCAACAGATGTGAATAACACATGTATTACAAGCAGATTGCAGTTCACGTATTCAGTTAATAGTCAGTAAATCAGTTGTAAATGGTTAGGGCAGGGCTCGCTGAGTGTTTCCGGTTGATTGATGAGGCGTCGGGACGCCCACAGGAAGTGGATCAGGCCTAGAATGGAATAGTGTGCCTATAACCCACGTATAGCTAATATGGTGATCACAGAATAAGAATCTTATAGAGGTTACATAAAATGAATAACTTTATATTGAGTGTCATAACTTTATGATAAGATATATTTTTTAAAAAAAAAAAAAAGATATATCTGGGTTTTTTATAAACCCAAATACAACCTTATACACCTTTCACACTAAGCTAAAAGCTTGTGCCGTGAAAGGGGAGTTTGCCGGCACCTGGGATCGAACCACGGACCCCTTGTTCTGAAGGCCGAGACTCTACCTCCAGGCTACCGACGAACTCATTTTTTCTCAATTTCAACTTATAGTTGACATATTATGTACCTATGTATTTTATTTCAAACGTTTTAATGTTCCTCAAGTACTTTCATGTTTGATTTTTTGGAAACATGTAATTAATTTCTTGTATTCGCTATTCAGACAAGTAAACTATTGGTAAACAGACTAGTAGACTAGTAAAAATGATCAGAAAATAAAATATAAGGATTTCAGACCAGCATTTTTGACAAGAAGCTTATTATTCATTTATTTATTCGTACTTTTATGTAATGTAGGTACATTTAATCTACATATGATATCAAACTATGACGAAACTGGTTGCATAAAATGCATATATTATATACATTCTCATAGTATTTGAGTATAAACAATATACTCAAATTCTAAGAGCAGAATTAATCAACCACTAGATTCGTAAAATTATGTTCAATAATATATTTTACAAATATTCATCTCTAAGTCTGTTTAATAGATTCAGTATGCAATGTATAACATATTCTGATATGAATGATACTTCTATTTAATATTACACGGATACACATAATATAATAGCTGAGTAGGAAACAGTTTTCAATAAAGCGAGGCTCTGTGAGTAAGTTCTGTACATTGTACGTATGTGCATTAATGTGGTTAGATGATAGCGTTCTGTGTGATTAGAGGTATTCCATTCTGTTACTCTGGTATCTGTAATGGGCAAAGGGTTCAAGTCGGCCTACCTGTTGGATGTATCTAACATACAAATCGTCCAATGATATTACAAAATGCTTCATTTTAATACTTTTTATCAAACTATTCACGTTTGAGAAACGTGAATAGTTTGATAAAAAATTAATAAAATTTGAATTGATGCAAAAGGCACAAATTCAATTACTAAGTTTTTTTTATATATTTTTTCCAGATTTTTTTAGTATTTGCTTTATGATATACCAAAAGAACTTAGATAGGTCGTGAATAAATAGGGAACAATCTTTATAATTTAATACGTAGTTAAAAACGGTTATTTCAAAAAAATGCTTCTTTTATATTTACTTCATTTATCTCAATACCAATGTTAAAAATTGTAAACTTATCTACCAAATGTTTCCGATATTTTTGTAATATTAGAAATGCAATTCAGAAAAATCGATTCAGTCACGATCAATTTTGAAATATCTTTGTAGAACTTGGATTATTAAGTGCCTGTTGTAAATATTATTTATATTGATACAAATGAAACCGAGTGCCAATAAACTATGTTAACATAATATCGGCTAAATATCGGCTTCTGCAGTTGATAATAGAAGGCAAGATTGAGGGATGTCGTGGAGTAGGAAGGAGGCAGATGTCGTGGCTGCGGAATATACGGCAATGGACCGGAATAACACGGATGGAAGAGCTGGTCCGCACAGCGCGAGACAGGGAGGCATTCTCCAGAGTGATCGCCAACGTCGGGGGGACCTGATACGGCACTGATAGAAGAAGAATATAATATAACGTGTATAGACAATTCACTATCCCGTGGAGCACCCGGTAAAGAATTGGTCTCCCACTCTTCTGCGTAAGTTTTCGAGTGTCCTGTAAAAGGCAGGTGTTCGAAAAAATTAAGACATTTTACTTCTTAAATTCAGCGATGAGGCTTGCCACCCATCCTGAATGTCTTGATTTTATATTGGCACGAAGAGGACAGTTTGCATGTTTCTTACGTGCAGCTGATCTGCTGGCTGCCCCACTTGTGGGATATGCCGTGATGGTATAGTAGTAGTAGTAGTAGACAATTCACACAGACCGACCTAGTCCCAAACTAAGAAATGAATCTTGTATTATGGATACTAACGCGACGATACACGGGTTGGTTCTTTATTTTTTTAATACGGTTAAAGTCATAGTAATTTTGAGTTATTATAAATGAAACACCTATTTAGTACCTACTTCCGCTGTGACTTTATTGGACGCGAGACGGCTTTCAAGAGCTTTCGCTCTCATCGTCAGGCTAGCGTAAAGTACTAAATAAACGTACCTACTAAATAAGTGTTTCATTTATAATAATTTAACATGAACTTTCACCAAGAACCGTCGGTCGAAAATATCGATGCATAGTAATTTTGAATTATGGTTCAATAATGAAAATTTTCCCTTTATTCTTCGCCACAAATAACCTGATTTAATAATAGAACATCTATCTAGAGTCATGAAATTCTTTGAAAAACTGTCAGCTGTGTCGATCGTAAACCTGAATCACAAAAATATTTCTACAATATATTTATCTCCTTAGCTTTCTGCGTCGTGATGAAAAACCCAAAGTGATTTATCTACTAGGCGGCACTGTTGTACTGTTATGAAAGAATGTTGTATATCCATTCCATTGATGAAATTGCATACTAATGCCTGTATTAAAATCATCGAGTATTTTTTACGATCCATCGTTTCACATGAAGTCAAAGTCGTAAAATTTTTATATCTTAGAAGAGTGTCCCTTGATTCCAATATATTTTGTATATCTTTTTATAATATAATTATGTAGACAAAACAGATGTTCTTTAGAGTTGTAAAATCTGGTTACAATAATATTATTTCAAACAGTAAAAATATTTGATGAGCTCTTATTGCCTATTATGATATTATTAGTGGATATTATTTTATAATAAAATTGCAGTTCAGGGCTACTTTTCTACAATTTCTTGCTTATAATGAATAATTCAAGAATAATGTATCGGCGACCTTGCTTTTAGCGAAAAAAATATATAACTGGGTTTTGTTATAAACGCAAAACAACCTTATACACCTTTCACAGTAAGCTAAAAATTTGTGTTTTGACAGAGGATTTTGCCGGCACCTGGGATCGAACCACGGACCCTCTGTTCACGAGGCCGAGACTCTACCTCCAGGCTACCGACGAACTCGACAAAATATGGACAAGGATATATTTTTGTTAAATTAAATTTTTGTTAAATTTTCTTTTAAATTAAAATATACAACGATATTTGTCTTATATAAAATCCATATAATATATGGATTAAAAAGACAAAAATATATACTACATGATAAGACGTTAATCTCCTATTCATACTTCAATTAATTCATAAAAATCTTTATCCATTGATGATGTTTTTTATAAAGAGAAGCATTGAATTTTTTTTTTGTATTTTAATTCTCAAATTGAATATCTCTTTATTCAATAACAAACTTGACAAAAGAATAGGTAGGAGTATAGCAATCCTTATACATTAAGTTTCACGCAATAAATATAAGTTTTAATTTATTATTTGTCTATGGAAATAGAAGCAAATAATCTAATTGAAATATAATTTAGTTGAATACGTCTATGTACTTACTTTATATTTTTATCATATGAATAAATCAAATGATGCGATTCCATACAAACAAGGGAATGAAATCGTGTCGTAGATGTACTCATCAGCCTATCGATTAGGAAAAAATGTCGCGAAACAAACAAAACAAAGTTGAATGTGGGGTAAAAAATATCATCCCCTCGATCAGTATAATACCTATTATTATTATGTATTCGCACCCCCCTGTTTTATAGCGGGAAATCTTATCCAGTTTAGCGACGGCGACTATCATACAGACTACGCACTACAGATAGGGAGGAAGCTATGAAACTATCGAGCAAATATAGACTACTATTAAATTATTTAGTACCATCGAGATGAACGATAGTGAAACCACTTAGATGAACCGATGTCCAAACTACATAGATACACTCACTATTTACACTTTTAGTCTACGGTACATCGGTTAATCCAAACAAGCTTTCAAAGGAAAAATGCATCTCTTCTAGTAATTAATAGCGACATAGTACGTGTGTAGTGTAGTGGGTACGGTATTTGTACAGATTTTTTCCAAGAATTGTTCTAATATATTGTTGTACTATATTACCAAAATTTTTAAAAAAATTGCAGAGTTACAGAATTAAGACTGAGCTAAAACATAAAAAAGTATTTGTCCTATATTAATTAATTATAAGTATGTGCTTATTTGAATGTGGAGTTGACTGCATAATATGTATGCGAGCGAGATGAATAAGGTTATACTTATTTTTTAATTAATGCTGTTGACCACTGTAAGTAGGTACTTGATGGAAATTTGTTTCGTTTTAAAAAAAAGAATATGGGAATAATCATACTTAAAATGCTCTCATAAAACTAGGTCTTGTAGACGCCCAAAATATCTGTATTTTATTTATTAAAAAATATCTTTTATTAAATTGTTCTTAAAAGTTTTTTCTCCGATCGGTGATGTACTGTGCTGTTGTAATATTAATTAAAGTAATTTAGAGTGTGCTAAGAGACGGATGATTAAAAATTTAATTCTTTCCTCTTGATGAGAGATCGTGCCATTTTTAAAGATACATTATTAAAACACCCCCTTCGTGATAATCATTAATGTGGAAGAATGATCTGGACCAATGTCACATCGACAGACACCCCTTCCAGGGCTGGATAGATTTACAAAGTGGAACAAACGAAAAACTTATTCGGTAAAAAAAAACAACATTTAGTAAAATTTCAATACAATTTGTAGATACCAACTGGTAATTAAGTACTTGAAACATACTGAATGAATTTCGTTGTATCTATACATCGTTGTCCACATGCAACTTCTTTTATGTTGCTGTATTTCGTTTAAGTATTTATTAATATTTAGATTTTGGTTTTTTATTATGATCAAATTATTTCCAGGCAATTCCTCCTGCTCAACATCCATTCACAGTTCTTTAAATCATTACCTTGTCATGATCAAATCACATGATTCATTGATGAAGTAGGTATCCTTTTATCATACATGGCACCATTTAAACAACCTTTATGTATTTACACGTATCTGGTTGCTGATTTTCGGGTTTGCCATATTGTCTCGATTTGTTTAGTCGACGTTTCGGTGCACTTGCTGGCCCCATCTTCAGGATATGAATATGCACTTGCTGGCCCCATATTCATATCCTGAAGATGAGGCCAGCAAGTGCACCGAAACGTCGACTAAACAAATCGAGACAATATGGCAAACCCGAAAATCAACAACCAGATAGTGAAGATCGCCATGAAAGCCTCATTTACATATTTACACGTTTTCTAACTACAGTAAGTTCAGATGATTAACTTGGATAGTTCATTATAACAACATCAAGTTATAAAACTTACTTTTAATTGCAAATCAAAACGAAACATAGTGAAGTTATGAAACCTTATGCGACTATTTACAAGTAGAAATAGATTTCAATATTTTCATTAATATCATTCTTGTATCCAGTCTGTCTTGCTATTTTTATTGGTAACTATAATTGATGATAGTTTACACGTGTTTTAAATTTTGAATTTCATGTCTGACATTGGATTTGTTTGTGTTGTGGTTTTAAATTAAAAAAATTATATTCTGTAATTTTATTTTTAAATTTTAATAGGTATCTTTTATATAATTTCTATTACATTGTCTTTTATATGTTTTTATATCACTGAGATTTGAATGTGTTTGTGTTGTGTTTTCAATTTTATTGTTGTGGAAATTGTTTATATATATGTATCATGTAATAAGGGCTTTTTGCCGTAGAATGAATAAATAAATTAATAATAAGACATTTTTCATGCTTGATTCATAATGATCGAGTTGATGTATTAAAAAATTAATATAAATACTTGAAGGCGTTTTGTTTGACATTGTTACCCTGTTTTTCTCAACCCCTTTCACTAAAGTACGAACTTAAATGAGAAAACGCTTTTCAAAAATATATCAATTTAATTTATTTTCATTCTTTAAAAAAGTTTGACTCTCATCAAGTATGAAATAAAACTCTTCAAGATTTGTAAAAAAAACCAACACAAGAAACAAATTATTTATGATAGATACCTATGTTTCCATGGATGAAGAAAAGTGTCAAGTGGATGAAATTTCAAATGATATAATACTAAATTAACCTATTTGTACCAATCCATTTAGAATACAGACAACTTTTATAGTATTTGTACGAAAGAGTCTAAATAATTACTATTTCAATATTACATATTTCTTTCACTTTTTCCATATTAAGCAGTTACTCATACATGCATGCCAATTCGTCTTACTCTACACGCCCTTGAGAATTTAATCCACGTTGTCTAGTCCAGTAGTTCTCGGACATCCGCACATTCTAACACCCCCTCTTTCAGAGAAATACATCCTCTTTGACATATTTTCGTGCCACATGCAAACAACGTACAAGTTTCTCTCTCCGTAACATAAAAAATAAGTCATTCAGTTTCTCCTAATACCAGCACCTGGTGCTGTCTGGGGTTAAAATTAACTTACATCAAATATTTGTTTTTATGTATTGTTCTCGTCATTGTTCAATATTGTGTCATATTTTTTTGAATAAAAATTATTATAATTATTATAGGTCATTCTTGAATTATGAAGCACTCGTACTTCAAAATAATTCTTCTGTTCTATAATCATCAATAAATTTCAATAAAATATTGACATTAATAATAAACAATTATTTCTAACAATTTATTATACACACTCGTACGTAAATAAAATGGATTGATACAACACATTCATAGAATTTTTTAGCCGTTTCTAAACATTATTGCAATGTTTATTTTCGTGTTTAGTTACATTAATGATGTTCAGTTGTATACCCTTATAGTATCTATAATTATTTATGGAAAATAACGAGACTATGTACCTATACTTTCAGAAACAAATAAAATGAAAGAGTTAAGCAGTATTAACACTGTAAATGTACTGTAAAATCACATAGGCATCTAGGAAATCTATTAGGGCATTCATATTGTAGCACCATACACAGCCTGTGTCAAATAATAATAATATCATGTGTAAAGTCAAGTGCGATGATGTGTTGCGAAGAAAAAACGATCGCTGAATAAAAAAGAAATCAAATAAATGTGTCTGTGGAAAATAGTTCACAAATTTTTAGTTCTAAAAATTTATTTTATGACCCGCATGTTCATAACATTTAACAAACCAAGACTAACCCACTTATAGGAAATAACGTGATAGTATAGACAAATTAATTCCAACATTATTTACATTCTATCAAATAGAAACCTATAATGTAGACACATACGTCTTCCTCTTTTGTTCTAATTGAAATGAAAGTCAAAGACGCCTATGTAGGTACTTCTTCCTGAGATCTCTGTTCATTGCTACTTTTAAGACCTCGCACCACTCAAAACTAAGTCTTTTCTAAGACATAAAAATAAAACTTAATAAGATTAGATTGCACAAATCGTGTGATTTTCCTATGTTATTCTACTTCCAATAGGACGCTTGACTACTAACAGTGAAGAGAGTGACAGTCCCAAGATTCCACAAGTAAAAAAGTTCTTTGCTATAAAACACTTCATAATTGTGTAATATGCACATAATAACTGATTATATTTAAACTTTCCTCGAAGTTCCCTATACTGTATTCACACATGGATCACGGCACCTATGTCATCATTATATTTCCACCCTTAGTTTATAGAATATTATGAATAAAATAATAATACTTACGTAAAACATCTTCCAATCCCTCACAACCGCCGCAATATTCCCGCCATCACACCTATTTACATAACTTGTGAAATAAAACGCCGAGATAAATCAAAATAAACCGGTACATAGATAAAACACTGCAGAGTAAAATAAATACATTAAGACGAAATAAAATGGGGTGTGAAATACTGAACTGCATTCTAATACCCCTATTGGTTTAATGTAACGAAAAATAAGTAATAACTTTAATATAACATACTAAGATAAGTTCATGTTCGATATTAATTAATTTTTATTCAATACTCATTATAAACAGGTTAGTTGAAAGATATCGCGTCCCTACGATAAACTCGCCCATTGTACAAAATATTTGTATATACCATGTTGTAATCTAATTATTTATGTATAAATATTTTGTACAATAAAGTTTATTATTTTTATTATTAAAACAGACTAATTATTATCAAGCATATATTTGCATCTTACAGAAAAATCTGTAGCTATCACGTAAAATATTTATATTTTTCACAACTAATTCTATCTTTCTGTCTATACCCTCACACCGTTTCCCAGGTGGGGTAGGCAGAGAGAACTGAACGCAATATAAATCCATCCTTATATACGTTTTTTGCTTCTTCTGCATTCATCCAGTTTCTCATACATTTCCATCACAACAATTTTTTCATATATTTTTATTAAGCGTCAAAATAATTTGATGGCTCATTTGAAATAACACTTTAAACATGCGATTTATTAATTAATTATCTTAGGAATATAATGGGCTTCTTATTATCTACAATTATTTTTAAATCATACTATTTTAATAAAAAATACAAAACAGTGTAATACTGTCTTTCTATAGTTTATAATTAGCCTTTTCTGTCAATAATTAAAATAATTGGATTTTATATTTTAAAAATTGCTGCTGAAATGAATAAGAAATGACATTAATATTAAAAAGATAGAGTTAAACACTGTTACTTTCACTTGTATAAATTTTTATTTTGGCATAAATATTTTTTTTCATTGTTATTTCATTTGTATAATTTTTTATTTTATAAAAAATAAAAATTTATACAAGTGAAAGTAAGAGTGTTTAACTCTATCATTTTAATATCAATAAAAATGAACTTTCATAAGATTACCACCGAAAAAATAGAATACAAGAAATGACAGTCAGGCGATATCTACTACCTATCTCTGTTATGATTATGAAAATATTTTTTGATCGATTTTCACATCGAACTGAAAGTCGGTCAAACAAAGAAAAACAAAAGCACTAACTTTGGTTCGGCCTAGTGCCGTTAGTCATGAAAGAAAACTGGATGAACTTTTTACAAAATTAGATTACATGACTTTCAAAATTTGTGTTGTAAGTTGTTGTCGCTAACTGTTGAAAGAAGCCAACTTCGGTATTAGAACTTTGGTTCTAGAAGGTGAGGAAGACGAACTCAAAGAACTTTTCTTGGAAGTCGTGGTCTAATAAAAGTACTACGCAGACAAGTTTTGATAAAGTTTTTAAATATAACCACAGAAGTTTCTTTTCCTGAACTTGAATACTAATCTAACCTTGAAAACAAAGTCTGGAAAATAACGATTTCCTTTTAATCGGCAGTAGCTCTGATGGCAAAACTTTAGATAACTAAAGTCCAAGTAATATAATGAAGTCAAATGAGTTCATTGCTACGAAAGTTCATTGCGTCTTCGGAACTCAAATTTATATCAAACAATAATAACAATCACATTTCAGTTTCATTTGTATGACTACTACTTTCAAATATATTATGTAGGAACTTTTATACCTAATTTGACTTCATCAATAATCAAAACAAAGATGAATGAAAATATATGCACTACAGTAATAAACCTAAATATTAAAGCTTCTCTTCCAGGAAGGAGAGTATAGACCTCAGAACTTTTAATAGAATACTTCAAACGCTTTTCTTTTTCAATCTGATTCGCGATAGAATTATGAAGGGATTAATGTACATAGAAAATATAAATTGTAGATTCATTCAAAGTTGAATTGTTGATTCATTTCATTGTACATAAATATTTTGTATTTTTTCTACAAATCAAGCAATTTTTATTTAAAAAATTGTCACATATTCTACGTTTTTCTTAATCGTACTTCTTCGTATTCATAAACAGACACTGAACTAACGCACATAGCTATTTTCCTATAACTTTTATACAGGAGGTTTAAGGTTCAACCTCGGAGTCTAGACAAAAACTCATCTTTCTTTTAAGACTTCTTAATTAGTGAGTGGGCACTGAATTAATGAAAATAAGATATTTATGTTTGGTACTTTCACGGCGACTTTATTAATCGCGAACCGGTTTTCAAAAGCTTCCGGTCTCATCACAGGTTAACGTAAAGAGTATTAATTTTATCCTGCCACAACACAGCCTTGCGGCTAGTGTGGTAGACAGATATTTGTGCATGTTTTTTATATGTTTTCATGTGTGTGATATGATTGTGAACAGTATTATTTTTAATAAAGAATATTATTATTATCATTATTATTTTTAGTATGAGCTTTCATAGCAAGTATCATCAGCCAACAATATTAACTACGGTAGTAATAATAATATAGTTATCGATTAATTCTGATATTTTCTAAAATATTTTGTTTTATGCGGGACCTTACTTTTGCACCTACAGAAATATGAAAAGTTTGATAAAAATAAAATTAATACTACACGTACTATTGTGGTAGAATTGAACAGAATTAATATTAAAGAAATAAATAATACAAAGGTAAACATAACACCATCATTATATGTATTGTGTTGTTTAACAATATTAGTAAGAAAGCATAATATAAAGACATTAATTCGCTAATTTTGGCACAAATCATCCTCGTAGGATGCTATGCCATAAATGAAGGAAAAAAAAAAAAAAAATTCGCTAATTTCCTTGAGTTTAATAATATTATGACTGTATGTATAACCACAGATAAAATTTCTTTAGAAATAGGTTAGATACATACACGTGTCGCCATTTCCAATTTGGGGCCAGACAAAGTTCGCCTACACGGCTCAGGTAGAAGTTAGAAGGTAGAGGTAATACTGTGTGTTGCCTGGTGCCTTCCTAGGACTACCCACGTATGTACATAGTAGGTACCTACATACCTAGCTAAGTATATTTTCAGAAAGTCGTTTCTGCCGAGGCATACATATTTACGATAGGCTGAACCTAAATAAAACTTTTTGGGTGGCTACCGGTGGGTGTTTGGGGCCCTTTTTTCTTCTTCGTGTAACTTTTGCGACCCTTATTCCCTCCCCCTGTACGCTCCTTGCTCCCTCCCCTACCCATCTTAAACTCGCTAACTACTTACCAAACTTTTTTATCTCTCTTTCTTTCCCTTGAGGTCAATGTGAAAATTTGGGTTAAATCCCAGGCCATTTTTAAACATGCCTTTTCTTTTATAAATTCATGTTACCATTCATTCACATTACTATTATTCACCTTACCGATTTGGAGAGCAAAACTATCCCATTATTATTACATAAACTAATCCATCATTTCTTTTAAGGCAAAAGTCATACACTAAGAGGCACATCCTCGAGTAACTACTGAAATCTCTAAAGAATTCTAAACAAGAATTAATAATAATCATTTAGATTAACTCTTAATACCTACAAACAAACAATCCTATACGATGTTCATTTCAGTATTATAATAGTTTATCGCAGTAGTTCAATATCTTCTGAATAACTCGATTAAACTTAAATAAATTATAATAAGTTCGTTGTGCAAATTAAAAGTCTGTATTTCAGAAACATCTACATTCTGACAGATTTATGGCACCATAAAGATGGCACTAGTAAGAAAAGTGTTAGATATTTGAGTTATTTTTCAACGATTTGTTTTTACCTTTACAAATTTCAGTTTGTAGAAACAAACTGTATTCTCGTGAACATAAAAAAATGACAAATGAAAATGTATTAAATTGAACAAAGATTCAGATATACTTTAGACTGCTGGTTCTTCCTGAATTTTTACGTAAAACGTGTACATCATTTTCTCCAGCGACGCAAAGCGTTCCGACGCCGACGCTTGCAAAAGTTTTTCTCAAAAGATATTGACGTGTGTTGGAAGGATAATTCACCATAATTTCCAGGTTCTTCAGACAAATGGTATACAACCAAAAAGCTTCCATCAACAATATTATTACAAAGGACCCAAAAATAAACTATTTCATTTTAATAATAACAGCCATTATGTTCTGTGGCATGAAATAATTATTTTTTTTATTTCAAGCAAACAAACAGTTAATCAATATACGTTACAAAAAAATGAATGTCTAGTAAACCAAAATAGTTTCCAGTAACATTTCAACTTATTGTAGTAATACATATTATAACAACCGAATAAGTACATAATTTGGCTTTTTCAAAAAGTCTTCTTCTACTTTTTGTAAATTTTCAAGTATTCGAAAAACATAATTTTTAAGACATTTGATATCATCAATTCAGCAATGAAGTATGGCTACAACTGCTACCATAATGGCATATTTTAGACTTGATTTTTTTTTAAGTGCCCTAGCACAGCTACGTACACATAATGACGTATATTACAGAACACATGATTGTATTAGTAACCGAGTAGCATTGCTGTGATTGGCTGGTGCATTGTGTGGTGTGTGTAGCATATTCATTACTGAAGGATGTGTTAGTAGTCATTTACCTATGAGCGGGGCACTCTTACATGAATTCTACTCTACAAGTGGAGTAGCCAGTGCATTATGTATTTGAAAGAAATATGTGAATGAAGTATGGCATCCGCCATGAATCCATTATTTTATGGCAAGGAGAGAAAGGTCTGGATGATCACAGGCTCTCACACTTACGGGATATACAGTGATGGTGATGACGATAAATATAAATAAGCGTACAACAATAAATCTAATATATACATACATACATACCATCACGCCGCTTCCCTCGCGGGGTAGGCAGAAAGGATCGAGCGCCACTTCCTTCTATCCTTGCATACATCTATCGCTTCCGTCACTGTCATACAATTCCTCATGCATGTCATACAAATCCTCATGCATGCTCGATTCATTGAATGTGCTCAACACGTGACCGTCCTGTAGGATTTGATTTAAATGATCTTGTTATTTGATCCTCGGACGTTCACGTCTCCGAGCACCATTCCTCTCAGCCAAATATATCTTCTTGGTCATTCTGTCCTCATTCATTTTTTCCACATGCCCAAACCATCGTTACTTATTTAAATTCGTTCGTTAAACTCCTGTTTTTTAATAATAACTTTTTTTCAGATTAAGGTATCTACTTCAACGTATAATATTAACGCGAAACAGATGAACCTACAAGTAGGTATTTAGTTGAGCCCGGGCGTACTTATCATCTCCTTTGTACAAATACATACCTACATACATTATAAACCTTCCCATAAAATACAGTCACAGTACAGTACTCATAATTATCAACAAAGATGAGCTTTTCACACATACCTTTATATAACTATGTATTGTTACATTGAATATTCATTCACAGTAGTGACAACTGACTCATAATAACCTACAGAGCAGGAGTGAAATTTCATTAACGAATATTTTCAATAAAATCTGTTGGCATCCAATTATACACCGCATACTATTGTTTCAGCCTATATTGAATACTGAAACTATAGATATTCTAGTCATTATGGGGACTTTGATAAAATAACAATTAAGTAATCCGGTACCTGCGTAACATGTACATAATATGTAGTAGGTAGTTTATTTCATAATTATTAGATACGTAGAGATGTTTATGTGTACCTAAGTAGGTATGTATATTTTTTTGTAGTATAGATCCGACATGAGGGATTTTAAAAACATTCAACAGGGGAGCTTGCAGGGATTCGGAGGCAACATTAAAAACCATCTGAAGACGATCAAGAAGGGTCTGGAGCAGTCCTGTATATAATATGATGTTACAGTAGTCCATTCGATTTCAGATTCGGAGTATCCATCCTGATTTATTCTGCAGCCCAAGTTCAGGAATGTTTGATACTCACTCCATTTATGACAATTTTCGCAGTCGCCTCATCTCTTCGAACAAGCATACATTTTGTTTTGTCTTTATTTATTTTTATGTTGAACTTTGACAGTTTTTTCTAAGGCTTTATTCAACTCATCTTCATTATCTGCAAGCAACGCTATATCGAATCATGTCAACCCTTTCTCCATTATTTATCTATACTCTTGTTCAGTTCTTCATTTCTTCTATAAATTTATCAATGGCTCGCTGTATATAACAGTTAAAGAGTGCTAGAAATATTGAATACCCCTCTCTTACACCTTGTTCGACTATTTGTAAAAAGTAGGTAGTTTAAATAAGTATTTTAAAAAAGTATTCCGAAAATACGTATTTTGTACTTAAATACCAATTTGAAAAAGTATTTAGTAGGTATTTTGTATTTGAAATACAAAAATTCAAAAGTATTTGTATTTAAATACTTTTTTGAAAGTATTTTGCACATCTCTGTGTATAGGTATCTTTTGAAATTTTGTGGCAATTACCATCGCTGGATTCGAAATTTGTATAAAAAAATTTGAAATAAGATTTTGCATTGATTGAAAAATAATTTTGCTATACAACTCCCCGCGTAAAGCTAGTATGTGATGGGGTGTATTGTATTTCTTTACCACCCTAGCATCATAATTGGCAAAAGCGTTCATGTAAAACAAAATACAAATATGATATGTTTTCCACGTATTGACTATACAAATATAATAGATACCTATCTCTATAGTTAATTATTTCAGTTTCTAGGTGTAGATACAATAATATGATGTGGTGACAACTCTTTTATTATTTAGCTATCTATGCGAAATAATATTATTAGGTATACAGGTAGATACACCTATTATTGTTCCGAAAACCAATTGTGTAAAATTACATTATTTTGCCTGATACTCGTAGCTGACGACAATATTGCATGTGTTGCTAAACTAACACAATAACATTGTGGTATGCACATAACTACCTCAGTATTTCCTATTAGGTTTTTTGAGAATGATCAATATTCACGTCCGTATATTTTTATTAATTTGGTCAATGAACCGGCCACGTGGTGCAACGGCTATCGCAGTCGACTTGCATCATCGAGGTCCTGGGTTCGATTCCCAGCTGGGTCGCGGAGTTTCGTAAGCAATTTTCGCAACCAGGGTTTGGAAGAGAAACTGTCTCAGCAAAATTGAGACAGCACTGGTTGTCTGGAAGAAATTACGTAAGTGATAAGTCCGCCAGCTATACTGACATCTGTGTATAGAAAAGTTTTTAAAAATAAAAAAAAAAAAAAAAAAAAATGATATTGTAAATAGAGAGTTTTTGTTTGATTATAAAAATATGAAATGATTGCATTTTTTGAAATATTTATAGAACACATTTAAAATGTTGACAAACCACACAAAATGAATTCCTTTTATCAGCAAAAAGTTTTCATCATCATCTTTCATTATTATACTTGTGCAAAAACACATTGTATAAAACATTCGCGTTTAACAGAAACTTAAACTAACCATTTATCAAAACACATCACATGCTACATTTCTTCCGTAATTACATAATTTACTGTGTAAAAAACTTGCTCCATAGCTTATCGGTCTGTTTTGCAAGTTATCATTTTTCATTTCATTCTAATTTTCATCTCCATATAATTATGTTAGTAGTACATAGTCAGCTGAAAATCATCAAGACTCTTGCTGTAGACTAAACTAACCAGACAATTTTAAGTCAAGAAGTTAACACTTAGATCATTTCCATAAAACAGGGTTATAAAAATAAATTAAAAACAACAATATTTTTATTAATTTTTATTTATCTTAATTTACCTGTATACATTTCAGTTTCAATGCATGTAATTAATCAATTACCAATAATTAATTATTTCACTATCATAATAATGTTTACTAATGGCAACAGTCGCCAAAACTAAAAAATAAAAAGTAGTTGTATAATATGTAATATACCATTTATAGTATTATATTCGCTATCATTACTCCATTACCTCCAATTGTATCAGCAAAATAAATCAACTGCCTTCACAATACGTCTAATTTTATTGTATACTTATCAAGCTTATTGTAATGTAAAAGGCTGTATTTCCTTTTAATGTATGAATAAATAAATAAATAAATATTTAAACTTGAAGCTCAACGGTTTTTTCATACGTGAACAAAACTATGATGGCTCGTAAACCCCTTGAAAAGATTTTTTTTTTAGGAAAACTATTGATTGAGTAACTGATCGCTACTACACCGAGTATCATAAATGCAGATGAAAAATAAACTCATACAACTAGGATATTATGTATATAATGTAATTACGTACATATAACTTACAATAATACAATTAATTACTTATAAATGGAAACATATAGTTTATTTAAGTGCATTTACTAACAATTTTTCATTGATAACATTCATTTATATCTGTGCAGCATAGAAACCTTTTCACTAAGTGGAATTATAATGATAATTACTATTATATTATCAAAAAAAAATAATCAATCACATTCAATAATAAACTCAAATACACAAATAAATAATTTCAGACAGAGCTAATAAAACAACACACCGAATTGACAGATTATTCTAAATATAAATTTATAATAGGTCATTTAACACAACACACATACTCTTGAATAAAAAATTAAATGGATTAGTTAGTCAATATAACATTCAGATAATGTAGTACCTAATCAATATTAATTGAAGATTCAAGTGGATGACAGCATTATGTTACATAAGAAATAATATAGCACGAAACTATGTTGACATACAAAAAGTAACATAAATTCTGGTTTGACAGTGTATAAAGATATCTTTTTACTAGACTTATACATAGTACTCAGAATTTCAACACTAAATATCTCAGGTTTTATTTTTGTCACTTAACATTTTCATCTTCTTCTGCCTTCAATTACATATGATGTTTTGCCAACTGTACCTATTGTAGGATAGGTTTTCAAATTGTATTTTTAGTGTCTGAAAGTAAATAGTCTATTTCTATAAAAGATAGTATTATTTAAGTATATGATTCCTAGTATATACTTACTTATTTACTTTTAATAATAATAATATGTTTTATAACAAACTACTACTTCATATATATATATATATAATATAATCAAGTAATAAAAAAAGTTTTCTTTTCATTTACTTACATAAGCTCTTATTTATCAATAATAATTTTTAAAATACTGTTTCAAATTTCTCTCCTTACCGCCCCCCGTCACACCAAATCAAAACTTAATTGTATATTTCAATAAAATGAAATAACATAAGATACTACGATAATTATATAAAAAAAATATGCCACACAGCAACGTCTGGAAGAATTGTTTTAAAAAATAAATGCTTAATTTTTGTAACATCTTGGTTACAAAACTGATTTGTCATCAGTAAGCAGATTTGAAAAAAATTAACATTGCTCTCTTGTACAAAAAAAACTTTAAATGTCAAAATATAACAAATCAATGCACACATAAAATAATTCAAAAATTAACAAATTATCTATAATATATAAAGAAAAAAATGTGTATAAAAAAGATTTGATTTTTTTATGTAAATAAAGTTCAAAATTAATAATTAAAATATAGTCAAATTGTAGAACATCGTAATAAAAAATCATTAATTACTCAAAATAATAATAAATGCTTAAAGGTATTATTTTAACATGAACGAAATACATTTCTTTATGAAATACCAGAGTTTCAAAATATACTTGCAATGTAAAATTACACATATAGAATAATTATTAATCATCAATCCACATTTCAAAATAATAATTAAGAGGTCAAGTTATAAAATTATACCTACAAAATAAACTAAACATTGAATTTGTCCATTGTTGATTTAACTCTCCCAACTATCTCAATCAAACGTCGTATCCGAGTTGGGATGTGAGCTCTCATACATCAAATGGAGATGTGCCAACAATTCCCATTTGTTATTTTCATGTCTCGTGGTCAGAGTTATGAAAAACTATCACAATTAAAAATTAATTCTTAATAAAAATTTAAAAAAGGGAACTTACAACTTACATAGTATATGTATAATAGCCTACAATGTTCTCTGTGAAGATCAAGTGAAAATATGAAAAAAAAAATATACAAAGACACAATTACACTTACAAAAATCAACAGAAATGATTTTGTTTGTCATAAATACATTATCTGTAAAACAGAATTGATATGATATTTATCCAATTTGTGCAATGGATATAAGTTGAATGAATTAGGAATAATTTGTCACATTTTCACACAATCTTCACGTTTTATGCAATGTTCAGAGATCGGTGTCGTACCAAGCAGCCACTTGATTGTTGTCTGAAGGTGGTTCTGGGAACAGTTCCCCTCCCCCCGTTCCACCATCATCCGCTCCGACGTCCATATCCATCCCAAATCCTCCACCAATCTCCAGACCTTGCATTGAATCTATTGGTATTTGCTCGTAACCTGGACATTACAAAACAATGCATTAATATAAATTAAATAAAATAAATTAATCACATTGAAACATTTCCAAATTATGAAATAATTTAGAAATGTTTTGTATTAAGACTACAAGGATTGAATGCCTGTCATATTTTTCCAAAAAAGATACAAAATTGTTAATTAGATCTTTAGCTAGTTCAATGCTAAATACAATATAATTTTTATTATAATGTACATCAGCGTCATTTGATTTGTGTGATTTACGAGATATATCACATATATAAAAGTACTATAATAATGATATTGATCTTTTTGATTTAAAAAATCTAAATTACAAATTTAAGTGTTTTTTTTTTTAAGAATGATTCAGCACATGGCTAAAATATCTCATATAAAACAATTCAGAGTGAAAAAGATTTAAAAAAATAACAGCGGCTTATTGTACTTATAAGTGAATCTACTAACAAACTCTCTTTTTTACTTTTCAATTAAATGGTGTTAATAACTTTGTGGGATAAAAAAAGTAAACAAATTAATTAAGTTATGGCATTACGAAAGGAATAATAAAATAATTGTATGCTGCCTATCCTGAGCATATTACTGTTTTTTATTGGCATGTAGAGGACAACATGTATGTTTACGTGCAGTTAGTCTACTGGCTCTCTCACATGAGTGAGATTTCACGATGGTCTAAATAGATTGATAATAAAAAAAAATTAGCAGATAAAGGAGAAGAAAAAGGCATAAATATAAATTATCAAAATATAAATTAATTAAAATAGTATTATTGATTTATAAGATATTATATATTATCATATAGGACAAAATATAACAGATTATACGGCACATATAAGTAGTACTGTATGATGTTAGTACATTTAGATGTTACTGCATTTATGTAGTGGGTATTACATAATTATTATCTTCACCTGTTTGTTTAGTGATACATGGGTCCCTGGTTAAGCTGCATGAAAAGATTAGAAATAACTTTGTTATTTACTCTACCTTGCACAAGTTAATGATATAATAATAATATCAAAATATAAATAATAAAATAAATAAACAGAATGATAATATTGATACAACAGATAAAGCTAAAACTATCACTGATGATGAATGTGAAATAAATAATCTAAATAAAACTCCTAAAACACCAAAAGCCGATTTTGATAATCTTTTGTTCATATTCAATGAAAAGCAACTATGTACTGATAAAAAAAAAACTATATTATGAAGTTCACAATAGCAAAAAAAAACATGGAGAACTTTTCAGCAAATACTGTCTAATCCTGCTACGACCCCAAATATGGGATCCATGGGGAATATTTGAAGGACATTGTTAATAGAAAAAATACAGCTACACACAGTTAATGTGCTGGCTACACCACTTGTGGGAAATGACGTGATGGTATAGATAAATTGAAAAGAAATAAGAATTTTTATGAAATATCCTACTTCTCCTGTCAACTCTTTGGCTGATACAAGTGAAAAGTAAAATGAATTTTCTTCTTTTCATAGCAATGCATTGGATGATGTCCAGGAAATTATGAATTGCAACAAATTAAAACTTTGAAATGAAATTCTCAACATCTAATAATTTATACTACTAAACTCATTGCCTGATAAAATTTGTGGAATACGTTGTTATCTGTAAATCCATCATGTAATATTATATACATACAGTAAAATACTATAATATGCTTGAATATTGAGAATATTGTTATTGAATATTAGATACATTATAATTGTTACTAGTACAAATGAGCGATTGAATATAAAATGAAGACATGTGAGAAAATAGAATATAATAGATCAGATTGAAAGTGTTAGTAGCGTTGGTGGTAGGTGTTGTCAGCGTGCAAAATGTGATGACATGATGATGATGTGGATATATTATTACCTTGCTGGTGAAATGGTTGCCGTGACCCGTACAGACCTTCGTACCCCTGCTCCGGGCCCAGCATATCCTAATTTATCAAAAACAATACTCAAAATAATACTAAACCAAACAAAACACAATACAACACACACACACTCTGTCTCAATAAAAATAAAATAATTATGGAGAAATAAAAAACAATTTAACTTTTCTGTTCTGTTCTGTGTGACTTACTCACATTTAAATGTTGCTTATATTCACGTTCACATACGCTTTTAGAAATAATAAGAATTTCCTTGTAACCACAATGTTAAATGTACCTGCTAAAGATATTAATACATCTATCAGTGTAAAATTTCTTGGATACTCAAAAATTCACACATGCATCTCTCAACACCCGATACCTATCAATCATCTGGCAGAAAATTTGATATCGAGGTTATTAAAAGAAACGTATTGAGATTCATTGGCTGTTCTGCAGAAATCTTTGCTAAGGAAACTTACCAGGAAAGAACAGTAAGAGAATAATATCCAACACAATTTACAGTAGTAGATTGATGGGTAGGTACACAAAACCAAGGAGTGATTGTGGATAACAAATAAAACCATTTGTGGTGATGGTGATAAAATAATTACAAATCTAAAGCGTGTCTTGTTAATGACTGTGAATATTGAATGAATATTATTATAGCTCAACTATTAGAAATGTTAAAATCACACATGAACATTTCACAACTAACATCGGACATACACCGTAGTCTCGGTCAATGTACAATGTTAATTATTATAAAACAACAATAAATAACATTCATGTAGTATATTGAAAAAAAAATAACTATAAAATTTCAAAATATAAAATCATTACATGCTACTGGACATTTCTAATAAAGAAAATAAATAAAGAAAATGACAAAAAACAAGTGTATGTAACTAAATAATTACACTTGACTGATAAAAACAAACTCTCACTCTGCAAGATTTACTTGTAGATAAGGTAATATAAGATGACAAATAAAAATAACATTATTGTACATAAATGTTTCTCATATTGGGATGCAATTGCTGGTATTTGTTCAGTGATACACAACTTACCTCAACAACAGATGGAATCAATAAATGAAACCAGCGCCACTCTATGTAAGAAGAGGTATCAACAGTTTACAAGTGACAACAGTATGAATTGTGATAGTATCTGTTTAGTATGTATAAAATGAATCAATGTAAATATTATGTACCTGCAAGTCGGGCGCCAGTGTCATGTCAGTGCTCCATCCAATGTGCTGATCTTCTCGGAACAAAGAGTTGGTCAGTTCCATGGACAGTCTCTTTTTGTAGTCATGAGGTTTGTCTTCAGACATGCGGAATAAGACTGCAGCTGCGTAGGTGGCTACACCTTCGTTACGAGAATGAAGAAGTTCAGTTAGAGGGGCCGTGGCTCCCTCTTGCTCAATGAGTTCAGCTCCTTCTTTATCTGCTGCTAGCTCGCAAAGAACGCCAGCAGCCACACGCTACAGACAATAAAAGACATCAATTACAGAAAATATCAGGAATGAAAGACCATTTTGAATAATTTTTTTGTAGTCACAACATGACAATAAGTAAACTTCCAACTGTCATATTAACATAACTTCCAAGTACCTGAATGTTTTCAATTTCATTGAAAAGCAGCTGCACAAATATTTTTGTAGTCACAACATGACAATAAGTAAACTTCCAACTGTCATATTAACATAACTTCCAAGTACCTGAATGTTTTCAATTTCATTGAAAAGCAGCTGCACAAATATTGGCACAACATTCTGCTGACGTATGAGAGCTCTGTTGTTGGATTCTCTAGCCAGGATGTGTAGAGCGCCCACAGCTCCCTCCACTATCTCCTCCATACGCACACCGTCAGCATAAGCACCACCACTGCCACTCAGTGAACCTCCACCGCTTGATACAGAAGTCCGCTATAAAATTACAAACATACAACAATTGTTAGGTACCAAAAAACTGATTCCAATAGCATCTTTATCCAATACTCTTGAATGTACAAAGTGAGGGTATAATTATTGTATAGTAAAATTAATTTTAATTTCCCATAAAAGGCAGGTATTCAAAATTATGTTTAAGAGATTAAACAACTTCAGTTTCATGATGGGGCGTGTCATCCATCCTAAATGTTTATATTTTTTGTAGTATAAAGAGGATGGCAAGTATGTTGATCTCAAACAGTCAATCACTGGCTACCCTTTTTGTGAAAGACGCAGTGTTGGTATGATAAATTAAATTTAATCAAATAAGGATTTAATCCTTTTTTTACAAAGTATTTCTATCAAAAAAATGTATATATATTTAATTTCCTTGGAAATCTTGAATTTAAGTAAAAAGAATTGTATAAAATTTGTTAGATTCATACATAATATTTAATAAAAAAAATAAGCAATATAATAACATACCCTTGCAGAGACTCTCTGTGTGTCCTGGAAGGCACGCATGAGCAACCTCACCAAGTGGTGTATAGCACCATGCTCTCGTAGTGGTGCATGATTGGCAGGACACAGAGCCAGGTTACGGATCAGGCCAATGACAGCCTTAACTAGAGGCCAGCGGGATGGCGGATGAAGCAATTTAACTATCACCTGCAGAACACCAAGGATTGTATCCAACAAGATGTGAAAACTATATAATTTTTAATGCAATAATATTGAACAATATTATATAAATAAACAAAAAATATACAAAAACTATACTATTGTCATCATGAAAAACCTATTCAGTTGTCATACGAAATAAAATAAAAATAAGTCTCGAGTGATTTATGCCTCTCTATTGTTAAGGGAGGGTTTCCCACCACTTACCCCTGGATGTTTCAAGAATATCAGTTCTCATGTCATCCAGTCAATCTAGAGCAAAAGCTTTCTTTTTTTTATCAAAAAGTAATGGTATATTTAACAAAAACCCAACATTGACTTATTCCTAAATATTATTTTTCATTATTACAAATAATACTTGATACAGCAGCGAATTTACCAAAAGTAAGAATGGCATTTTACCTGTAAACCATAATTGAGTCTTACACCATTCTGTGCCATCTCAGACTCCACATGACGAGATGTCAGATGTCTGAGAGCACACACAGCTGGCTCTGTTATTTCTTCACGATCTCCGGCATTAACAATGGTACGAACCAAAGCATCTACCCCACCAACCTGTAACAATCATATGTTAAAATAGAATTTTATATGTAACAAATATTTGTGAAGACAAACCGAGAAACCATCCTGATAAGAGTAATAATTACTTAAAGATAAATATTCTTACTGAAAACTCTCTCCCACACCTAGATATTTCAGAAATCGGGAGATTCTACTTTTTATCTCTGCAGAGTAAAACTTTTGTCCTGAGTAGGTAGTCGAAACCACCTACTGGGAATCTTTTACACCCGATTTACGTATTAAATACCCCACTCAGAACCTCAGAAGGATATAATATCTCCATTGAGTCTACATATATATTAAATATATTTTTTTTATACAAAATCTCACCTGGCACACTGTGACCTTATTGCGCTGGTTATTGCAAGTAAGGTTAGAAAGAATACCAGCGGCACATGTCACAATGTTCACATCTGTAGATGCCAACACTTGCACTAAGCTCTGCAGTAAGCCTTCAAGACCATCCACCTGTAGATAATAAGATGACATATACATCAAACATTTTGTTCCTAATTGGATAAATATAAAATCAACAAATTATTTGTATCTTTTCGGTCACCTTTTTTGGCATTCCACCCAATATATGGGTGATTTACCTTTTTTAATATTAGAGTATACAAAAAATAAAGATGGTTTAGCTTTTTTCAACTTTCTTCTGATCGGTACCTCATACCTCTCGGTACCTTTAGTTTTTGATTTATCCATCTTAATGTTTGGCATTGTTCTGCATTGATCATTTGATAAACATACTGGTAATGATAGGAGACTTTACTGGACTACTAATTAATGGCTTTATACAATTCGATGTTGTTTGTATCCTTGTTAAAAAAATTTCATAAATGAATAAATTAAGTACATTACCTTAGTGCCAGCATCAGAAAGATTGCGTAGAGTCCACAGGCAGTTCTGAACAAGACGACCACTGGGGTTGCCTAAATGCATGGCAAGAGCTTGCATACCGCCAGCTTCCACAATGGCTGGTTTGTTTGACGAGCACACGGAGAGCACCTAAATTTAAAAAAAAATAACAAGTTCACAATAGTTCAAAAATAATCCTATTGAAAAAGGGCTTTTGAAACAGCACAAACATAATATTGTTTACCTTGAGTACTCGTGAGGTAGTCCACAGCAACTTCTCATAGTCGTATGAACGCATTATACGAACAAGTTCAATTGGTCCCTGAGAAGCCAATATGATTAATTTGGACTCCTGATTGCCATATGCCAAGATCTGCAGGCAGTCGGTAACGATTGCCAAGAATTTAACATTATTACGTTGCAGCAAAGCAACCATCTTCTGGAGACCACCTGCAAGACGAACTGCCATCTTGGAACCATCTTGATGCAACAGCAAATTGTGCAGAGTGGTGATGGCATAAAAGAGAACAGACTCTACAGGAGAACTGAGAAGTTTCACCAATGCTGGAATTCCTCCACTTTTGAAGATGGCCAGCAGACCTTGTCTATGATGGGAGAGGTTGTGCAGTGTGCCTACGGCTCCCTTGGTGGTTTCTAAATCGTTGCTGTTGGAAATGGCTCTAACAAGAGCGGCGACCATCTGGGGGGAGTTCATAATGGCATGGCGTGAGGCCTCCTTCTTGGAAAGTTGATGGACCATCATTGCGGCTTGAGACACAACCACTTGATCTTCGTCATTTAACAATTTGATCAATTCGGGAATAGCTCTGAAAGAATATTCAATACATTATTACATTCTATTCTAGAGATTCAAAGAAAAAAAATAATGTTACAGAGCAGAGAATAGTATCTACTTATAGTTACCTGGTGGCAAGATCAGCATCATCCTGATAGTTGATAAGATTCACTACAGCGTGCTTAAGCATCTGGCTTGGTTCCGCCAGACGCTGTACAGCTGTAGGTTGGGCAGGGTCAAACTGTGTAGATGGGATTTCAATTCCCTCCTCCAGGGTTTCGGGGAACATGGCAGCACGCACTCTTTGGGAGCGAGTTTGTGACAGTTGTTGGTTCATATCTATACAAACGTGGCATTTATATTGACAAATAATCTTCCATTTCATATTACTATTAGCGATAAATTAAAAGAGTGAAATCTTTGTAAAAACAAATATGAATAATTCAACCAGACGAGAGCTACTTATAACAGTAATATGGATAAAAAAATCTTACCATCGACCTGATCCTGTGTAAATCCTTGGGCAAACCCCTGATCCAAATCAAACATAAGCTGATCTCCCTCCATGTCGTCATCCTCCTTGCCAGAGAGTGAGGGCACCTGTGTAGCAGCTCCTGAGTTGATTCCAGAATCTGCCAGGTAGGAGTTCTGCTGCCATAGCAGTGTCTGCTCCTTGCTGGATGCCATGGGCACCTCGGGCCCTGGGTAGTTGTTGTGGGACACTGGACATATCAAACAACATGAAAATGATAGTATTTTTTTAACTCTTCAAATTGTAGAAGTTTTTGGTTTAATTGGAAAACCTCATTCCATGATGGAATGTAAAAACAACAAATGTTGAAGAAAGTGAAGGTCAATCTGTATAGGAGCAAACCCATCAGCAAACAATAAATAAACATTAAATCTCTAGTATGTATTACATATATTTCTAAAACAAAACAAAAATCAAAGGTAAAACAATTAAATCAAATTAAAAATAAAAGCTGAAACAAAAACAATACCTACATTGGTCAGATAAATATAAAATGGCATAATGCACCTACAGACATATTCTAAAAAATGAACTTAGACACAAAGACCTATTTTCATATTTGCCAACGTAATTAGCATTACCCACTGTATAGAATCGAGATTTAATTTATATTTAATGCATAATTGAGATTATATCCACAACATGAGGAAAATAATTATAATCTAGTTTCTTAGAAGGACCTACCTAAAGTGGTATGGCTACCTAGTGACTCACTTATCAAGCATTTCCCAATAAGCAATACTAGTTACTGAATTAATATAATTAAAAACATTGAAATTTACTCACTTGTCCTATTTTGAGTAGGCGGCAGCTGATAACTCATGGCTGCTCAATCCTTCGACACGCCTGAAAAAAAAACAATCTCAATATTTGTACAATAAAAAGTACGCAATGGGGCTACGTGGAAAGTGCACAACTTTAAAACGATTATCAAAACGCGATTTTACAACCTATAATTGCACACAAGTTGATATAGGAAAAGACGCAACAAGAATATAAAAAACAAAATGTCCCAAACAGAACGCGAGACATCCATTTATGTTTTCACAACAAAGTCTTCCATGACAGTAATCTACGGGTTCGATGACACCACACCCGTGCGCCTAAATTAGGCTTTTATCAGAACAAAACTGTAAGAAAACAACAAGACCGTCAAAATTTTCTCACCTCCAACTATAAATTAAATCACTATCGCACAAATAAATCGATTTATATCAATGGAATCCACCCGCAACACAACAGCGAAAACAGAATGGCGGCTCTAATGTTGCCATGTAGAAAAAATAAAAGAATGTTTAATAGTAAAATGTCGGACACATTCGAGCAAATCTAGAAAACGAATGTGTTTATCGAGCCTATCATGGAAAATGACCTCTTTTACTATTGATATTTAATAATGCGTGTACAAATTGTGAAGCTGTAAGAGTATATGCTCACGTTTGCACATTTGAAGTATAATTACAAAACATTTTGAAGATAGGCATAAGCAGTTGAAACTGGAAAATCCAATACCCACAAAATTTCAACAAACGCCCCGAATTATAAATAATCTTGTCATCATTTTAAGCCCTTTGGTCATTATACTTTATAACTTTTGCTGTGTATTCAAAATATTCTTAACCACAAACAAAAAAGTAGTATCTACTATGCTCTCCTTATCAATAAAACAAAGACATTCAAAATGGGTTGCACATCTCATCATTCCATTTCCAATTAAAAACGCATAGGTAGGTACTTTTATAAATAAGGAAAGGATAATTATATCAAATGAAACAATAAAAAGTAGAGTACATTTTTTATTTAATAAATATAATTATATCTTAATTAAAATCTTCAAGAATTAACAGCCATCGTTACCAACTGCCTTGAGGCGAATCTGTCTCTCACTGAAAAAGATAAAACATGTACATATTATATTAAAACAGGAAACTTATTTTTATTTATTTATTTTGATATTCACTGATTATTGGAAAAAATATTATATCTGGCAATACCCTTAAAATGGATGAACCATGCAACTAATAAACTGCACTCAACAAATAATCCTACATACATACAAGGGTACAGATTTATAGTATTCTATAAATTCTAAAATTGTTCCTAATTATAATAGTATACAACTTGTATCATACAGAATACAAATTTTAGTTCAAGTGAACATGATTTTAAAATATTGCAACATTCTTATTTTAGTTTGAATCAATATAGAATAGAGGGTAATGCATCATCAAGATAGATGAAGAGTTTAACACTGTATTTTAAGATTTTCCAACTAATTGGTATACTTTTCATAAATCAATAACAAAATCTCATATATCTATACCATAACAAAAAGGTCTATAAGTGGGGTAGCTAACTAAGCTCATAACTCAAATAAAATAATTACACAATAATCATCATTACTATGTGTTTTATCAATCTTCTCACATGTAGAAATGCAACTGACCATCCCCAAATATGGTAAAATGTTATGAAAATGGAAAAAAGTAAATACTTACCAACATCCATTTTAGTTATATCCCAAACACCAAAATTCTTAGCCTTATTATCCCCACCAGCTGTGTAGACAAATGGATTCTCTGGACACACACTGAGACATTGGGCAGCGCCGATTCCTAGTGATTTCTCAGACACAAGCTCTGGAGTAGATCTTAAAGAAATAATTCATTCAAAAAAAATTAATCTGTGCTTATAACAAACACAAAACACAAATTAATTTTACTGAGATTTTAAGGTTTTTACTTTGATGGGAAAGTTTTGTGTACCTAAATTGAATTACTTTTAGATAATCACATTAATATTTTAGCGCCTCATTGTTACTGAGCAATTTGTTTGTTTATTTATAAACTCAATACTTAAGAGATATTTATATAGTTCTACAGTGTTTGGGTTTCTCATAAAGTCATAATCAATTTTTTAGATTATTTCTGCTCATTTTTGGACTTTGTGAGTTGAATGTCAGCTATGGGGTTTGAACCTCTGACTTTCAGCTTACAAATCTATGTAGTAAGATGCTACTTCAAAAGTGTGATAACATCAAATGATTAGAGATTTTTATCTATTTGCATTTCGGGGTTCTTAATAAAAAATTTAGACACTTGACGTATTCACTTATCATGTCAAAGATTAGATAACTAAAGACTTACTATAAATTATTACATTACACAAATGATAAAATCATCAAGTCAGTATGTCACAACAAGAAGACAAAACAACATTTAACATCACAAAACAGGTCTGAGTGTTGAAAACGTGTAAGTATGCTAATTAAATACTACATTGTAAAAAAAGACTACATTAAGAACCAGTATCATAAAATGTATTTTTTCATTTTTTTGCAATTGTTATTTCCTTATAATATTATGTTCCATATATCAGTTATACCAAAGTTACAGTTTGGATTAAAAGTAACAATTACATTTTTTTTATTCAGGTTTTAAAAATGAGTAATCCTGCAATAGTATTAGACAATGGGTCAGCGGTTTCCAAAGCAGGGCTGGCGTCGGAAATGGAGCCTGCAGCTTTGTTCCCAACAGTAGTTTCAAGAGTAAAACACACATCTAATGATGTTTCTTATGATGTTTTGGTGGCACCTGATTTACAAAACCGAATCAAGAAGAATACAGCACTGAATTATCCTATTGAAAATGGTATTGTAAGTAACTGGGAAGATATGGAGAAAATATGGAATTATACATTTAAAGATTTGTTGAAGGTGAACCCTGAGGAACATCCAATGCTTTTAACGGAGGTACCATATAACCCGAACTCTAACAGGTATATTGTTTTAATTTTCTTTAATCAAATACCTCTAAAACAATGTATTTTTACAATATGATTTTATGTGTTATTTTTATGTTTTAACTACATATATGGAAACAAATCAACATCATTACAAAAAAAAAAAATTAAATTTATTTTATTGGTGGACACGTAGTAAAGTTCCAAAATAGGATGAACAAACACAAAGATTTATTTTTATTCATTCAATCATTAAAACATATTTATTACTGGTACGAAAATTTAAGGCTATTTATTTTCTGTTAACTTTAGAGAAAAAATGGCTGAGATAATGTATGAAAAATTCTCCACGCCCAGTATTCTTATCATGATACAAGGTGCATTATCTATGTACGGAACTGGTCAGATAAATGGAATGATCCTTGAGATTGGACATGGAGTGACTCAACTTCTGCCTATTATAGAGGGTTACACAATAACCAACTCAATTTCAAAAGCAGATATGGCTGGAAGTGATCTAACGGAATATCTCATGAAAAAATTAAGTACAAGTAATGAACATTTCACAACAAGAGCAGACAAAGAGATGATTTGTGAGGTGAAAGAAAAATTCTGTTATGTGTGTGAAGATTATGACAAAGAACTAAAGCTGGAAACAAATAAAGCAAACTATACTCTACCTGATGGGAGATGTATCCAGATAGGGAATGAAAAATTTCACTGCCCAGAACTACTATTCAATCCTACACTTATAGGTATGAATATCAATGGAGTTCACAATCAGTTAAATGATTGCATTCAATCATGTGCCATGGATGTGCGTAAGACACTTTATTCAAATATAGTCCTAGCTGGTGGTACAGCAATGTTACCAGGCTTTGGTAAAAGGTTGGAAAAGGAAATGGCAACACTGGCACAAAGTGGAATGAAAATAAAAGTTAAAGAAGTAAAACATAAACATCTCGCGTGGGTTGGGGGAGCTGTACTCGCAAATCATTCAAGTTTTCACTCGTTGAGTATTACTAAACAACTATACGAAGAACACGGAGCGGCAGTAATTCATAGAACAGATATACGATAAACCATACAACACTGCACAAATAATAGCCATGACATCAAAATAAGCTTACTTAGATATATCCCAAGTCTTCATAGAGCCGTCACTTGATAAGGTAACCATTAAGCCTGGACATTGAGAACTCAAAGAAAGCCCTGTAAAAAATAAAATCACAATGCATTGAATAAAATGTCCTGCATTATTAACAAATAGTGTTAATAGTAAAAAAAAAAAAACCAACCTGTAACTTCTGTGGAATGCGCTTCTACGCTCCATAATGGTTGATCCACTCTGCAATCAACATAACTTACAGTTCCATTGGTTAAACTTACCTGAAATCATCAATAAAAGCTGGTTACGGTTTTCATTAAATTAAAATTTTAAATAAAGATATAAAAATATTATAGGTAAAAAAATCTCACTAAATTCGCTCCATTCAAACTCCATCAGTTTTTATTAAAAGATTTATTAGAACAATAATAACAGATCTCATTATGTATTAGCTAATTTACTTATTAACTATTTCCGCACATTAAATACAAGTAATTACACACAGAATTATATGTGTTAAATATAACCAATATTCAGAAGGTGAGTTTATCATAAAAGACTATATATTTAGCTTGATTTTATTGGCATTTAGAATGTGGTAATCACAAAATTAGTTACTTTGTACTAAGCATAGTCTATGTTTAATGCATAGTAACTAACACTAAATAATAATTTAATTGTTACACATGCAGTTACAAATTATTTTCTCATATATTTTTGAGAATATGCTTCTCTATCTTCATCAAAGCATATAAACTTTCATCAAAGATTGAATGAACTTGAAAGACAACTTACACCAAAGCAAAATGGTTTTAATGTATCCCACATAACCTTCTCAACTTCCGCATTAAAGGTCCATTCTTTATGTGCATCTGTAGTTCTACAATCTGAGACTCGAGCTTTAAAGTCACAACATCCTGAGAGAAGACTCTGGGACTCTAATGGATGCCACTGAATACTTTGTACCTGGAAAATATTCATCAAATTTAAAAATATTTAAACTAACTATATAGGATATGCGATACTAAAATTAATTTGAGCAAATAGCTGAGAAACTTAAAAATCTATTAAAATCCTAAATTTAATGAATAAATGAGGGAATGCATGACGCTTGACCAACTTATTTTACTCAACAAAAGTAGTATTAAGATGTTTGTAAGAGTTGATTTATTTTTGAAATATAATAAAATGAGACAACACATTAATATTATTTGTTTATAAATTGATAAAAACTGACGGGAGGAATACTATTTATAAAAATGCAGTATTATTTGAACTAAGAATTTTACCTTCTCTTGGAAAACTTTCAATTTGGTGTGAGGTTCTCCTTGATCAATATCCCAAAGTAAAACAGTTTGGTCCACAGAACCACTAGCCAATATATGACTGAAATACATTTTTTTTATTAATTTCTATACATTTATAAGAATAAAATATACCAATAGGTACCGAAAAACATTATTCATAAAATACTGCACATATTTTCTCGTAGTATTAATAATAATAATAATAAACTTTATTGTACAAAATATTTGTATAAAAATAATAGGATTACAATAAGGTGTAAACGAAAAATTTTGTACAACGGGCGAGTTTATCGCAGGGATGCGATATCTTCCAACTAACCCAAATAAATAAATGTTATAATAGTGCTCGCTGTCAACATGTCAAGAAATGAAGCACTTACTCAAAATTGGCGTTCCATGCTAAATCTAAAACAGCATCTTTGTGGCCAACTCCTTTGATATTTTTCTTTTTATTCTTCTTTTTACCAAGTTTGAATGCTGGTTCTAAACAATCTAAAATATCTAAATCCCATATTTGAATTACAGGATCCATTGCACCGATAGCGCATAGATTTCCTAGAAGATGAAAATATGTTACAATTAATAATAGCATCTATAAAAAAAATATAATTTCAAAACACAAGGCACCTCTCATTCAAAGCTTTTGTTACTATAAGGCATTTAAAAAGATTATGTGAAATGATATCATAAAAAAGTATATATATATTTTATTAGTCAGGTACATATTCTGTCTACATTACCTAAATAATCAAACCTTTCTACAACATTTTTTTTCCCCCATTTTATTCATTACCTGGATGATTGCTAGCAGGATCCCTATTGAGCCACTCAATGCAGAGAGGAAAACTAGGAAGAAGAAAGTCATGGTGCACATATAAGGATCCTTCTGTTTCATTATAAACTGTAAACAAAATATTAAAATGATTATCTACCACAACTTTGAAAATATTTAAGATGTATATCACATTTGCTTCACCAAATATTTCATTACAACAATGCTATAGCTTGTACGCGACTAACTTCGCGCTCTCAACACACAAAATCAATGTAGAGAGCGCGAAGTTAGTCGCGTACAGACTATAATAAAACTCATTAACTATACTATTACTATGCCATTACGGGATCTCTCACAAGCGGGGTAGCCAGTGGATTAAATACATGTCGTATACATGCAGGTCATCTTCTCTGTACCAACAAAAAATCACATTTGGCAAAACTCATTAAATGAATACAGTGAAACCTCTATCTATCGTTCCTCGATTAATTGTTTTCCCGTATTTGTCGTTATTTTTTATAGTTCCGAATTAGTTTCATACAAAACACGTAAAAATATATCGCATCCATCGTTTCTCTATATGGTTTTATCGCATTGACCGTTTAAATTACACAAAAAAATCGTATATATGTATAAAAACATTGGAGAGCGAGCGAGAAAGAAAGAACAGTTTGTTGATTCTGTCGGCTGTCTTTTATGATAGTACGTCAGTAGGTACAGTAAAAAAGCAAAAAAGCAAATGACAATGAAAGATTACATACTTTCTTTTTTATTTTGTTACTATATTTTTTATTTCAACAAATTGATATATGATTTTTGAAACATGTATATCGCCTAAAACCAAAATCTTTGCTTATAAACCATAGACACGTCGTTATGCACAAGATTTATAAAGCGCAGTTTACATGCTCAGTATGTTTTTTCTTAATATCAATAATTATTATTGCTGAGACAATTTCATTGTTATTTTTTTACTTTTTTGGTGACTTTTAATATAACTTGCTGTGTCTTAATCCATTATACATATACTTACCTTATATAAATTATGTATGTAAATCTTCTACATGTAAAAGACTCGAGCCGTGAACAAATAATAATAAATAAAACCCTTCTAAGACTTCCGCAGGCATAAAAATTCTCATAAAACAAAATAGGTGGGTATACCTATATGGAAAATAATGACTAAATTATCGACATCACGGCAATGCGATAATTTCACATCTCGTCCAAATTTTGATTCAAGTTTTCAATGTACCTGCACAGGTAGTTAGAAATTAATGATGAAGTAAATGATTCTATGAGAATATTTATATTAACACAGAAATAAATTAACTGTTTTTACGACAGAGAAATAGAGCAACCGCCGGGGCCCCCGTACATATGGGAACCTTACGCAAATTACTGAAGATATTGAACTTTTATAGCTCGGATTTAAAATTTAGGGAATAAAAATAAGACAAGTGCCAGTGTCACCTTATTGTTTATTAACATTTTTATATATCAGACTCCTGTAGATCTCTCGAACTAGACTTTAATTCAGAGCACAATGGTATATCACCATAGTATACTTATTATATAGATAAGTTTACATATGATGTATTTCAGCTATGGCAAAAAAATATTATATTATATAGGAATATGAATAAAATATAATATATTATGAATAAAATAACTTATTTTTCAAATAAAAAGTGTTTAAAATTTATGCGCATGCATTATGTGGTATTTATATCTATCACCGTTGTAATTCCGCGGTCCACAATGTGAACTGTCCTTTACATACAAAATCCTTATGTGCATAACAAAAAACACGTGATTTATAATGTGAATTTGTTTTTTACTTGAAACTTCGCGCAATTTCTTAGTGTTTTTTATAATTAAATACAAGTTGGGAGTATTATCTTAGTGTTAAATATATTATTTTAGCGATATACTCATTTTCCTTGCCAGAAATGTACCTTTTTTGATACAAAAAGAAATGTCTTAATTATACTACCTCTAATATAATAAGCTTTTGCGGTCTTTTTTCCACTTGAATGATATTTATATGTATTTAAATGAAGAAATAAAAGTTGACAGCATACTTAAAACAAAAAAAAAAATATCGTTTTATGCAAAATAGAAAAAGATTTTTATATAAAATATCGTTATGCACAATTGTGCATAACGCAGGAACACGAAGATATTTTTGTTGTTTTTTAGTTTGGTGGTAATAAAAAGTGTAATAAATAGAAAAATAACGAAATTAACTATAGTTTTATTAAACTAGACACTTTTTTTCGTTGAATAATAATGGCATTTTTACATTTTGCTTAAAAAAGCTATCAAAGTGTTGAGGAACAATGTCAAATTTGTATGGAGCGCAGAATGAAGGATATTTTTAAAAATCAAATTAAATAGTTATAAAGTAATGAAAAATTAATATCTCCAAATAAAATAATCAAAAATATATGCAAATTGAGATTAAACCATAAGTTTTTTCGCAATGATATTTGTATATTTTTTAATTTAATATGAAAGTGAGGAACCATCGGTTATTTTTACAATAAGCAACGATTTTGGTTTTGGGCGATATACCTACTCGTATTTACCTACATATTAAACATTAAAATACATATTAATGTGTTTTTTTCTATACTCCCGCATTCATTGTTTTCCCGTATCCATAGTTTATTTCAATAGGTCCCTTCGAAAACGATAGATAGAGGTTTCACTGTATTTAAAAAAAGGTTAAAGAAAGTTGATGCTCTCGTTTAAAAACATAACTGTGTAAAACAATAAAGAATTAAAATCAAACATACCGTAAACTTCCAAAACACTGGCATCTCCCTGACAGTGTCCGACTAATATAAGATTATCTGTAGTTTTGATTATATCATCTTCTTCATCACTATCAGGATCGTCCGTCTAAAAAAATTGATTATTTTATGTATATAATGTTGAAATCTATTATATTTCAACATTTATAACATAATAATATATGTGTATAAAAACAGATTAACTATGCAAAAGATATAAAACAAATCATTCTATACCCTTATATTAATCCCATTTATGTTTTCATCATTTGTAAATGTTGCAATTGTTCCTATGCCAAGTAAGGTTGCAGGATTTACTGAAATGTAAAAAAAAAACTTGGAATCGGCAAATTAAACTATCCATGTTCATATCAATCACCCAGTTTACTAAGTCAAGAAAACTCGTGATTTCATTATTTCAAGTTATGGCTTGTTAAGTAAGTCTCGAGGCACTATCACGATTGACCAAAACTAGAAATAAATATGTGCTTCTATTAAATATTAAAAAACTATATTTTGGTTTGGAGGATTGAATGGATTTTTATATGAATAATTAGCTAAATAACATAATTTTGAAAAATATTTTGAGTTATTAGCACATAGAAATGGATGACCAATATATTCAAAGTTCTTTAAACTTACATATATTTATGTCTCAGATGTTTGCTAACATGAAATTACTATCAAAAAATATGGTGGATCTTATCACAGCTTAATTTTTATTAAAATGCAAGCTTGTTTTACTGATCAATACCACTGATATTAATAAATACATATATATTTCTTTACCCTCTTCTCTGTCATAATTCTCAAAATCAAACTCATCATCCGGGTTCGCAGAATTTACTGGTTGCTCCTGCTCCATTACTTCACCAGCTTCATTTTCTGAATCACTATTTTCCGCATCTTCAGTTATTCTAAAACAATAACAAAAGAAAGAAATAAGCTTTGAAAATGCTTACAGATATGTACGTTATAAAAACATTATCACCTACTTATAAAAACATTATCACCTACGTCAACAATCATGGAATAATTGAAACTGTTGAGTAAAGAAAAATTTGAATTCACATTATAGAATAAAATCTACACTGAAACAGAATTTGGTAAAATATTGAGTAAATGTAACACAGAACAAATTGTTTCGCAAGAGGGAATCTACAGTAGTGTGCGAATTAATGTGAACATGACTTAATTAAAACATTTTCCGTGTTTGCAACACTACACAATCACGATATGTCGGCCATTTTGAATTTTGTGTATCTACTTCAGTCGTGTAGAGTATTAGCTGTCGTTTGGTTGTGAGTTTGGTGCAGTTAAAGCGATTTTGAAGGTTTTTTAAAGCAATTTCTACCTACGGTCTGTTTTGTCAAGATTTTATTAGTGATTTTTTGAAGTTTGTGCAATGGATATCACTCCACGAAAACGGGAAAAGATTATCACTTTATGTGAGCATACTTCAATGAGTCAAAGGAAGATTGCCGAACAGTGTGGGGTTAGTCTGGGTGCTGTCAATAAAATTATTAAGCAGAAAAGGGAAACTGGGTCTGTTAATGTGAAAAGAGTTGGAAAATGTGGGAGAAAAAGAAAAACTTCAGCAAGGGATGAAGCATATTTAATCAGAAAAAGTAAACTGAACCCTAGGATGACGAGTTTTGATCTGCAGCAAGATTTGGAGGCCAACGGAGTGAAAATTCATGACTCCACAGTAAGGAAACGACTCATTGAATGTGGAAGAAAGGCTATAAGACCACAAAAGAAACAGTTGTTGACAGCAGATATGATGAAAAAAAGATATATTTGGGCTAAAAAGTATGCTGATTGGACGGAAGACCAATGGAAAAATGTTTTGTTTTCTGATGAAACTCACTTTTTGGTCCAAGGAGAGCGCTCACGTTATGTAAGAATGAGTTCAAATGAAAAAATTACTTCTGCTCACATAGAACAAACGGTAAAACATCCACAAAAAGTTATGTTTTGGGGCTGCTTTTCTTTTTATGGTCCAGGATCGTTAGTGCCTGTTGTTGGGATGATGAACTCTGACAAATATAAAGAGTTATTGGAACAAAAATTAAATGGGGAATTGGGAAAAATTAATTCTAATGATAAATTATGGTTTCAACAAGATTCAGCACCTTGCCACAAATCCAAAAAGATGATTAAATATTTTGAAGAAAATAAAATAAATGTGTTGGATTGGCCAGGAAATTCACCTGACTTAAATCCAATCGAAAATTTATGGGCGATTTGCAAACAACGGGTTCGAAAAATGGACTGTACAACTAAAAGGAAGATGATAGAAGCGGTAATTCAAGTGTGGTTTCGTGACGAGAAAATTAAAGAAAATTGTAAAAAATTAGTTGAATCGATGCCAAAAAGACTTCAGGACGTAATAAAAGCTAAAGGAGGACATACATCCTATTAAAATAAAAAAATAGTAATAAGAAAAAACTGTTCTTTAAATTAAAATCTCATCTTATATAAAAAATGATTATTTTTGTGTTTTGTATACCCATGTTCACATTAATTCGCACACTACTGTAGTTTAAATAGGCACAACTCTATTCTCATTCCAGGTATGGCTACTAAGCCTGGTCTTTTACGAGTGAAGGTGAAAAGTTTTGTGATGAGTTATATCCGTATTATATTATTCTCTTTGACTAGTGATACCTTAAGTCTTCAGCTGTCTGTTTTATAATATCTTGCAGTTCCTGTTCAGATAGTTGTACCTGAAAATCGTAATCGTTTAATAAATAATCAAAAATTTAATTTTGTTTACAATATCTCGAGACATATTTTAATTACTTGCAAAAGTCTTAACTACATCTAGTAACGAGGGGAGACAAAAAATTCGGATAATTTACCTTTTCTGGGTTCGCCTTCGCTACACCACGCTTTACAAAACGAATACAAGAAATAAGGCCGATATTAGCTGAATCATTTTCTTCCATTTTTTCTGACGCAAATGTTAAATAAAATTTAATTATTGAATTTAATATAACCTCAAACAAACAACACCAAACTCCAAACACGTGAATAATAATAATACGTGAACTGTGAAGTTGACAGTGACAGCAACAAAAATATGTTGCCAGATCTAAAAACTGTTTCTTTTGCGGATTCCGATTGTGGTCGCGAGTTTGGCAAAGTTAACTAAAAAACATAATTTTGAAAGAATTATGTAATAACACTACTGTTATATTTTCACTATATTTTATAAAGACTCCAACGTTTTCACCCACTTCAATGGGGATTCTCATGAGTACTATATACTAAACAACAACTAATTCGTAAAAAGAATGAATAGCAGTGTTATTAATTCTTTTTAAATTATTTTTTATGAATTTTCACAGTGTAAACATAAACACCCTTCAACAATAATTTATAATCAATTATTCTATTTGCCCTTTATTATAAGACAAGCAACTGGGAGGCTAATGTATTTTATAAAAACTTGCATTATTTGAATGAAAGGGTTAAGATATGTTCCTGGATTGTAAAATTGTATATTTCTTTCTTTAATAATAGAAATATTATAAATATATACTATCTACTACTACTATTATACCATCACGGCACATCCCACAAGAGGTGTAGCCAGCATACCAGCTGCATATAACAAACATGCAAGCTGTCCTCTCCGTGCCAATATAAAATCAAGACATTCAGGATGGGTGGCAAACCTCATCGCTGAATTTAAGATTTAAAATGTCTTAATTTTTTCAAACAGGACAATGCCTTTTACAGGACACTCGAAAACTTATGGTGAAGAGTGGGAGACCAATTCTTTACCGGATGCTCCACGGGATAAAGTAAATATAATTATATAGGTATATTTATTTATAATTTATTATTATTATTATTGTTTATTATATTTATTACCGATAATGGTGTAAACCCCCGGGAAATAACCAACATTAAGATAAATTTAATTAACATTATATTATCTTAACGAGTAGTGGTTCCCTCTGAATGATACACAGTCTTATAATGAAAAATGACAAAGAATTAATTAATATTATTTCAAGTTTATTTTATTAACCTGCGACCTTTTATCAGTTTCTAATCACGGCTTATACATGATCTTAAATACATAATAATACACTGCAATGGAACATTTATGTATTGCAACCATAACAAACTCATATAAAAGATGTTCTTTTACTCAACAACAGTTTATTTATTTATTAACTTAATTTGTTAACACCATCATCTCCACAAATGGGTTACCCAAGGGTATATAGTGGCGTATTATGAACGAGACAGCTGAGTCCATGATCATCCTGTTTTAATTGGGATAATGATTCTCAAACATGAGATGCATCTGACTTCTAAAAGACAGTAGGTCAGCTCCCTAGTTTGATATGATTCATAGATACTTCTTTGGAACTGTCCAATATACCTAGTGGGGCAACAACACCAACGCATTGAAAATTGTTATATAAATAATATATGATTATTGATATACATTTGTTTATATGTTTTATGAATAAAGAAATTTGAATTTGAATAAATATCTTAAGAAGACAAAAAAAGTATTTTAATTTTTTTAATCATTTAGAGGAGTAAAAACTTGTGTTTTGTTCACATCTATATGTAGTTTTACAACTTGTGCACTGATACAGTTACTGATATCTAGTGATTTGCCAAAAAACAATATTTTAAAAACATGCTTTGTAACAATTACCATCCGAGTATAAAATGAAATACAATATCAGTAAAATTTCAGTGTAAATTTTAAACTGAATAACTTTATAAGACTCCAAACCGTAGTACCTTTTATAATTTCAGTATTTGCATTAAATCTTTTTTTTATAATATCTTAATTAATTGTCAAATATTTTCCAAATCACAAATTTTAAAAACAATATGTATTATTTTGTGCTATTCTGTGGATTGTTTACATTCTTTATTCAGATAAATGGAGGTAATTCTGATAAATTTTAAATTTATATATATGTATACTCAAAAAATGTTATTTCTGTTTATTAGATTCATACCAATAATTTCAATATTTTATTTGCTTATTTATTTTCAATATGTTTCATTTTTACAAATCTGAGTTTGTTATTAACCCAAATACTGCCTTCCATTAAGCAATATACTCATTACGAAGATTGGGTAAGTCATCAGTGGAATTTGAAATCCGGACCTTTTATATAAGTATATAGACAATTTGTGAAGCGCTGTTTACTCATAACATGACCTCAAGGGCGCCGTATACCGCGTCCATCACCCGAAACTCTCAGCAAAAAGGTGCGTCTTCAGCCTTCTTCTAAAGCTCTCTCTATTCACTTCCTCTCGCAGACCCAGAGGCAGCTTATTTTTGAGTGAATTTACATTAAAAAACAAGGGTATGTAATAGCTAGGATTTTTTTCAGAGGGGGACAGCTGAGTCCATGATCATCCTGTCTTAATTGGGAATGGGTAAGGAAAGAGGGCAGCTGACTAGTTAGATGATTCATAGATACTTTTTTGGAACTATCAGATAAATGTCTTAAGAAGACGAAATATAAATATATTAAAAAAATCCTAGCTATTACATACCCCTGCTTTTGAGTGTAAATTCTTGAGTCTACTATCAGCAAGCGATCATCTCTGTAAATACAAACTTCAAAATTAAAAGAAAACACTATGATGTCAAAGAACAATAAAATAAGGCAAGAAATACATGCATAGTATACATATTTACAAGAAGAATATAGGTAGAAACATCTAAAAACTGCAAATTTGAATATTTTATAAGTTTTTCATACTATGGTTCTACATTTTGAATGTTTGCCATAATGAAATGAGCTTAATGTGTAAAAAAATATTCCTTTTTCAGACTGTCCTAACATAATTACAAAGAAGCAATGGGGTGGATCATCAAATTTGGATATTCAGTATATAGTGATACCAATGAAGTATGCTATTATTGAACACACAGTAGGTAGAGAATGTTCTGATGTAGACTCATGTTCAGCAGTTGTGCATAACTTACAGAGATATTGTATTGATACCCTCGACTATCATGATGTTTCATACAAGTAAGTATTTTATTTACAAACATACTTTGTGGGTACATTGGAAAAAATCACACTTGGGTTAATTAAAAGAAATCATATAAATTAACCCACTGTACACTGCATGTAATGTGTTTTCACTATTGTCTAAGAAATAAAAATATACTGCTTTATTATTCTATATATCTAATTATTATGTGCAAAAAGAATAAATAAATAAATTTTCCTTTTTTTTGTAACAGTGTATAAAAAAGAATAAAATAAATAATATAATTACCAATTTTTTTATTCTGTATTTCTGTTGTTTTTACTTGATTCGTTGCCCTATACCAGTAAACCCGCCATTTTGTTTGTTCAATAATGTTTATTTTATTATATCTTCGTTTTAGACTTCATTGTTTATCTTATTCTCAAGTATAAATGTGGTTGTTTTTTTTCTTTTAGTTTTATGATTGGAGGCGATGGAAATGTTTACGAGGGTGTTGGTTGGCATAAAGTTGGTGCTCATACATCAGGATGGAACACAAAGTCTTTAGGAATAGCTTTTCTAGGAAATTTCTCTGGTAAATGCAACTATTTTTTTTTTTCATTTTCCTTACATCCTAATTTATTCTCAGATTGATAACAATCTTACCATCACAAATGCAAGAAAAAATTCATGTTTATTCAATTACTGCTTGTTTTGAATACACATAGATGAGATAAATAAAAGGAATTTATGGTATTCATAATAGAATCATTAAAACAAATAGGCAAGCGTTTGCAAATTTCCTCAACTTCATTATCAAATATAGATAATTATTTAACTCCAAAGATATTTGATTAGAGGAAATTGGACTACCCTTTTGACATAGATATTTTTTTAATTAATGCACCCAATGCCTTTTTAATAAAATGTTTCTAGGTCTTTGCGCCTGTTGTAAAGATAATATTGTTTATAATTTTATTTCAAAATTTATATACTTACATACTAATCTTTTGAAATTCATGCCACACTTGTTGGAGTGTCCAGTGTGCCCTGTCACACGCAGTATGGAGGATATTTTTGACGCATCTCCACCTGCTGCGCGTTTTGCACAGTACTGGAGATCAGTTTGATTGGTTTTTTCTGGGTTTCAACACGATAAATAATTAATATATTGTCACACCCAAAATGTAATGTCGGATCTGCAAAATTGACATTTTACAAGGGAGCCAAATTAAGGAGAGTAAATGCATAATTTTAGTAATTCGTAATAACGGAATTACAAAACTTTTCACTATTTTAATTTAATGAAATGGTGCTATTATGTATTAAATGGTACATTACTAAAACTTTATGGCTAAATTAAGTGATTTTTACAAAAAGCTGTAGATTAGACATTACATCTTGCACGTGCCAATATTTATACATACATACTAATCAAATTACATATTCCAAATCTACAATAGATTATATGTAACAAAATGGCGAAATTCCTTCACTACTGCAGAGTTGAAGACCACTTTATACATTACAATAATTCTATAACTATGTTATTAACTAATAATATTAAATTCTTATAACATATCTCTGATTAAAACTATGTTCATGACATGAATCAAGCCCTCTGGCTACCCTACATATTATGTGAGGTGCCATGATAGGACGAAGCTGTTGTAATTCATAATTTGTTGTGAAGAAATAAATTTATTCTACACCATGTTTTCTTGATACCATTATAATATGCTTTTTCAGATAAATTACCCACACCACAAGCATTGGCTGCAGCTAAAAAATTGCTACAATGTGGCGTAGAAAAAGGAGAATTGGACAGCAGATACAAACTCCTAGGTCATAAGCAAATCATGGCTACAGCCAGCCCAGGAGCTCGCCTTTATAGGGAGATTGTTAAGTGGCCCAACTGGAGTCCAGACACAGACTAACTTTAGAAGTTATGAAATATATGATACAAATTTCTATCCTCATATCAAAAAGAATCAAATAAAGTGAGAATTAAAATGCATTTTTATTATAAGTTCTTTTAATCAAAAGTATACACAAACAAATATAAAAATATTATAATATGCAGTACAAATATTAGTCTTTATAATATGACATTCATTATTACAGACATGGTTATTATTGCAAGATGAAAATGAATCCAGGGTATAAGTATGATAGTCCAATATTAGTAATAAATATTGTACTATGGCTTGACTTTATTATTAATAGTTAAAAAGTTCTAAATATCCTACACATAACAAAAAGGATGGTGAACTAAATTTTATCTTGAAATCAAGCCACCTGATTCCCCTAGTACACAGCAAGATAACATCATCACTGTAAGCCACTAAGTCCATAAAAATGTGATTTTAATATAGATATTAGAAAATAATGTCTTCTAGTGTACGAGTATATATTAAAACTTTGAGAAAATATTTTTAAATTTTGACAATATTAAAAAACAGATGGTGAGTGTATTAACATTATTTTAATAAAAGTAAAAAACCTATAATGTAGATACTTCAATCATGTAGGTCCAGAGGTCCTTTTACAATTCAGTAATTTCATGGGATTATTGCAAACAGAAGTGGTTCCTAATTGGGGTTTCAAACCTGGACACTCTGGTTTAACATGAAATACAGTCAATCTACCTACATTGCTATCACCACTTTGCAAGAAAGGCTTCTCCCACGGCAAGACGCTCACGGAATTTTGTATCCAGTGTGAAGATCAGATTGTTTGAATTTATCATTTTCATCTGTGTTGACACAGGACTTTGGCACCATAGAGCGAGCCGAATTCAGACTACTCTATCCTGCATTGTCTATGCTCAATAATTGATGTTGATATGGAGGGTCTGTGCATGATGATAAAAAAATTATCCAGAATATTTTTTAAAATATTTTGTAAGATAATATTAATAATAATAATTAATATTCTTAAATTGTGTAATTTTGCGCTGTGTTCGGTGACCAGCTAGTCATTTAAAAAAAACGTGTTCGCCATCCTTCAGGAATGTCACGTACGCGTTTACGATCTGCTCGCTGTCCACCATAATAATAATAATACTGTACATAATAATACATCGTATTTATGGGTGTGTGTCTGTTTGTATGTTCATTATACATAATTTCGATGTAAACGCTCTTGTAGTGGGATATGGAATACTGCCTGCACGGGTGTATATACCTACAGACATATACCCTCATTATTATTGTAATTAGTACGTAAGTTATCTTTAGGTATTTTAAGTTAGTATGTTTTTTTTTTTATCTTTGGGGAGTTTTGTTGATCGGATGGGGGGGAATAATAAAATGAACATCTAGTGAAAATTGACATCTAGTGAAAATGGACACTTATTTATTAAATATGAACTATGAATATGTGCGCAGAATATGTACCATTAGTGGCCGAGTAAAATACCCGGGCATACGAGCTGGTACGCAGTATGTGCGCCGGGGTATTGTTTTGATAGAATAATACTTCGGCCTAACGGGACTATTTGGCAATGCCGATATGAGGATGCGGGGGTGCAGAATGGTAGCGACGGGTGAAGAACCATCCCCCTAGCCGACAGACCAGCGACAGGCCACGGGATCACTATCCACCAGACTGCCGTGAAGGCCAGTTCTCTTCCCACCAGGCGCTATAGAGGCAAGACCACGGAGTTCCACGTGGGCAGTTTCCCGCCACGGTCTCTGAATGGTGCAGACCTCCTTTGGAGCGGCAGCCGCCGGCCTCGGGGCAAGTCCATCCTGAAGGCTATATGCCAGGGTGCCTTCGTTGGAAGGACTGCGCCTGCCCGCAATGGCCGCGGGCAGAACGATCTTCAGGCTTAATGGCCGAGACGGGTGAGAAACCAGCGAGAGTGTTTTTGTTCTTCGTAAAGACAATATTAATTCAATAATTAACAGTGTAACAGACTATTTTGTGATATTTTTTTTTTTGAAAAACATTTTTATTAAAAGGGGTGGGAATTAATTTAGTTAGAGATAGGTATATCATACAAGATAAAAACGGTAATATATAAATATATATACAAGATAAAAACGGCAAACTGCTGTTTGAGGACGTACTAATCGTAAAAAGATGGAAAGAATACCTAGAACAACTGTACAAAGGAAAGAACATACTCCAGGAAAGCAAAACACTAGAAGCAGAATACGACGTAGAAAATAATGGAGATGACATCTTAAGAAGTGAATTCGATATTGCATTAGCAAAGTTGAAAGACAGCAAAGCACCAGGTATCGACCTGATTCCATCAGAGCTGCTTAAATGCGCGGGAAGAGGCATGCTTGATACATTATATAAGCTTGTCTGCAAAATATACGACACAGGAGAGATACCTGAGGACTTTGCCAAATGTCTGATACGAGCGCTTCCTAAGAAAGCAGGCACGACAAAGTGCGAACAACACAGAACCTTAAGCATGATATCACACGCTTCTAAGATACTCACCAACATTATAATGAAAAGGGCGGAAAATAAACGAAACACTTTCAGAAGATCAATTTGGATTCCGCAAGGAGACAGGTACAAGAGATGCCATCCTGAGTCTCAGACTTATTCTAGAAAAGAGAATAACAACTAATAAAAACACATACATAGCATTCATCGACCTTGAAAAAGCATTCGATAAAGTAGAATGGGAACAACTTTTTAATACTCTAAACCAGATAGGAATGAGTTATAAAGACAGAAGAGCAATCTGGAGCTTATACAAGAACGAAATGGCTGTGATTAAAAGCGGAGAGAGCTGTGCAGAAGCAAGGGTCGAACAAGGTGTAAGACAGGGATGCTCAATGTCGCCAGCTCTCTTTAACTGCTATATACAGCGAGCTATTGATGATCTCAGAGAAGAAATGAAGAACTGGACAGGAGTAAAAATAAATGGGAAAAAGGTCGACATGATTAGATATGCTGACGACATAGCACTGCTCGCAGACTCCGAGATGGAGCTGAACGAAGCCTTAGGAAAAATGGAAAGTATACTGTTGTCAAAGTACAACATGAAAATAAATAAAGAAAAAACAAAATGTATGGTCGTGGGAAGAGAGGAAGCGACTGCGAACATTGCCATAAATGGAGTGAGCATCAAACAAGTAAGAGAATTCGTATACTTGGGCAGCAGAATAAACCAGGATGGACGCTCCAAATCGGAAATTGTGAGCAGAATAAACCAGGCAAGGATTGCCTTTAACAAAAAATCGAAGATATTGGAATCCCCAAATATTGATTTAAGCGTAAGGAAGAACTTTACTAAAGCCTTTGTATGGAGCATTCTGCTTTATGGTTGTGAGACGTGGACCATCAGCAAGAGTGAAAGCGGACGGTTGGCGGCCTTTGAGATGTGGTGCTACAGACGCATGCTTAAAATCCATTGGTCGGAACACGTCGAAAACGAAGAAGTATTAACCAGGGTAGGCGAAAAAAGGCAACTTCTTAAGAGAATCGGCCAACAACGAGCTAACTGGATTGGCCACAACATCAGGCACCCAGGACTACTCATCGCCATCGCGGAGGGTAAGACCGAGGGGACAAATGGCAGAGGCCGACCAAGAGACGCGTATATGGACCAACTGAAGAGGGACATGAACTGTGGCTCATACGTAGAGCTGAAAAGACTGGCTGAGAATAGAGACGAATGGAGAAGAAAAACCAAACTTGTTGCAGACCAATCCAATGGATTGTAACTTATTATATATATAGAGATAGGTAGTTAGTACGATTTATACTGACATTTTTTTTAATAATAATTTTTAATGTTTGTTTTTTTATTTTAAATAAATAATGTATTAATGCCCTTCGTTGGATGAAGTCTTTCCTCGAGGGACGACATCAGAGGGTCTGTGTTGGTGACGGAGCTTCTGAGTGGGTGGCTCTTCGGGCGGGAGTTCCACAAGGTTGTATACTTTCCCCTCTACTCTTCTCTATTTTCATCAATCCAATCACTGAGCTTCTTCTGGGGTCTTATCACCTTTATGCCGATGACCTCCAACTATATATTCACTTTGATTTGAATAGTGTTGATATTGCATTTCACAATATGAATGCCAATCTAGAGCATATCAGTCTATGGTGTAAAAACCATGGACTGCTGATCAATCCATCTAAATCACAAGCGATTATCATCGGTGGCTCTAGGAATCTATCTTCTATCAATTCGGTTGCTCCTTTACCATCTTTAGTCTTGAATGACTCGACCATACCTTTTTCTGATACAGTTAAAAATTTGGGTTTGTTCTTCGATACTAAATTATCATGGTGGAAACAAGTTAATGAAATCAGCAGAAAAATATTTGCTTCACTGCATTCACTTAGAAGAATGCAGAATTTCTTTTCTGCAGACACAAAAAAACTGCTGGTTCAGGCATTGATCCATCCTTTATTTGATTATGCAGATATTTGTTATTTGGATGTTTCAGTGGACGGGTTGAATAAGCTTGAGCGTCTTCAGAACACTTGCATCCGTTATATATTTGGTCTGAGGAAATTTGACCATATATCTGAATTTCGTGAGCTTCTTGGTTGGAAGTCCATTCCTGAACGCAGAAATATTCACACTCTTTGTCTTCTTCATAAGATTATCTATGACCCTAATATCCCATTGTATCTTAAGGAAAGGTTTGAATTTTTGAACTCTCATGGATTGCCCTTGCGATCATCTTCTAATAATCTCCTGGCTATCCCATCTAATCATTCAAGTTGTTACACAGACTCTTTTACAGTCCATGGCGCCAGATTATGGAACCAGCTTCCATCAAAGATCCGAACTTGTAAGTCTTTCTATACTTTCAAGAGTAAGATCAATGGTCATTAGTCATTTGTGACGTTTATACCTACATAGATTCGTCTCTACACTTACATTTTTTTTTTTCTCCTTTTTCTTGTGTATTCATTCACAATGAGCAGTCCTACCTCTTCCCCTCCTTCCCCAACATGTGTGTTGCTTTATATTTCGCATTTATAATTTTTTTTTGTTAGTTTATTTATTTATTTTTCCCGTATGTATTTTGGTATCTATTTATATGTATGTATTATATTTACAGTATGTATTTTAATATTTATTTGTATGTATGTATTGTATGTTCATAGATTACTCTTATAATTTTTTTTAGTAAATACTTGAAAGAGTATGTATTATATATTTATGGTTTATATTTTAGTTTCTATGTATCTATCATTTCAAAGACTTTATATTATTTTTTTTTAATTCTATTTTTGTTTTATCAGTGTTTTCAATTGGTTATTTGTTTTATTTTATTGGGTTAGTTGGAAGATATTGCATCCCTGCGATAAACTCGCCCGTTGTACAGATTTTTTCATGCATGTTGTATATAATTCCTGTTATCATATTCTGCACAATAAAGTTTATTTTTATTATTATTATATAATACTAAACAATGTTTGCAAATTTTGCTGGTTTTCTAGTTTTTAATTAATTTAGTTGTATATTATTAATTATGTGAAAACTGTATGTTATCGAAAGAAAATAAAATATCTAAAATCACCACAGACGTACACATACACAAATGGAGGTTGATAATGTTTTCTCCTCAAGTGATGGGAAAGTCGTTTGGATTTCTATTTACACCAAATACGTAAAAAGTGCATTACAAAATGTCCTAAAACATGACAAATAAAAATGTACTTGTGACTCTAGAGATTCACATTACTTGGTGAATGACTGAGTTTTATAAACCCAGAAAATTGTAATGTTTACACTCAAGGATTAACCTTTATTACTCCGGAGGCGACAATAAGTTGCCACGATAATTATTTTAACAACTCCAGAGGCGACTATATGTTGCCATTGTTTATGTATGTATTGTTTACAGTGGGTGGCCATTGAAATAGGGTCATCACGTTTTTTATTACAATATCCACAAGAATACTTCATAAAAACCTAATACAGGTCAAATCTCAGAATAACAAATACCGAAGTAACGAAATTTCCTGTATAATGTAGCTGTAATTTGTCCCCGATAATCTTTCATACAAAATGTACTAAACCAAAATTCATTATAGCGAAAGCCGATCTCAGAATAACGAATTTTTTTTCAAAATTTCAGAATGATGGTTCAATTTTAGACAAAATTTCTATATGGGTTTATAAGTGATTGAAGAATTTTTGTTTTTTCATAGGTACCTACTCATCTTTGGTGGTTTGTTGTCTCTAAATTTTTTTTCCAAAACAAATCTAAAATAAAAGATAATATTTAAATTAAAACACTGTTTAATTCCACTATGAGATTGATTTAATTAAAACGTTTTCGACTACAATGTAGTCATCATCAGTAATAACACAATACTAAATCTAAAATTAAAGGACATACAACAATATTAAATATTAAAATTTTTTAAGGAGTGGTCACAATTGGCAGTGTGTGTGTGGAGGGTGGGGGTGAAAAGTTCAGGGGAGGGTTCAGGAGCAGAAGTAGTGGTGAGGTTATTTGTGGTTGTTGAATATTTACTAAATTTTTATGATTATTAATTTCTAATGTTTCCAAGATGTCCAGTTTTTTGCCTTTAGAACATCTTTGCAGCAATTCCACACCGCTGAGGTCAAAATCATGGCCCGTATCTCTAGCACGGTCCGCCATTTCTGAATTGATACCAAAGTTCTTTTTAGCTCTAAGGTGCTCAGTTACTCGAGTATGAATTCTTCTGCCGGACTGACCAATGTAGGCTGAGTCACATTCTTTACAATTTATTTTATAAACACAATTTATTTTATAAATATCAAAAGCAAATAAAAGAAACAATAAACAATTCAAAAACAGTCATACCTGCATCATTGAAATATAAACTGATAACAATGAACCCGAAATTCCCACAATTATATGGACTTTCCAAAATCCATAAAGACAATAATCCTTCTAGACCAGTTTGTTCCTATGTGGACAGCCCTTCATATAAATTATCAAAATATGCTAATGAACTTTTTCAAAGATTAACAAATTTTAAACCTTCACACAGTGTAAAAAATTCTATTGAATTTTGTAATAAACTGAACAAAGAAACTCCATCCAATAATAATATTTTGGTGTCATTTGATGTGAAAAGTTTGTTTACCAACATACCAATAGATGAGTCATTACAATATATTAAAGAAATATTAAATGAAAACTGCGATGATGATAGCACAAGAAGCGAACTTTATAACATTATAAAGACATGCATAAAACAAAATCATTTCTTCTTCGAGAACGAACATTACCATCAATTAAATGGATGTCCAATGGGCAATCCATTGTCAATGCTGATTGCAGATGTTTTTATGCATTATTTCGAAACGAAGGTGTTATCATCAAACCATCCACAAGTCAGAAACATCAAATGTTACTATAGGTATGTTGATGATATTTTTATGGTGTTCGCAGGCACCAGAAGACAAATAGATGTTTTGTTACAATTTTTTAATGCACAACATCAAAAAATTAAATTTACGAATGAAATTGCTGAAAATAGTAGAATTAATTTTCTTGACACTACAATAATGGTAGAAAATGGAAAGTATGTATTCAAGATATACAGAAAGGATACATACACGGATACAATTATTCATGCAGACTCTTTCCATCCAATAGGACACAAGATGGCAGCATTTAATGCTATGATCCATCGCTTACATTCTATTCCACTAACTAAAGAAAATTACCAAACAGAAATGAACACCATTTTAAATATCGCAACAAATAACGGATATAAACCTGATGTAATACGTAAGAAAATTAAGAAATTCTCAACCCAACATATCATCTATAAGTATATATATAGTAAAACAAAAACAATTCAAGATAAACCCTGGAGCAAGATTCTATATACTGGTCCATTGTCCACATCTCTCATCAACATCTGCAAAGACAAAACATTTCAACCAGCATTTTATACCGACCACTCCATTAGAAAATACATATTAAATAATAAATCAAAAATAAATCCATTAGATTCCAGTGGTGTTTATAAAATAAATTGTAAAGAATGTGACTCAGCCTACATTGGTCAGTCCGGCAGAAGAATTCATACTCGAGTAACTGAGCACCTTAGAGCTAAAAAGAACTTTGGTATCAATTCAGAAATGGCGGACCATGCTAGAGATACGGGCCATGATTTTGACCTCAGCGGTGTGGAATTGCTGCAAAAATGTTCTAAAGGCAAAAAACTGGACATCTTGGAAACATTAGAAATTAATAATCATAAAAATTTAGTAAATATTCAACAACCACAAATAACCTCACCACTACTTCTGCTCCTGAACCCGCCCCTGAATTTTTCACCCCCACCCTCCACACACACACTGCCAATTGTGACCACTCCTTAAAAAATTTTAATATTTAATATTGTTGTATGTCCTTTAATTTTAGATTTAGTATTGTGTTATTACTGATGATGACTACATTGTAGTCGAAAACGTTTTAATTAAATTCAATCTCATAGTGGAATTAAACAGTGTTTTAATTTAAATATTATCTTTTATAATGTATTTCCACAAAGTTACACTTGAAAATATAGAATATTTATAAATCTAAAATACCTGACCTGCAGAAAAGTGGAGTGTACAAAATAAACTGCCATGACTGTGACGCCTTATACGTTGGACAGAGTGGCAGAAGTATAGAAAAACATTACCAGGAACATAAAAAAGGAGTTAAAAACATACTCATCAACAGTGAGATGGCAGACCATGCCAGGAATACAGGCCACACATTCAACATAGAAGATGTAGAACTGATACACCATTGCAGCAAGGGGAAGAAGTTAGATGTTTTGGAATCATTGTCTATTAATCAATGTGTATTAGAAAATAAGAATATTATTAATGTACAGGTCCCATCCCTATCATCCCCCCTATTGTCATTAATTACTCCCACTCCAACCCCTACTTCACTTTCTCCCCCACTCCCGACTCCACCCATCACTTGTCAGGATACTTGATTTTTATGTTTAGTTTTAGTTCTGAAGATGAGACAGTAGGTCTTGAAAAACGTTTAAGCAAATTTTAAAAGAGTTTTCTCCCCAAAGCACGAGCAACGCTCAATTTTGGGGAGTAATTGTATTAGGATAAATAAATGTATTATTTTATTGTACGATTATTGTAAGTGATAAAAAAAAAAATTAAAAAAAAAAAAAAAAAAAAAAAAAAAAAAAAAAAAAAAAAAATTGTAAAAGTGGAAAATACAGTGTTTGTTTTTTCAAAAATAGTTTATTGTTTTTACATTTTAATTGTGTCCATTTCTTAGATTTTTTTTAAACACTCATCCTTGGTGATTCACTAGTTCTAAAACTTTTTTAAAACATTGTAAGTTTATCTTGTTTATCAGATTTTTTTGTAAATTACTCCTCTTAAGTGTTTCCCAGTCTCAAAAAATTTTTTTTCTACTCTTTTTTTTAAAACAATTTTATCGTATTTACTGATAATGGACAAAACACATCACCAATTGACGCTTAAGGAGAAATTAAGTATTTTAGAAGAAGTCGATTCTGGAAAGAAAAAAATGAGATTGCCAAAACACATAGCATAGCACCTTCCACCTTATTAACATTCATAAAAGATCGAAAAAAAATAGAAAACCAAATTAAAGAACGCGCAATGGGATCACAAACGAAGAAAATTCAGAGTGCTTTAAATAATAATGCGGATTAGGTTACATTCGCATGGCTTCAAGATGTACGGTCACAAAATCTTCCGGTAAATGGACCATCGATTCGCAAAAAAGCCTTAAAGTTGAAACAATATTTTCAACGCCGATGAAACTGGAGTATTTTATCAATTGCTTCCTCATAGAACATTAACATACAAAGGAGATCCATGTAAAGGGGTGAAAAAATCAAAAGTCAGATTAACCGCTCTATTTTGCTGCAATGCTTCAGGTACAGAAAAGTTGAAGCTGTCAATCATAGGGAAATATGGGAAGCCTCGTTGCTTTAAAATGTGCTATTACTTCCTTGTGATTATCGGTCAAACGCGCCTGGATGACGCAACAAATATTTAATGAGTGGTTGATAGACCTTGATAGGAAGATGAGCAATAAAAAAAGAAAAATTCTTCTGAGGATGAAGTAGAAGTTGTGAATTCATATATTTTTTTTTAATATCTTAAAGCAAAACGTGTTTATCAATATTAACATTTATGAGAATTTCAGCATTTTTAATAATATGAAAATGTTTTGGATGTGTGTGTTTTGAAAACGTTTGTCAATTTTTTTTATAGGTTTTCCTTAGGGATAAAGCTCTGTGCCACAAGTGGGTATATGCCACTAAGCGCAAAAATGTTGTACTTACGAGGGCAAGCTTCATATGCAGTGATCATTTTAATGAAAATGATTATCAAGGGAAGAAAACCAGCAAAGAGTGGTAGAGAAATCAACCCAAACGAATGATTTTTTTATCGAGAAAATAAAAAATAATCAGAAAAAAATCATGATTCTTCAGCAGCGAATAAAAAGACGGGATACAAAGATTACCTCATTAGAATCTTGTATTCAGTGCCTCAAGAAAAAAGGCCATTTGTCAGAAAGCCTTGAGGATGCTCTTCACGAGTTTGAAGGATTTCCATTAGAAATCCTTGTTAATTTTGAAAAAAATTTAGCAAAATCTAAAAAAGGGTACAGATACACCGATGCCATGAAGAAATTTGCTTTGACAGTATATTTTTAATCCCCAAAAGCATATACATTTTTAAGGACTAAAATGCCTTTGCCACACAAGTCTTATATTACAAAATGGGTATCAGAAGTAAACTGAGCCAGGATTATTAGAAGTGTTCCACTTTTTTAAATGAATCCTGTCACGAGCTCTGAGTTCAAGGACAGCATTTTGATAATCGATGGAATGTCGATACGGAAAGATAGTGTCTGGAACCAAGGGGCAAAAAAGTTTAGTGCCTATGTGGATTTGGGAGGAATAAGTGCTAACTGAAGCGATTGTATTTATGATTGTTTCAATAAAAAATAAATTAAAGTGCCCCATAGCGTATTTCCTAACAAACGGGCTTCAGGGAGTGCTGCAAGCACAACTGATAAACATAGCATTAGAAAAATTAGGAGATCTCGGCTTTAGAATTCATGGTGTCACTTGCGATGGTTCTCATGCGAACATTGAGAAATCTAGGATGCAAGATTGACACAAAAAATAAAATTTTTGAAGGCCAGTTTCATCATCCCAAATTGGATTACAATGTAAATTGTATATTAGACCAATGTCGTATGGCGAAATTGGCCAGAAATGCTTTGGCTGAATTAAATTCCCTCAGGTCTCCAATGGGACCAATAAAATGGAATTTCATTGAAAAATTAGATAAATTACAGGTACAAGAGGGATAACGGTTTTGTAATAAGTTGTCTGGGGCTCATGTCAACTTTACAAACAAAAAAATTAATGTAAGGTTGGCAGTTCAAACTTTAAGCTCCAGTGTAGCTGAGCTATTGAATTTTTAGAAAAACCTAAACATCCAGATTTCCAAGGGAGTTAAGCAACCATTGAGTTTATAAGATATATTGATAGGATTTTTGATGTCCTTAATTCAAAGAATCCTTTCGGAAAAGGATTCAAAAATCCATTAGGATTGAGTAATTATGCTACGTGGATTGAAATTTTTAATGACACCGAAACCTACATAAGGTCACTTACTGTTGAGGGAGTGTCACTGCTATCTCATAGAAGAAATACATTTGCGTTCGGATTCATTATCACTATGAATTCAATTAAGAACATAGCATTGAACTTATTGAGTAGGGAGATTTCCCCGTTAACATATTTTTTAACATATAAAACATCGCAGGATCATTTAGATGTTTTTTTCCTGCATTAGATCAAGGTTTGGTAGAAACAATAATCCCAATTCTTACTAACCAAAATATGCATTTAAAAAAATGTTTTTAGGTAATAGTGTTAATGCTTTTATATATCTATGGTTTTGACAGATAAAACTGTTACATGACCTTAGTTATCATTGATAGTGTGCTGTGTGTGTCTAATCTTATTTCGAAGGTTTTCAAGTTGACTTTTTTCAAATGTTTTGTTATTTTTCAAGTTACATTTAATGCAGTTTATTTAAAAAAAAAAACATTTATTAACCTTTATTTACATATTTTTTGGTGTTATGGTTTTTTCTTATATTTCTTTAGTGATACCTTATTTTATAAGTGATACATTTTTTTTATAATGGGTAAAAATAAAGATATTACATCTTACAATAAAGTGAAGTATTGTCACTTTTAAGTAATACAACATATTCACAGCATGAAATTTCAAAAAGAACTGGTGTTTCTAGGCAGCATGTGCAAAGAAAAGAATTGCATTAAATGGTGAAAACCCTGTATCTTCCCTTCTTAAAAAATTCTGAGAGAACGATTAGAAATATTTGCTTGGAAAACAGAAAGAAGCCAAAAAACATGATATGGAGGGATTATATTCATTGTGATGAAAAAATTACCCAGAATATTTTTAAAAATATTTTGTAAGATAATATTAATAATAATAATGAAAATTCTTAAATTGTGTAGATTTGCGCTGTGTTCGGTGACCAGCTATAGTCATTTTTAAAAACGTGTTCGCCATCCTTCAGGAATGTCACGTCCGGTTTAAGATCTGCTCGCTATCCATACATAATAATAAATCGTATTTAAGGGTGTGTGTCTGTTTGTATGTTCATTATAATTTCGATGTAAACGCTCTTGTAGGTAGGTATAATATCGAGCGGGATATGGAGTACTGCCTACACAAGTGTATATACCTACAGGCATACACCCTCATTATTATTGTAACTAGTATGTAAGTTACCCAGGTATTTTTAGCTAGTATGTTTTTTTTAAATCTTTGGGGGTTTTTGTGAATCATTGTGGAATATTAAATGAACATTGATTATGGCCCAACGCATCAATATATAGATAAAAGTTGTAGTTAGCTATCTAAAGGTTAAATATATCTAAAGGATAAAGTGATGGTTAAATTTTTTCGCCGCATCAATCTAAAACTATCCAATGGATAACTAACTACGAGTCTGACATGTTGGCTACACTGAATTCACATGATTTGTCGATGGTTATCATACAACTTCTATGGTTCTACCTTTTCGCTCGCGCTTTGCTGTCACTTTTGTTTACGTTTTGGAAGTTCACGCGTGTTGTGCAAAGCAGTAATTTAGTAACAGAAGTAATTTGTTAAATAAAAAGGTAAATTATGTTCATCAATATCACTTTTATATCAAGTTATTTCTATTTAATAAACTGCAATCAATCTATTGTCATGTCTCGATGTTTTTAGAAATGAGTTTGGAAATGAGGAATAGATCTACCAACTTTTCTCCCAGTGATGTTCAGCTCGTTCAGTGACGTTCAGCAATTGTTTATATGTCATAATATTTAACTATTCATACGAATTTCAGAACCTTCATTAAGGCCGTGGAGTAGCCAGAGACGACCAAAACATAGGATTGCAAAATCTGCAAAAGATGACGAAGTTAATGAACTACTTACATTTATTTATTTACACAATTTTTATTCATATTTCTTGTTCTTTGAAGAACAAACATTATTTCAAATATTTGTTTTCAGGTGTGCTTCTTTGATGAGTCCACATTTCAAATTTTGGGCGATAAATTCTCATTTGGCCGACGAAGAGTGGGTGAAAAATTTAACCCAGATTGTATGATTGAGACTGTAAAATATCTATTATAAATAATGGTCTATCACATCTATATGTGGTAGGGGTACAGGAAGGCTGCACATAGTCCAAGGGACCATGAGGCAGGATCAATACAAGCAGGTTTTGGAGCAAAAATTTATTCCACAAGCTGCTGAATGATTTCCGGGTGGCAAATTTACGTACATGCAAGATTCTGCCCCATGCAAAACGGCAAAATCAATCAAAAAATTTCTCTTTGAACAGAAGATTTCACTTTTGGATTGGCCTGGAAACTCCCCGGACCCCGATCCAATAGAAAATCTTTGAGAGCTATTAAAAAGGGAAATAACCAAAGAATTGGTGACAAATAAAACCCAGCTAATTGTAAAGCCTATAGAGGATTGGCATTGAAACCCTCACATAAAAGAACTTGCTCAGAGATGCATTGACAACATGCCACAGAGGGTAGAAGCTGTCATAGCAGCAAAAAGGGGATTCATCAAATATTAGTTTAGGTGGAAATTGGTTTAGTTGGTAAGAAGTGTTTCCGCACTTGTGTAACTTCCTGCATTCGCTCACAGCAGCTTTTGAATAAGCATAGTAAAGCCGGCGCACACAGATATAGTTAGGACTTAAAAACACGGTTTTTACAACTTAATTTTTTTTATTCGATTATTGAAGACGAGAAGATGAGACTGCCAGCCAAATACCCAATACACAGGAGACAGGAAAGCTTACAGAGGATGAGCTGACTTAGTCTCCACTGAATCTTGGCCCTTATATAGTGATAGTACAGGGAGAGAAGAGGCTTCATCCACTTACTTTTGGAGGACTACTCCAACGATCCAGCGCACAAGGCATCATTCCTGATGGGGTAAAAACCGAGGGAGGAGGAGAAGTCCTGGTGACTTTTTCAACCCCCTCTTTTGCTAATAAGTTTCCTAAATATGATTTTATCAAGACCAATAATATGAAAGTTTTTATCCCAAGGTACATATCAACAAAAATGGGGTTAATCCGTGGTGTCGCCACAGACATTACGATTGATGAACTCAATTTGACCAACTGGCTTTCCAACTGAAGAAGGAGATAGCGTCCGTTCTCCAGACGGCGACAAGAGGAAAGTGACTTTCCGACCCACATCAAAAAGCCGGTCGAACTCGCGGGGGAATGGGACACAGCACAATCAAGGACTGTGCTGGTACCATGCCACGTATGGCAAGAAGACAAAAAAGTGTAAATCACCTTGCACCTACACTAATGATCAACAGTCGGGAAACTCTTGGGGAGATTATTAGGCGCGGCCATCCCCTAGATCCACCATCCGCCGCCTTTTCATAACCGACAGGAAAACCAAGACGCAATTTCTGGTGGACTCTGATGCGGACCTCTGTATCTTCCCAAGAGCCAAGGTACCACACCACTGCTAGAAGTCATATTACCTCCTGTCAGTAGCAAATGGCACTGATATTCATACATGTGGAACATGTACGTTGAGTCTAGATCTGGGACTCCGGAGTGATTTTCCCTGGAAGTTTGTCATCGATGATGTCACAAAGCCGATCATAGGGGCAGACTTTCTAGCACAATACAACTTACTCGTGGACATAAGAAATGGTAAGCTGCTAGACAAACTTCCATCTCAAACATCCTCTGGACAGCTGACTACTCAAGAGATAGCCTCCGTCAAGACCATCGCAGGAAGTTCAGTTTAGTGTGATTTATTACGCAACATAAATTTTTAATAATTTTCAATAGTTAAAACCCATAATGATATTCCTCATATAGGGGTTTATATTGTGGATAAACCACTTTTTATCCCGTAAGTTGCTTCGAGTAAATTTATATTCAACATAATCCATTAACTGAAACTCCTGAAACCATACCTGTGTTACCTGATTTCATTACCTTAACAAATGCCATATCTAAAGAAAACTGCTGAGATTCTCCATGAGATTCCAAGAATTAAGAGAAAAAAATTCTTCAAGGAGCCATTCCTTTTTATGGATGGTTTCTATCAATCATGGGAGGAGTGGTTTATCAATGTGACCGCCCCAAAAGAAAAGGTGGAGGAGTTGCTCTTTTGATCAGCTCAAATATCAGTATACCAAATATGATAAACTTTTGAATTTTAGTGATGTGGTTTGCCACCCATCCTGAATGTGGTTAAAAAATGGTATGGTCTCCTTGTTCGAAAAGAGCCAGATTAGAAAACAATAGTGATGATGAGTTTATGAGTGACAACAGTGACTCTGAGATTGGTACAAAGTCTGAATCCGAATCCGATGTTACGATAAAATGAATGTTATTATACTATACCTATGCCATTTTCATTTAGGGATAACATATCTACAACGTCGACATCATTGTCCCCTGCATCTGTCTCTATCGCAGGTAGTGAATGTAGACAATGGTCGGATTCTCTGAAATCTTCAAATACTATACCATTCACGGGAAATCCAGGCATTTAAATCAATATGGAAATAAAAGAACATATTGATTATTTCAATGTTATTGCCAATGAGGAGTTTTATGATTTATTTGTAAAAGAAATAAATGCTTATGCCGAGGAGTTTTATGACTTATTTGTAAAAGAAACAAATGCTTACGCTGAGGAGTTTTATGACTTATTTGTAAAAGAAACAAATGCTTACTCTGTTTTAGTGCTAAATGTATCAGAGGGAGAAAAAAGTGGAAATACCCACTGGAGAGACGTGACAGTTGAAAAATTCAAAATCTATTGTTCTATATGGGTACAATGACAATCAACAGGATTACTGGAAGAAGCATGATCATGACCAGAAACATGACCTGACCCGTTCAGAGCAGCACAGGACAGGGTGGTTTTCGTTTTGATCGCGAACGTCTGGGGGACCTGACATGGCACAGAAAAAAGAAGAAGGAAGAAGCATAAGCTTTTTTTATCTGATGGCTTTTCACAGTATAATTATGTAATTTTTGTCATTGGTTTCAGTTCTTTTAGCTTTCTTCGTCATATGTATACAAAACACAATAATAAATGAGTAGCTGTGAATAAGATTTTATATCTATGCTATTCTGCTCTTTCACAGCATATAAATGAGGTAGCCAGCCGACTAACTGCGTGAAATGAACATGCAGATTGTTCCCTCCACGTCAATAAAAATTAGTCATTCAGGATGGGCTTACGCCTAACGCATGCCTAATCGCTGAATTGTATATTTCAATTGTCATAAACGCGAGGTTTGGTGAACACCTGACCCTTATTTGTTCCAAAAATATATTTGATTTTTTTTTTATTGAAAAAAAAATAAACCTCTGATAAATTCGCTCTCTGTAAATTGGTACTATTTTATGGGTGTATTACGAACCCAGAATCTTCTGTTGTAAAAAAAGAATCCAAATCCAATTTGACCGAATTCCAAATTGAAACAGCATGCGAAAATTTATTGAATACTTTTTAAATCTTTAAAATTGTTTTCAGTTCTGAGTAATCGAAGTTGAGTAATTGAAATTTGCAGTAAAAATAATGAAACAATACAAGAGTCTTTGGGTTAATTTTAAACCCAGATCAGAAAAAAGTTGAAATCAAAAATGTTTCATTAGTGAATCGGATGCCACATAATAATATTTTAAACTACAAAATCACATTAACTCACACGTAATTAATTACATTGTACATTAAGTATAGCCTTATCCTTTTATAACGGCAATTGGTTTAAGTTTAATACACTTCTTACTAATACCAGCTGCATGACAGGTATCCACTACATCTGTTACATTCTTGTAAGACTCTGGGGCTTCCTCCATTACTAACTTAGGAGAGGCCACTCTAATTGAAATTCCTAAATCATTTAATTTCTCTAAAACATCTTTGTAATCTAAATTTCTTCTTGATTTCGCTCTAGATAATGCTCGACCCTGAAACAGATTATTAAGAATTTGTAAGTAAAATGTATTCACAAACAATTCAAAAAGATTATTCTTTCATCCTTTAACAGGGGAAAAGGGGTTGTTTGGTAGATATTGTATTACATGTCTGACTTTCGACTGCTCATTGTTGGTGCACTGTTTTATACTTTTAACTTCTCTCTCTCTCTTTTTCTGGCGTTGCACCCAATAGTTGAGTGATGCTGCCATTATCAAAACGGTGTGTATCAATCCACATCAAAAATATTTCAATTAACTTACGTTACATAAAAAATAATAAAACATAAACAGGAAGAGTAATACTTACAGCCCCGTGACACGTAGATCCAAAGGTTTCAGTCATCCCTTGATGTGTCCCAGTGAGAACATAACTACAGGTACCCATTGTGCCCCCAATGAGGACAGGCTGTCCTGTGAGCTGATAGTCCACTGGGATCAGTGGATGATGAGGAGGAAAAGCACGTGTTGAACCCTATACACAATTGATTATTAAAATTAATCATTCAAAAGAAAAGGTATAATTTATGTCAATTATATAAACAGACAATGTGTGATGATGCATTTACACACTTCGTAGCATTCAATTACGTCACAACATCAGATGGTAATACTTTGCACTGAGTATGTATGGGAGTGTTTCCTGGTAAAGCAGTATATTACATGAATTACAATTTGCCACCTTTATTGGAAATACTTGCATACAAATTCTTAATTTATTGTGTTACCATCATAATAAGCGAAGGATGTCAGCTGTCCACGACAGAATGCTTTCAATAATGACGTTGGGAGTGGCTTTTCAGGAAGCAGAAATGAGGGAGATGAATTGTATATATTTAGTATGTGAAAAAGTGATATATAACGCTCAGTTATGAATGTTAATCTCTCATATCATTTGTATTGATATGAATTGTGATCAGTTCTAAATATGAAATAGTTCAAATGAAAGTACGAGTATTACAAACAACAGAAAAAAGATATAAGAAAGCTGTTGTTCATTGAAATTTAATAATAATAAACATGAAAACAAATTCAAGGTACTGAAATCTATGACGGTGATAAAAATATAATGGAAAATGTTTAACATTTACCTTTCTATGCACGAGAAGTGTTTTCTGTTTCCCATCTACAATGTGCTCCTCTACTTTGGCAATGTTGTGAGAGACATCATATATAACATGCATATCCAGATCATCTGGTGCCATATGAAATTGTTTAGCAAACGCCTGCCTGGTTAAGAAAGTCATGGAACTTCTATTGACCCAAGCAAAGTTAGCTGCGGCTGCCATTGACTTCAAATAGTCCTGTCCTTCTGGTGAATTAATTCTGGCACAGGCCAATTGCCTGTCATTTGTTTCTATTTTGTCCCGCTTCATTGCCTTTTCCATTTGAACTAAAGCATCTGTGGCTACTTGATGCCCAAATCCTCTACTTCCTGAATGAATCATTACACAGACCTGCCCCTTTGTCTCAATTCCCATTTTGCTTGCGGCATATTTGTCATAGATCTCCTCAACAACTTGAATTTCAGCATAGTGATTACCAGCACCAAGTGTCCCCAGCTGAAATGTTTTGGATAAAAAATATATTATCAAGGGCTAATGATTATTATGTTTCTCAACAGCTGACAAGACGAAATTTACTGAATTAAATATGATGTGTACCTGAGGTAAACCGCGTTTCTTTGCTCTCATGCTAACTTTGGATGGATCTGCATTGAGCATCCTTCCATATTCTTCACAATGTTCCTTGTCTTCAGCCCAGATGTATCCTTCTCGCAGTGACCAGTCCATACCCATTTCAAGAGCTTCTTCTAAGTCTCTAGCATTCATTGGAATTATACCTTTAGAACCAACCCCCACCGGTATGTGATCGAATAAACTCTGAGCCAGTTGCTCCTGGAAACATAGAATAGTAGATTATTACAAAATTATAGCTTGCAGTGTGATAAAAATGTATTTTTAAAATAACATCTTCTCGATATTTATTTATTTATTCATCCTACGGCAAAAGCCCTTATTATATGATATATATAAACAATTTTACAACAATAAAATCGAAAACACAACACAACACAAACACATTCAAATGTCAATGGATAAACTATGGATAAACTACTCTTACAATTCACATTTTTACTAGGTAATAACTAGATTTCATAAAAACAAAGAACAAAAAACAAGTTGGATTGGTAAAAAAAGCAAAACCTTTATTGGTAATACATCTTTAGCATGAAGATTAGTTCTCAGCAGACGTACTCCACAGTTGATATCAAAGCCTACTCCTCCAGGAGAAACAACAGAAGCAGGATCAGCCATGTCGAAAGCTGCCATGTTACCTGAAGACAATACAATATTAAAATAATGAATTTCTGTAAAATTTCAGATAAGATGGAGGAGTTAAAATTAAATTTATGAATTTTCTACTTATATATAGGTAATTATATAGTTTATCACCTAATTATATAACCGAGAAATGATAATCCATCTAAATTTGATCGATTTCATGAGCACAAAAATTCACATTTATTTGTATGCAATACTATAGCATAAAATAACACCAGACCTAACCTACAATCAAGCATAATTTTTGTAGTATAGTTGTAATACGTTGAAGGCATACGAAAAATGTACCTAAGTAATTAATTTTGTGCTTAAAAAATTACAAAATTGCACCATTCTCTGAAATATTACATAAAAAAATGAGTTCAGGCATACAAAAAATGTAAATATTTTTTTTGTGCTTAAAATATTCACAAAATTCTACCGTATTCTTAAATATAACTAAATAAAAATAATCTACATTTAGATACGTTTGTGTTAGATAAAAAAAATACCAACCGATAGCAAATCCATAACCAGAGTGCACATCCGGAAGCCCTACCGATTTCCCAACAATACCGGGCAATGCAGCTACATTGGCAATCTGTTTTACTCCAGGAAGGAATCCTCCAACCATCCCAGGACGACAAGCGTTTCTCAACTCATCTAACATCAGCTTTTCGAGTGTACTGTTGACATAGAAGATACCCTCCACGTTCATGTTAGGTTGGAAACCTTTCTTAATCCTCCAACAATGAGAATTAATTTTTTCCAAGTACTGGAGTTCTTCATTATACTGCCTGACAACCATTTTCGAATTTCCAATATATTCAAGTAGATTATCAAGCTCAAAACACTATGAATATTCCAAATTACACTTTAGAATTCGGCAAGCAACCGGCAACGCGTCAAGTTAGAACAATTCTGACCAGAGACAAAAACTGAAAAACAATAGTGATGTTGATAACAATCCGGTTCCGGTATTCGTTGCTTTTTTTCGGTAAAAAAAATTAATATTGACGTCGTTTATAGCACCCGCTTCTTATTAAAAATATCAAAATGGGAATCGTTAAAAATATTATTTAGCAAAGCCAAGGAACTTACGAAACATTTCAAATTCCGATCAATATTGACCACAAGCGCTACTGTACCCGGCGTATGATTCGCCTTAACTATCTATAGATATAGATTTTTTGGACATGTTTCAAGGTTTGAAATAAGCCTAGATACAATCATGAGTAAATAATATTACGTCCTGAAAGTGCTGTAGGTAATCCATAGTATTTGAGAAAACTTTAGATTAGATACATTTTATAAGTTTTTCATTTCATGTAGATATCATTTCTAAATTAAATTAATCAACCTGTTTACATTGTCTGTAGCAAAACTTATAACTTTTTCCTATGTGGGATTTTCAGTAGTCCATAAACTTAGATCATTGGGTGCACGATTCATTATTTTCGAGACCGTTCCCCGACATTAGCGATATCTGGCGGCCGTGGATAGAACTGATTTTGATTGTTATTCTATGACTCAAAACAAAGTTGAACTGTCAAAACAAATTGAAACCATTGAAACTTGCATGCGACGTTTGAAGAAGTGCCCGGTATAAAACTTGCAAATAATCGTGTATTTTTATATAATCGAGATATCAGTGTATCTGGAGATAGCGCAAAAAAAAGTTTCTCATGAAAACCTGTCGTTTCCGGCAAAAATAAAATCTAGTTCTAATTATAGCACGCGACTTACTATTCTTTCTTACTTAATGTGAGGTACCGCTAATTTCATTATATTATAATATCTTTTCAGAATCAAAAGTGAGTTATAGTGTCAATAATTTTTCAGAATTTATTGTTATCATATACAAGTCACTTTGTCGTGTTAATCTATTTAACAAAATGACTTCTTTGGCAGATGGTGGTCATATGAATATTACAATGTAGGTGACTTGACCCAAGGATTAAATATATATAGGAAGGCACATTAAGGGTTACACCCTCCCACACCCATGAATGTCAGTTCCTGTGTCATCCATACTCTTCTAGCAAATTCTTTCTAAGGGCTCATGGTTCGCCTGAAGGACTCCCCCTGACGTAATCCTTCCTGAAATATAGGAAGGCAGTGGGACATCATCGGAATTGAGAAAATGCTAATGGTCTTTTCTCAATTTTCAACTCTTACTAATACTTATTAATTTAATGTTCCAGAGCAAGTTTAAAACAAATAAATTACAAACAAAAACAGTTTTAAAGCAAACAAGGCGACTGCACCAAAAACATAGATGCTTGTCAAAATTCTTTACAAATATCTATACACCAATCACTTACAAGTGTAGTATATTGTAGCGCGCATAGGGAGTTCAAAGTAGCACCTATGTAAAGTTTCAAATCAAATATTTATTTAAATTGTCTTAAGCAGTATTCAATTTTGTGAAACGTCTTTAACCATTTTTATTTGATGATAGATGTAGAAAAAAATTGTTTATATTTTCTTTTGTCCATAACACTAATTAAATGATTATTCTTAATAAATAAATATCAATAGCATTGAAGTGTTTTTATGATAAATCTCCACCACCAACAGTCACCTCTAAAGATTATTTTAAAATATATATAACTACAATACTCTGTAAAATGACTGACTATTAAATTTGTCTAATTCATTGTATAAGCATTCTTATGGGTACTATTCTATCAATGACTAGGAGCATTAAATTAATCAAACTGTAAAGTATATCACTATCTTCTCAAAGAGCTCATGGTGATCGTAAATAAATCATCATTGATGCCTTGTCTTACCCCAATGTATAAGTACTTACTTTGTTTTCTATTTTGTGTATAGAATTGTAGCTATGTCAGACAGTTAGGCAGAGTTATATAAAATTGTATTCAGGTCAGACACTTTTTTCAGCTAAATACACATTTGCTAATTCATTTATTGATTACACTGGCAGTATCTGAATAACTTTAAACAATATGGTAATGTATAGTAATTTAATAATTCCATTGTAGCCTGGCGGTAGAGTCTCGGCCTCAAGCACAAAAGGTGCGTAATTCGATTCCAGGTGCCAGCAATACCCCATTTCACGATACAAGCTTTTAGCTTATGGTGAAAGGTGTATAATAAGGGTGGCCAACACGCAGGCCACATACGGCCTGTTGGGTGTCTACGTGCAGCCCGCGAAGCATTCCTCACTATTTTTTTTGATAACAGTCGTTATAAGTATCCGTTACTTTTTTGAAAGAGGTACTATTTTGAGAAAATATTCTTAAAGAAAACCGAGGAGTTTTGAAACATTTCAAATTCCTATACCATTTTGAAAACTTGGCGACGGGGGGGTAGAAATTTTAAGGTGAAGTAAAATTATAAAATGTTCCATATATGGAGTAAATTGTTGTATGGCCCGGTAAAAAATCTCAATTCTGAAATTTGGCCCAGCTGCTGAAAAGGTTGGCCACCTATGGTGTATGAGATTGTATTTTGGTTTATAACAAAAACCTAGATATATCTAATCTAAAAAAATCTAATATTTTTTTAATTTTATTAACTTATAACATCCTTAAATAATTTAATCACACATCTGAAGTAAAAACAGTTTATTACATATCTTAACAGTCTGTACGGGATATTCTCACTCAATTTTTAAGAGAAAACGCCAAACCAAACAACATCTAGGTTAATAATAGGTCATACTAGATATAATAATGTACAAATTGGAAGAAAAAAAAACATTATAATCATATGAGCATTTATTTTAAACAGTAAATAGCTTATAAAAAATTTACATAAAATTATACTATGACAATTTAAAAATATAACTATTCAAAATATAACAATTTGAAAATATAGGTAACTATTAAAAACCAGTGCCCCGTACCACCATTATACTTTCCAACTCTGCATTTTGCACTATGCAATTCATCGGCTTGTTTCCGTTCCACCATTACATCTTTTTGCAAAGTAGGAATTGCAAAGCGCAAAGTGAAAAGAAGACGCCATTCGCAAAGTAAATAGGCAGTTCTGTTCCACCATTACTACTTTTCATAAAAAACTTTGCCAACATAGCAAACGAATATTTTGACATTTCAAATATGCGATTCGTCGTGTTGTGAAAGTAGACGTTGGTTTATATTATAGGTGTTTTAAGTAAATTTGTTATACAATGTGGCGAAAAATATTATTACAAAGGGATGTGGAAGATGGAGTTGTGAGATTTTATAAAAAAAGGATTAATTTCCAAGATATTTTGCCCATGCAGTTCCTGGAATATTTTAGAATAAGTAGCACTCAGTGTGAATATGTTTTGAGAAAGTACACGAATTTGGAATGTATACGTCTTATTTGTCTTAATAATTTTAATTATGACTGGAAATTGTTATGGAGATTATTTTGTGATAAAAGTATTGAGTTGGTTATATGCCAGTCTTTCAGTGACCTTGGAAAAGAAGGGGAGAATTGAAATTGGACGAAAGGAAATTGGAATATAAGTGTGTTTAAAAAAGTTTTTTTTTAAATATATCCACAGTGACTGTAGATATACTTAACATAAGTGTTTTATTTTAAGTTATCCTAAAAATGTTTATAATTATGTAAAAAATATAAAATATATCCTTTCCTTTATGCGCAAAGCTATGTCTCAATCATAAAATAGATCTCATGAATAGTATGTTATATGATAACATAATATCATGTAATAACTATAATCTCATCGACGTTCGTAACCTAGAAAATAATATCTAGAATTCATAATATTTTTTAATTTAGTCGACACTAAGTGAACTCTATCTGCTGTTACAAACATTAAATTATACGGCTTACTTGGCTGACAATGTTGGACTACTTTATAGTAAACATATTCCACTAATACTGAGACTCCCAACAACATCGGAAGTGGCAAAATCACTACATTAGTAGTAAAAACATTGGTTAACACAATGTCAACAGAAAATTTAAAGGTATGTATTCAAGATCTTAGGTATTTTTTTTAATAATAGATCAGTAGTAGATTTGCTATTACGATGCCCGTCTACCATTTGGGAGGTCTTGGGCTTGGTTCCCGGCAAATGTAAAAAATTTCACCAGTAATTTCTATATTAATTAAGATAACATCCATACATACGTACCATCACGTCGCTTCCCTTGCAGGGTAGTCAGAAAGGATCGAGTGCCACTTCCTTCTATCCTTACATACATCTTTCGCTTCCGTCACTGTCATACAATTCCTCATGCATGCTCTCCTGTTCAATGTGCTCAACACGTGACCGTCCTGTAGGATTTGATTTAAATGATCTTGCAATTTAATTCTCGGACGTCCACGTCTCCGAGCACCATTCCTCTCAGCCCAATGTATCTTCTTGGTCATTCTGTCCTCATTCATTCTTTCCACGTGCCCAAACCATCTTAACTTATTTACATTCATCCTTGTAACCACACCAACTTTCATTCCACATTCCTTTCGTATATCACTGTTACGCACACAATCTCTCAGACTTTTACCACACATCCTTCTCAACGATCTCATTTCTACTGCATTTATGCCACTTTCATCCTTCTTTAACCATGTCGGACAACAGAGGCTAACGCACTTGCCTTTGAGTTACGAGGTCCCGGGTTCGATTCCCGGCCAGGGCAAAATGAAGAATGACCTTTTTCAAATTGTCCAGGGTCTGGGTGTTACATGTATATGTGTTCAGTGCATTGTATATATGTATATCGTCGCGTTAGTACCCATAATACAAGATTCATATCTTAGTTTGGGACTAGCTAGATCTGTGTGAATTGTCTATGCATGTTATGTTATGTTAATCATTCATGCCAATATTATGTCGCTATTTTTTTTTTATCTATAAAAGTGTTATAAAATTAAATTTTTATAAAATCTTACCTATTAATAGTATTGGATTGCAATATTTTGTTTTTCATGTTTTGGTAATCTCATTTTTGACAAGTCTATTGAATGGTCATAATGTTCTCTTTGGAAATCCACAATAATTTTACCATCAGATTGTTGAGATAATTTTGTAATTACGTTTATAAATTTGATTTGAGTCTCTTTCATCGTGACCTGTAAATTTATAAGATAGTTACAGATTTGACCTCAATGGTTTTAAATTGGAATGTTTCAGTGGAAAATTCTCTCCCTCCATATTATATGGCTGTTAAGTAGATGTAATGCAAATACAGTTTTCTATGTATTTTTACTTGCTTTTTTACTTTTATAATATTCACAGGATCAGACAGTCAATTGTAGAACATGACAACAAAATGTGAATTCAATAAGCGGACCACCAAAAAGATCCTTAATTTACCTGGAAGTCTTAAAAAAACATCAAAGTTAAATGAATCATTATCAAACAACACTAATAACAGTACCAAATTGCTAACAATTTTCTTATTCGATTAACCAAAAGATCAATTAAAAGTACTAAATTATGATTAAAATGTATAAAAAAAACAAGATGAATAGATTCAAATGAATTTATAAAATAATTATAAATTAATAAAACAAGATTAAAAATCAAATAAAAATAATTAATCGTGATTAAATGTATTTAAAACAAATGATATATGATGAATAGATTCAAATGAATGAATAAAATCAAGTCAAAGTAATAAATCTTGATGAAAATGTTTTTAACACATAAATTAAGATGAATACATTTAGATGAATGAATATAGTAAGATGAAAATCAATTAAAAGTTAAAAAAAAATGATAAGGTGTATTTAAAAGAAATAAATAAGATGAATACATTCAAGTGAATGAATAAACAGAATAAGTGAATAAAAAATTAATTAAACGTAATAGATTATGAATAAAACGTATATGTAAAGTAATGCAAAATTTATTTAATGGTTAAGGGTTTGAATATTTACCTGTTTTCTTGTTATTTTCACAGTCATACTACCTTCAATGAGATCCAATTTAGCAACTACAAAGTATTCAGCAAGAGCTTTCTGTACCAGAGGCCAACATTGTTTCAAATGTTTTTCATGATAACTATGAAATAATGTGGCGAATGCACTTTCATCCAATAGTCTATTGGGTTTAAACTTAGAATCACTCATTTCTAATGTGAGAAATAAAATTACCGTAAAATAATAACTTCAATAACAAATCGAGATTGTACTACGCTTATACACCGTATTTGACAGATATTCTTGAAGGATGTTTGACATTTCGATACATGTATACAGAGCTACTATATCTATGGGTTCCATCTATTTCTATGGGAACGGGTCTCGAAAATAATGAATCGTATTGGGTGCTCACATAATAGACCATTAAAGGTCACGTGGTCTTGTCTATGGATTTGCTTTTGCTTGGGGGCAAACAGTCAGATTGCGCAAATCATCCTTGTAAGATGTTATGCCATAAGAGAAAAAAAAGAAATTCAGACGACAAAATAATAACAAAATCGACACTGACAGTTTTTTGATTATTAGGTATTCTTTAGGCGTTCCACCTAATATTACACCGTAATCGTCTGTTGTGTTGGGATGCCTGATGCCCCTCAATGATTTTTCTGTGACGTCATCCTTTAATGGTCTATACTTATTTGTAAGTATATAAATTATCTGCCAGCCCCTGGCAGTTCACTGCCTTTCTTGTCTCACAACATTCTTGACACTATTTTATTTATTTACTCACAAGATAATATACAAAATATTGGTAATATGGGAACTATGGAACAAGGTAAGGAAGTAGCAAAGAAAACACATTTATCAGAAATAATTTTATTTCAAGAGCTCTTTGGTATGGTATTAATCAAGATAAACAAGCAAAAATTAGTATTGAACTGAGATTTAAAACTTCAGACGAACTAAAAATAACATGGCACAGAATAAAATAAAATGCACATGAGGTTTATACATACAAATACAACTAACAGAGTTTAAACTTTAAAATGATTTGCCTAACATGTGTGAATGGGAAATTGTCTATAAAGAGTTATTAATAAATAATATATTGCTGTTTTTGGCCATTTTCAATCAACTTTTCTCATCGTAACATTGTACAGAAGTATGTCTTGTCTCAACATGAACTGAAAACATAAACATGTTTCACAAAACATTTAGTCTTATAGCTTATAGGTAAAGATAAAATAGAAAAATTATCTTTATTCATTACTCATTTTTACAAAAAATTATAATAATAAGTATGAATGCACTTTAAGAAATAATAAAAACTTCAAGATTTTACCGAACCAAGTATCGTCAATAAAAATATTTTCTTATTTATCAAAATCTGTACATACACAATATTGAAATTCCAATAAAAAAAAATTGTTTAAAAATATAATTTGTGAGTATTCTTCATCTGAGCATAATATATTGATTAATTTTAAAATGAGAAAAATAATTCATAATTAAAACACAATTATACAATAATTACTTGCCAACATATATGATCCACAAAATATCATCTATAACAACAATTCATGAGTAAATCAACATTTTATTAAATATAAAGATTTTAAATATGTATAATAGCAATTTATCTCATAAATACATATTCATAAGTCTTAACTAAAAGCTCTGTGATCTTTTGAAATAATTTTAATTTTGGACACATTATGTTAAACATATTGAAAATATTATAAGTGAATGCGGAGGAAATGTTGGAGACAAAAGGTGTATCTTATATTACAGATATTCAAAGGAGATTTCTTTGCTAAGACATGAAGTTATTACAATCAAGAATCAAGACAACAGCCAGCCGTTGCAGACAAAAAAAAACATTTTTTTTAGAACAGTAACAATTAATATTTTGGCAATGTAAAGATTTATACATAGATCTGTAAGTCAATGAAATGAGTACATCACACTTTTAATTTATGTAAGTGAATCAAGTATTAAATAGAATACTAAATAATAGTACTAATATGTGAGATGTGACACTTCATTGAGATTTTCTTTGAGATTCAAGTAAATTGCGAGGGATACTTGCACTGCATAATATGTAAATAATACATAATATAACAAGAATTCATTTATGTAAAAAAAGAGAAATATTCAAAATATCCAACATTAATAGGACTGATTTCATTATTATTTGACAAACCAGCTACATATGACGTTATCTTTTCAACATTGGCAAGATTAATTAAAATTTTAAAAATGCCTCATTAGATTAATAAAAAAATTATAAGAATAAATAATTAATTTGTATAATTTTTGCTTACATAACATATGCCTAATTATTATTTATTCTTAAAAACAATTGCAAAGTGTTAACAATTTATTTATTTCTACAAATCAACTCTTGTAAGTTTTCCATCGCTTCCTCCTACAAACACTTGTCCAGGTTTTCCAAAGCATATTTTGTTGATGCATTGCCCAAAGTCCACAGTTCCCATTGCTTGGATACTGCCTGATTCACTAATATTCCAAATCTTTATAGTTTTATCCCATCCTCCGCTTACTAATGATACTGTGTTATTTGATGCCTCCTGAGATGCTAATGAGTTGATTATCATTTCATGAGCCTGAAAAAGTAAAATTTATTGATTAACAAACGGTTTCACAAGGAATCTGGAACAGCAGGGTTACTCTTGACAAAACTAAACACGATCTTAATCTAGTCTTGATCTTGATCATACGACGCACGAAGTGACTATGGTCAAACACCACGCTACCGCTAACGCAAGATCGGTTTGCGTGTATTTTTGGCCAATAGTCACTTTGTGCGTCGTATGATCAAGATCAAGACTAGATTAAGATTGTGTTTAGTTTTGTCAAGAGTAGCCCTGCAGTATGATAGAATTTAATTCAAAAGTTTAAGATGTAATAAATGATATACTCATTGATGGATTTTTTAAAAGGATTTAAACAACTCTAAAAGACCTGAAGATAAATTTTGACATTTGATAGGTACAATTAATTAGTTTAATATCTGTTCCATCAATATTGATGATTTTATTTTATTTATTCTTTATTGTATATTGACAAGCAAATTTACACAAAAATACATTTAAAACAAATACAATCAATATATAGAGGGAGAGTTTATCGCAGAGATGCGATCTCTTCCAATTTAACCAATTCCATGTAACTTTCACACAAAAAAAATCTTAAAGGAAAGAAAAAAGGAGGTTCAAAGGAGAAAAATAGGTAATTTTGTAATGATCATACAAATATGCAATGCTGACATCATTTTGTTTCTTATCAGTAATGTGGGTAGTTCGTTTTTATTGCATAAATGAAAACGTGGGCAAAATATAATTGAACCATGACATTATGTTTTAAACATCCAATAATAAAAATTGTAAATTGGGAAGAGTTTCAAATATGAAGGAAGCATTTTGGGTTTGCCTCTCCAAATAAATTATCTAAGATATATTGTAACGGTTATCTTTGTATAGGTAATGTAAATATGAATATGGATCTGATTCAAATAAAACATTTGAATGTTATTGATGATACTATGATACGGCCACTTACGTCAACTTCACTGAGCAATTTGAATTTATCTTCTTTATTATTGTGGTGACATAATATCTTCTTCCCACATCTGGTAGCAAAACAGAGTTTGTCACCCGCAAGAGCCATTGGGGATTTACCTGGTAATGTTTGTCTAGTCATATATCTGGTACTTTCCACTGAAAATAAAAAAAAAATATTTACTCACAAATCACAAAAATGTTGACATTATGTTGATTTTTGATAATTTTTCAGTACAATTTAATGATCATTTGGCCGTCATACATTGGCGCAAAGTGAAACTTTAAGTTTGCTTGTGAAGGTGACAATTCATTTGTCACTACTCAATGTCACTCTGGTAAACAATTTCAAATAAGCAAACAGACACTACAAAAATTCTCTTGGAAGTTGGACTTGCTAATGTTCAGAGACATAATTTTATTTATAGAGTTGTATACCTACTAGAAGTCTTGTTTTGAACTAACTCTTTTTTCAACCCTCAACCAGTGCATTCCTTCCAAGAGTGGAGCAATGTGAATTTTCATTTTTGTCAGATTGAATGCACTCATTGTCAATTATGAAAAAATCTCATAATTCAGCCTGGGTATTTATTTACTCAGCGCATGATTGTGGACTTTATGGGGTTATCAATGATAAGGATGAATTAATGTGATAGACGTCATTACCTGACATGAATTCAGTGATAATAACATCTAAGTCTCTCACTGTGTACATGAGATTGTCATGAACCAACAGATCTTTTATTTCTTCTAATAGGTTATATATTAATTTCAGTTTATCATCCACAAACACTCCAACCTGCAATAAAGTCATGAATATTAACAAGACATATTGGTACTAGGAATTATTTATGGATTTTCAACAACTATCCTTCACTTAAACAATTCTTTTGGCTCCATGTACTCATAAAATGATGTAATATGTGATTATTCAAATAATGGGAATTATAAATTTTCGTATTTACGTGTAAGAAAGCTCTCAGCTATAAGTGTAATCATAAAAAGTTATAAATGTGGGAGACTGGTTGGTATGGGAGGCAGTTTCATTATTTCAAGTGTAGGTTGATGTTTTTTGAGAAAGCCACAACTACTACTATACCATCACAGCATATCCCACAAGTGGGGTAGCCAGCAGACCAACTACCTACATATAATAAACATGCAACCTCTCCTCTCCGTGCCAATATAAAATCAAGACATTCAGAATGGGTGGCAAACCATGAAAAAATCATGTGTGACTTTATATAGTGTATGTGTTGAAATGTCGGTTCAAAAATCTAGATATGTCTTCATGAATATCATCAACCAACACCAGATGTTTGCTATGAAAACCTATAATCCATATTATTTATTTCAAAGCCAAACACAATTGAATTTAAAAAGAAGCTGAAGTAAAATATTGTCATGTTATTTGTATTAAGTGATGTAGTTTTGTAGAGGCACTCCATCTTAAGAATGTAGGTACATTTTTACAACATCTAGAGATCATGTTTGGGCGAGTTGAGTAACATTCAGTATGACAAGTACAATAGTTAGTTATAGAAAATATCATGGTGAAAAAAACATCTAGATATAATAAATATATGTACTAACACTCCCTTTGTCATCTCCAGCGTAGAGAGTATTCTTATAAGCAAATAAAACTTGGACTTCATTTTCATAGTTGATTAGGTCTTTCTTGAATTCACCTGTTTCCGCATCCCATGACTTGATCGTTCCATCATTAGATGACGAGTATAGAATGTCTCTTCCTCTTTCTGCTACTGAAGGAACTACAGTTAAGCTGTAGACATTCACTGGATGGGCAGCAATTGTTTTTATAAGCTTCATATCGTCATTCCATATCTAAAACACACCATCAACAAGGCAAAACAAATAAAGTTTAAAAGGAATCCTTCTTCTTCACTGGCATATTAACAAGTTCTACATCTAATAAAAAAAACAAAAAATGTATAGGTACTACTGTTGATTTTAACATAGCACATATAATATTTATCTACATACAATGATAATGAATTGTTCTAAAATTGGCAAAGAAGGGGAAAATAAATCGACTGAATTTGTATTTGATAAAAATAAAGAGTTGTTCAGGTACATTATTCTCCCAAGATAATTTTATATAGATATATAAAAATATTCATTCAAGGCGTACAGTGGTCCATTATCATTATAACATAATAAACACAATCTAAATATATTATGGTTGTTGTTATTCGGCACTCACGTGACGTAATATTAACAGATAAAACTCATTATACATAATATTATTACATACCTTGATATTTCCATCATCACCTCCGCTGTATATTTTGCCATTATGATATGTCAGAGCCACAACATCGTTTTTATGTTTATCTTCGTCAGATGCACTGGCAGATATTTTATAAGACATTGTTGTTTATTTTATGAAAAAGAATCACAGCGATAACCAACAATATTAAGATATTTTTAATGTTGTGATCATATATCGCGTGCGTAACAAAGTTGGTTAGGAAGATATTTTGACGTTTTTGCCGAAGATTTGTTTAGCCGGTGATAATGCTACCATAGAAGAATGATTTCGTTATAATTAGCGAAAATACATCTAAAATCGCTTATTTACTGGGATGCATGAATTTCCATTAGATAAATAGATAAGCAATTTGGGAAATAAGAACATATCGGATTTTTATTTCCATCCCAAAATACGTGAAATCGAATCATTCTAAAGTGTTTTGTTTATTTTTTATATATATATATCGAGGGGTGAAAGGCTATTTGTTTTAAGCGACATTTTGTGAACTTTACAGGAGAGCAATTTAAAGTTATTTTTTTTAGAAAAAAAAATATTATAAAAAAACGATTAGTCCTATTTAAAAACGTTCTAAGAACAGCATGTTTAAAAAAAATCAACACATATTTTGGCATAATTTTCAGTAATAATACCTTCAAAACATCCAAATTATGTGTCGCTTAATACAATTTGGCTTTTATCCGGAGTCAGGAAAAATGATTCAACCACCAACGGCATAAAACATTAATGAAGGGAAAAACGTTTTAAGCGACATCGCTGTAATTAATTAGTGGAAGGAATAACGATTTATCTGACATTGACCAAAGATAATTGAAATAGGCTATTTGAGTCGTATATTTCCAATATGCGCTAACTCCATTTATTTTCAAATATGACCTTGTTACTTTTTCGTTATTTGTATGTTATTTAGTACTTGAAAAGTCACTAATTTGCTTCCAAAAACCGACACATCCATAGAAAAATAACTATTAAAAATTATGTTATTTCCAGAAAGCGATATGTTTACCATTAGTTAGTTCCAAAAACCGGCACGTGCGACTCAGCCAATCACATGGCGTCATTCCGACCATTTTCAATATGGCAACTAGTACGATTATTCGGTTATTGTGTTGTTTGAGTTGTCCTGCTTTTACCGTGTATTTTTAATAAAACAATGTGTGATTTAGAAAAAAAAGTTAATAAAGCACCTCCTAATAAAGGAAGAAAGCGTGTTCAACAACCAGAATTATGGAAGAAGAACATTTTACGCGAAAAAAGGTATGTAAATATTTGACAACTTACTATGGGATGATAAGCACGTGCATCATATACAGGCTGTACAAAATTTTATCTTTTTTGTAAAGTATTCTAAATTTATTTTTTGAGACTAATTTCTTTCATGAGATTGCTACTTTTTGTCATCAACTAAATAGATTTCATATATCTTAAGACTAATTTGGATCCATTATCAAGCAATATCTTTTACATTTTTAGGTACACCCCTAGTGATCTGCCTACTTCTCCCAAATGTAAACACAACACCAAGTCACTGAAGTGTGGATCTCTAACGATGACTGATTTGATCCATATTCACAATTTGTTTTATGGACAAAGAATAAAGTTGCATCAAGACAACTTCATTTTGAAATACTGTGTGTCAAGCCAAGTTTCAAGACGAAGACCAACCAATGAAAGTCGTAAGAATAAAAATATGACTGTTCAATATTTTCTTCCAAATGTATCGAGTAAAACAATTCGAGTATGCAAAGCCGCGTTTATCTCCATACTCAATGTAAGTAAAGACAGAGTCACTGGTGTTTTACAGAGGTCATACAACTCTGGTGGATCTTTGGCCAAAGAAACAAGAGGAGGCGACCATAGATCAAAATGTAATAGGAACAAACGAATAGCCATTAATAATTTTATTCAGTCATTTCACGGCAAAGAGGCCCACTATTGCAGGAGTAAGTCGTCAAATAGATTATACTTATCCAGTGACCTCAGTATTAAAAAAATGTGGCATCTATACTGCGAACAGGCACCTGATACATTGAAAGTGAAGGTATCATTTTTTAGAAAAGAATTAAATACGAAATACA